>VWZP01004023.1:2111398-2487912 GCA_013396995.1 Dicaeum eximium | reverse complement strand
AAAAAAAAAAAAAAAAGGAGTCTATAATTTACCACTTTTTTTGGTGGGTGTGCATGATCTCTGCAGATGCTCTCTCTGCCTTCTTCAAACTTAGGAAAGCAGGGCCACTGAAACAGCCTCAAGAGCCAAATACTATCTCTGATTCATCAGCACACATTGTGCACAAGAGCAAGAGGTGATTTCATAAGATACCTGGAACAAAAAGTCTTTATCATTTAAGATCAGAATTTGTTTACCAGGGACATTATTTAACCTAAGGAAGACAGGCAGAAATCTGAAAATTTACTCTGTTATGATCTGTATTCTTGTTCCTGCAGTTCTCTTTTTAGGTGACTTTATGGTAGGGAGGCTTGAGCAACACAGGACGAGCTACTTTGTGGAGAGTTGAATCCTAAGGTCTGATTTTAATTTTTGTTGCTTCCCAACCAGATTCACCCATTTTTTTTTCCTTTTGAAACTGTTTACTTTACAAATGTAAAATAAGCACTGAAACCAGATGTATATAAGTATTGTACCTAAGGAGTACTTACAGTACCTGAGAAAGAGCACTCTGTGGAGTGTTTTTTGTGTTTGGTTTGGTTGTTAGCATAGTACATCAATTATTTTATGCTATTTTATATTGTTTTTTTTATCTTTATGCTTTGGCCTACAATAAAAGCAGTATCTGTTCATATCCTCACATCCCTACACATAAAAGTAAGGTCTCTTACATTTTTAAAATTAAGTGTACCTTCCACTAATCTTATATGTCTTCTTTTTTTTTCTTTCATGAAAGCAAGTGCTGTTTGCTGTGTGTGACTGTTTCAGTGAGCTAAATATTGAAAACTCAAATCATTCACTGGCCTCATTTTCTCTAGTTGCTGCATTCAGATTAATAAACCTGTTTCCTACTTAAAAGGAAAAGATAATTCAGAAACGTTTAGCATCAAGTGAAAAAAGCAGCAGGAAAAGGACTAACAGATACCAGGACATCATATATTTATTTTGTCCTGTCAATTATTTTTAAAGAATCCCTTGCTTATGGAGGAAGATTTTTTACAAACCTGGACTATTAAATAAAGATGTCCACAAACACCAGCTTCTTCATTTTTCCTCATTTTGGAGAAAGTGAATACTGGAATGGTTTGGGGTTTTTCACTTTATATTATTACACTTTTGCCAGTGCTGAGAAGAACTCACGTTTCAAGGGTCACAGAATAAACCTGCATAAAGCATTTATGACACTGTGGTAATGCATTTATGAAGGCGAATACTCATGGGCACTTACAGCATTAGGAAAACACCAATATCAGATGTTCTCCTCAACACTTCAAAGCTGCAGCCGAGTGCAAAGTTCCAGAGGTACCAGCTACTCCAGGGTCAGCGGCGGCTCCGAGTAAACGCGTTCGAGGCCTGGACCTGGAGGCAATTTCAATGTGTTCTCATCCAGTCATGAGCACACAATCACCTATTGAAAGTGTCTGGCTTGGAGTGCAGACAGATGGAGAGCACAGGGGTTAGTACAGCCAGGCCTTGGACTGACCTTTGTAGAGAGAATTAAATCAGTCTGACCTTGTTGTGAAGCCTAAATTATATCCATAGACCCCCAAATAATGCATCTTTAATGCATCGCTGCCCTCTTTTTATCAGCCTCTTTACCTCGAGGGTATCTTGTTTGCTAACTACTGATGTTAAATTGCAGCTATTTATGCTTACATTTGTGACCTCGGTGGACATCTTGTCACATTTTTCATGAGCGTTTGAAAAAGTAGAGAAATATTTATATAGAGAGAATTATATAAAACTGAGGTCTCGTTTCACTTCAACATAAAATAAACATTAATAGGAAAAGAAACCTGGTTCAACTGTGGGGCATTGTATTCATTGTGTTAGTCTAACACAATAGTCATTGTATGATTTTGAGCTTCAATATCATCCATAACCTATCATCTGGACAGCCTGGAAAACAGAACGGTGCCACGTAATAGGATTTCCAGTATCTTACAAACACCTTTTCTTCTTAGATATTTTTAATATTTCAGGATTTTTTAAAATTCAAAATAGTACTAAGAACAGAATAACCCCTGTGACACCTGTCAGTTTTGGTAATACAGACCTCTGGACAGAAACAATACCGAGTCCACAGGCTGGAATCTCGACTGGAAAGCAGCTCGGTTCAGACCGGGAAGCGTTTAATTGGTGCTTCTGTTGACTGTAACAGCAGAGGAGCCCAGTGGAAGTTCAGGAGAATTGCATCCTTTCCCACTGCCTAAAAGACTCCGTTTTGTGGTTTTCTGTTGTACCTTAACCCGAACAAAAGGTGCTTCGAAAAAAAAATCTTAGTCCAGGATGTTGCTTTCCAAGTACAATTATTCTAAAGTGCATCGAGTTCCCTTTTAGCTTCTATTAATCAAAATAAAACTCCGATTTAAGCTACAAAAGGAACGAGGTTTTGTTCCTCTGCTGTTATTTGGATCTTGGCTCTGCCACTGGCCGTCTTTGCAATTTGAGCAAGTCACCAGGGCCTGTCACAGGGAATCCTCTGGGAATCTCCATGCGGAAAGCTCAGATTTCACAGGCCAGTGAGGTCCACCATGCACAGGATTAGCACCACACCACTTGTGTGTAGGAACACTACCAGCAGCAGGGAGCTATCAGGGTGGCTCACCCAACTTACTGAATCACTCCAGGGCTGGCCCTGCCACCTTGCTGACCTCATCATCCAGCTCTCTAAGCCAACACAAAAATATTTGCTCCCTTTTGCCGAGAGGATTTTGCTGGTTTAGCGAAGTGCATGGAACAAGCGAGGGGAGAGGAAGAGCAGAACAGAGCACGCAGCTGCAGGGCAGAGAAGAGCAACCCAGTGCAGCGCTGATTTCAATCAGCTGCAAAACCACACCATTAGATTAAACTGCTGATGAAGGTTAAGTTTGGTCTAATCCTTGGCACCAAAGCAGCTGAAATGCTGGAAGACAGTGCTTGCTCCCAGCTTTATTCCATACACTGAGAAAAGCCCAAACCATTAGAACTCTATTTGCATCACTGAAGAGCCGTCCTCCAGGGTGGGCTACAATGATAAGGCTCCTCAGATACACTGGTGTGAGCAATGTTTGCATGCTGAAATAAAAATTAATATTTCACCTATTCCCTATGAGATGAGACTGTTTATTTTCAAAATAGATAAAACAGGGCACACTTCTTCCCAAACTGCCCATTATTATCTCCTCAAGAAGCTCATTTCTTATCCCAAAAGTGAGCTTTGGGATCAAGTCAGGCACTCAGCATCCTGCAGATCCCACACTGCCGATGCAGGCAGTAACCACCCCTGAATGTTATGCCTGTGCTGAGTGAAACCTGTCCACAGAAAGTAACAACTATTGGTCAGAAGCACCAGCCCTGAGCACAGGAAGAGCCACAGCTGCACGCAATGCAAACTATGTGGTGTTATTTTAATTGGTTTCTTTGGTTTACATGTCTCAGGTGCTCCTGAGAACCACGTAGGGATAATCTACTTGAAAAGCAGAGGTCAGTGCAGCCCACAGAGCTGGGCTGTTGGCATTTTCTGCCTACAAACATATTAGAAATCCCTGAAAATGGAAGGTTTGCATTGCCAAAAGCACACAGCAGAGCACAAGCACCAGGCTCAACTGTACTGCTGCAGATTCTGCCTGATATTTTAAGGGTCTTCCAGATAAATAAAAGTTCCTGTATTTCAAGGGACAGGAGCAGCAGCTGACTACAACAACAACCAGTCAGGGTCTGTCAAGTCCCCCGAAACCAGGGTTACTGCTGCAGCCCAGGTTGAAAAAGCAGCTCCCTTCTGTCAGCTGCAGTCTTTCCCCACCTTCTAAACTCTGACAGTTCCAAGGTCACCGAGCCTGATCTCAAGCTCTCACAGCTGAGGCAGCAAAATTCAGTCTTGCCAGCCCTGCTGAGAAGTCTTGCTCCAGCTCTGTCCCCAGTACTCTTAGTTCTTCTTCCTCTTATATGTGGCTCCCTTGTGGTTGCCTACAAGGTGTGTGGAGCAAGGAACAGAGCCCCCAGGAGTTACATATGCCTATCTGTGTTTGTCCAGTCATAGAAGAGACAACCACAGGATGGAATGGACATAGTGGAGAAACAGACAACTAAAAAGCCTTATGTCTTCAAAATAATTTAAACCCTCAAGGCTGCAAACTCCAAAAAATCAAATGTGATCTAAACAGTCATATAGAATATATGAGCACAAACTACTACCTACTTGCTTTGTCTATACAAAGCAAAAAAAGACAGTGATAATCACTCTATTTGATTCCATGATCTGATTCCTGTGTCACCTTATTTCTCAGAGACTACAGCTCTGCGTACCACAACATGCCTGTCAAGATGTGGATTTACAGGTTACGCTGTAGTAGAACCTGCTGGTTTTCAGCTCCAATCGACATCTGCTTGTCAGTACATGCCTGACAGAGTTGCAGTCCAGATTAGGAAACATTTGTTTATGCCCCAAAATCCCCAACATATTTTTCCAGCTATGTTCCCAGTGCTGAGCTCCATGCCACTCCAGCTCTCTGGTAGTCAGCTCTCACACTGCTTCCTGGTATAAAATTGATTAGAAGCAGCGTGAAATGTTATCAAGCTGACCCTCGGGAGGCTGGGCCCAAAAATAACAGATGGGAAAAGTGGCCTTTTGATTAAACTTTCAATTGCCAAAAACTGTACATTTCCCCTCACCGTGCATGTGCACACATGTTGTAACTCAAGAGAAGTCCATGCAAGCTGCAAAGAGCTTAGAACAGGCCTATTCTTATCAACACTGGTGTTGCTGAAGTCAGCAGGATACTGGCCATCAGCTTCAGCAGTGGCAGGAAAAGGGTCCTTTGTTCTACTTTTTATTTCACATCTCTCTCTTCCTAGTGTCGCTCAGCTGATCCCGGGGAGAGGATGCGAAAGTAACCAGAGCAGGCCCAGGCTGGCTGCCCTGACACAAGAGCTGCTGGAGGGGGTGGTGGCAGCTGCTTGGGAAAGCCATGCAGATTTTCAGGCATTCTCTAAAGCCCAGGCCAAGGTGTTTTTTGGGTGGCTCTCAGTAAGCACAGTTCATATCAAGCAAGGTCAAAAAATTGCCAAAAAGCCCTTCTGGTAAAATCCCTAGAGACTCAGGTCCCACTGCAAGGAGACAAAGGAGCTACAAAGGATTTTGGTGGGAAGAAAAATGACAAAGAAAGCAGCACATCTTCATGCACGCCTGTACTGATATAAACCTCTGATAAGACAAATCTGATTTACATATTCATATATTTATATGCCTGGCTGTTCCCATTTCAAAGAGTCTTATTGCCTAAATTGCTGCAGAATAGCCAGATGTAAAAGAATGAGGGAAGGATGGAATAGCAGACCTTAGAACCTGAATTTCCAGGCCTTGGTAGCTTTGCCACAGTCTTGTTTGCATAAGTTTTTCACTCTATTCTAGAAGTGCCAACTTACTTTGAGCCACTCATACATAGAGCATCTACGGTAGAGATTAGTAAAAGAGCAGCTTGACTAGGGACTAAAACACAAATGTTTGTGTCAGGCCCAACATCTAGAGCTCACTCCTCATCCATGTAAAATTGGTCATATCTAGTGACAAGCCATGAACTGCTGCCGTTTTGAGAATAACACATCCCAAAATTGATCACTGCTTTCCTGGACAGTTCAGTGCTGTTCAGACCAGGACCTGCCTCTGTGGGGCACAGCAGGACCCTGTAGTTGCTTTTTTGCATGTCAACAGAGCTACAGTTTAAAACTGGTTTTGAGGCCTACAGATGAATGACAAGAGCCAGGCATTGTAACAAGTAATGATCACTATTGTTCTGATACAGGGCTTGAGAGGAGCTGGCAAGAGCTAACAGGATGAGGAACACACACATTCATTCTACCTCCTCTCATTCACACTTCTCTTTCTCTCTTTTCAGAGGATTCAAGGACCTTTATGTCCCAATCCCAGCTGTAGTTCCTCAAAATTTGAGGAGGGCAGCTCCACCTCCACTGCAGCACCATCACTTCTTTCTACACTCATTTTCTCTCTTTCCCTACCATGTTCAACCACAGAGTTTGCAACGTGTACAAAAAAATAAAGTTTCCAAAATACTTATTTAGTAATTTTCAAGGAGTACCGAGTCCATTATGGCGAGGGTATTTGGGAAGCAATGGAAAGAAAGAAGAAAAGTCACATGTGGTCGGTACGGCACGTCTGTCTTCAGCAAGGAGTCGGGATTCAGTCAGGGCAGGAGGGTGTACCTATGTGGAACCTGCAAACTCACAGCAATTTAAGGTAATATTTTGGTCACCAGGCGGAGACCCCAAGTACACACTGGTTTAAGATCAGATTTGTGAGAGGCAGAAATTGGAACCGCATTCTAGGTCTGTTGTTTAACATTCTACGTATGCGAGATAGAGAACGAAAAAATAAGAATTATCTTTAAATCCCTGCTAAATCATGCCCTGCTTTCTCAAGGCAACCTCGAGCTTTAGTAGTTCAGACAGATTCTCTAACTGACAATTAATATTAATGGGTAGATTTCACAATGTGGCATTATCACACAGTGCGATGGGTGGGCATACCATCTGGGTTTTGGCAGGTATTAGATGTAATCAAAGGGATTACTTGGCTCAGGAAGAAATAGAAAACCTTGGGTTTGTTTAGGCTTTTTCTTCTTTTGTTTGGATGCAGCTCTAGGTGCACTTAGCTGTTTTCGCCTTGTCCTTTTGTTTCTTGTGATGAACGCTTCCGAGTTTACACGGGGAACGAGAGCCAGATAACCAGCACATTGGGTTAGTGGGAGCGAGGACCGATTTGCTTGAGAGCTCCCTCTTTCTCATGCATTGTTGTTTTGGGATCGATTGGCAGCTCGTTTAGGGGTCCGCTGCTGCCTTTTAGGAGGTTAAGCTGCGAATTTAAACAGTGAAGGAATTAAAGGCAAAATATATTTAGACAATCAACCAATCGGACCCTTTTCAAGATAAAAGCTGAAGCAATCAGGTGTATGAACAGATGCACGCAGAGGACTTTGTCCTCATCTTCCCACAAAGCAAATACTAAGTGCCAACTTTCCGGGGGGATGGGGGAAGGAAATTCTCCTTTTCCTTTTTCCTCCTCCCAACCTAGCCACAAACAAGCCCCCGAGCATCAGCAACACTAAAGGGAGGAGATTAAGTTTTTAACTTTGGGAAAGCTATTGATTTGTCAGCCTTTCTCCTCTCCTGTCTGTGCCCCAGCTGATTGTAACTAAGTAATCCTCATCAATCTGTGGTAATGCAGGACCATGTTTATTGCTGTAGTAGTTAAGTTGTTGTTAATTTTACACTAAACGGTTGTTATGATGATGAATGAGTAGCTCGGGCTGCCACCCAGGGGACTTCAGCCCGTACAACTGACAAAAGGGAGATCGCAGAGGGAAGATCGGGTTAAAACCAGAGCGCCCACCCGAGAAGTTTCTCCGGGACCTTAAAAAAAAAAAAAAAAAAAAAGGCAGAAGCTGATCTTCAGGTTTGTATTTGAATTTGGACGCTGTGGGGTAAAAGGTGCTGCTTAAGTGTAATTGCAATTCTTTTACATACTGGCTGGGATCAAAGAGGGGAACGAAAGCACAAGTGATTTCCCTCCCCGGCCCGGCAAAGCAACTGATGGGATCCTGCCCAAAAGCATCGCGCTCATTAGCTTTTGGGAAAAAAACCCCATCTATAAATTCACTGCCTCCCGGGGTTTTCCTGCGGCGGGAAGGTTCGATAATGTAAACTGCAGGCGTGAATCAGCGGGCAGCCTCCTTCATCGGTAGCCCTTTCCCCGTCCGGAGTCCCGTGTAGCCCTCTCCAGCCCCGTCCCTGCCCGGGGTCCCACGTACCCCGCCCCAGCCCGGTGCCAGCCCGGGTCCCGCGTCCCCCCGCCCGTGGCGGTGCCAGCCCGGGGCGGGGCCGGGCTCAGCGCTGCCTTTGTCCCGCCGCCACCGCCGCGTCCGCGGGCGGGCGGCGCCCCCATGCGGCCTCAGCGCGGCTCTGCCGGCCCCGCTCCCGCCGGGTCCCGGGATGCTGACCCGGCTCCGGAGCGCCGGGAGCGCCTGCCCGAACACGGCACATCCAGTTGGGTTTTTCTCGCCCGGGGATGCCGCTGGTGGTTTCCGAGCTCAGCGGTGCTGGGAAGAAGTGCCCACAGTTATAACCCGCCCGACCTAAGATGGGCATGGAACTGTCGGAGCAAGTCCAGAGGAGGGCAACAAAGGTGATTAAAGGACTGGAGTATCTTTCTTACAAGAAAAAGCTGATGGACTTGAGCCTGTTCAGCCTCAAGAAGAGACAATTTGAGGGGACGCCATCAATATGTATAAATATCTAAAAGGAGGATGCTGAGAAGATGGAGCCAAACTCTTCTTGGTGGTGCCAACCAAGAGAACAAGAAGCAACAACAGCCACAAATTAATGCCCAGGAAGTTTCATCTAAACACGAGCAAAACCTTTACTATGTGGATGACCAAGCACTGGAACAGATTGCCCAAAGAGGGTGTGGAGTCCTCCTCACTGGAGATATTCCAGAACTGTCTGGACACAATCCTGTGCCACATGCTCTGGGATGAACCTCCTTGAGAAGGGAGGTTGGATCAGATGCCTCACTGTGGTCCCTCCCAACCTGACCAGTTCTGGGATTCTCTGCCTCCCTCCCTCCTTCACCCACAGGAGGAGAGGCCTTCAGGCCAACAGGCCACAGAAGAGTTACAAATGAACACAGCCACATCTCTGGGTCAGAGCTCTGTGTGTCAGTGGGACAGCAGTGGAACCTCACCCAAAAATGAAGAATTAGATCTTGTTCTCCCAGATACGAAAATCATCATAATCCAGGCTTTTACTTCCAAACAACAGCCAAACATGGGAATGATTAAGGATGTAATCAGAAGGTAGTAATCAGTATTGTCTTCCATCCCCACACTCTAGAGATGGAAAAATGTACTAACCAGACCTTGCAAGCTCAACAAGAGCAGACCTGAAGGGCTAAAGCTCAAGAGAGACTTCAGCTATTTTAGCTTATCCTAAGAAGTTCTCACAAAGCCAGTAAAGGATAAAATACCATCTGTACATCTACTGCAAAAAATACTGTGTTCACTTTGCCCAAATGGTGCTTTTCCCTACCATGAAAGCACCTCCATAGCTCAGATTTAGTATGTGTAGAAGTCCCCCAGTTCTGAGGGGTGTCCCATAGCTGTCTGGGACTGCTGGAATTACACTAAATAACTCTATTGCCAGGTGACATCCAGTGTTCAGACACCAGGAAAGCAGCTCAAGCCAGAGAGGGCCAGAAGACAGGATTTCAGTTTGCTCTGGCCTTGTCCCAACTCCAGACAAGGAGTTTGCTCAGGCTTGCTCAGTAAAGTTCCTTTGGCTTTTATGAGAGATCAGAGCTGGGCAGCGAATAGTTCAGGTTACCCTTCAACAAGGACACCTGCCTTAGAGTCTGACTTACCTGGATGAAGACCAGATATAGGTGAGTCACCTAACAAGTCCTCAAGAGCCATTCTCAAGATGTTCAAGTCTTTGTTTCCACATCACCAGAAGTGAAGCACCACCAGCACTACCGCTGGCATGTCAAACAATAGCACCATTAATTGTGAGAACCTTTGGCAGTGCTATGCATCCTACTTTTCCATAGTCATCAGCATCTTCAGACTCTCCAGCCTCTTTGCAACTCAAACAGGACTATTACATGAGTGCTCCAAGGGCTGGGAGACTTCTTAAGCCTTATCTGGTTATCATACGCTTTTCATAGCTATAGTTAACACTAATTTTGGCATATAACTCAAAGCATCACCATGGTAACCTTTTCCACATGCTGAGGTATAGCCATGACAGACAGGATTCTCTCAAGAAAGCCAACACAAAAAAGTTCTAGATGTCTCTAGAAGCTCAACAGCCCATCACTAAGCCCTTGCACATCCAACTAGTATCCATGCTGAGTAGGTGCGATCCATCCATGTGGGATTAAGAGATGCCTCTTACATCATCGCAAATACCAGATGACTAAAACACTCCATCTCAACTTCAACGCCACAGTGCAACCAGCACCAACAAAACCTCACCATAAATTTGGATTGCAAACACCAGATTATCTTGTATCCTGTTAGAATTTACATAAAACAACACTGCAGGTAAAACAAAGAGCAACTGGACATGGTGGTGATTCTGAAGGTTTGATTTTTCAGAGCTAAGGAATAAAACTGTGCTAAGTACCTATTCTCCAGGAAAACAGCAAAAAATACTGTGCTTATGTCATTTCAGACACTTAGTTCTTCCTCAACCTCTCTGTTGTGCTCAGAGTACTTCACAAATGGCAGCAGCTTGCCCTTGGGCCCTGCCATAGGGTCTTGGACACCTGTCTGGCTCGACCTGCCAGCTTCATCTCAGAGCAGGAGGGGACATGTGATGGGCAACCTTCGAACTCTTGTTCCCCAGTCAGAAATAAGACCTCATCTCATCAGGTGCCGAGCAAAAAGACAACTTCTGCCACAAACCGCTTGTAATCCAATGTGTTCCCAAGGCAGTGGCCAATATTTGCTTCCTGTTATGATTAGCAGCAATTGGACTATTGAAAACAGACAAGTGTATCAGCACTCTTTAAAATTAATGGGCAATAAACAAAATAAATGAATGCCAGTTCTTCCTTATTGACATGGCTGTACCTGTTCTGTGCATGCTGTTCCTACCTTCTGTTCCAAGGGGAACGCAGCTCCTGTGCCACATCAGGTCTTGTGGTACCCTGAACCATAAGGGGACACACAGAGCAATAACCTCTGAATATATTCAGTCATCCAGCACTGGTGTTATTGCAAGCAACATGGGCTGGAACACACAGTATTCAAGTCTTTCCACAGACCTGCCACTGCCTTTCAGCATTACTTTCAGCAATTCACTCAGCCAACTGCATTTATTTCCTCCTCCCCAAGTGACATGTTCCATGTATGAAGCCAAAGGACCCAATACATGGCTACCCTTATGTAGGACAGGATTCCCTGCAGGATTATCCTCTGGGCATGTGGATCCATGTTCCCACATGAGATTGAATCTTTTGCCAAGGTCTCATGTCAGTGACTGGTGGGAAGAAGAGGCTGCTGGGTGGTCCTACCCCTAAATTATTTGCTGACTGCTTCCCTAGGGACCATGGCAACTGTGGCACAGACAATAGAATCCCTAAGGACAGCACTGAATTGGGTCACAGCCAGACACTTGCAGGAGAAAAAGGGAGATGTCCTCGTGTTGACATGGGGATGAGGTGCCGCCCCGCTTCTGTAGGGGCCAGAAGCATCTCTAGTCTCAACAGTCTACACTCTAAATTAAGGGCTACTATCCAGGAGAAGAAAGCAAAATAAAAGGAAGCAGC
The DNA here is from genome assembly GCA_013396995.1 of Dicaeum eximium. Taxonomy (NCBI): domain Eukaryota; kingdom Metazoa; phylum Chordata; class Aves; order Passeriformes; family Dicaeidae; genus Dicaeum; species Dicaeum eximium. Next base: position 2,476,550 of record VWZP01004023.1, on the reverse strand, counting down.
AGTAATACGAAGAGACCAGACATTTATTCCTGGCTCGCTTGCTCTTAATGGAGATAACAATACCTCACTCCTTGACAGCAAAGCAGGGAGACTTAATGCATGGAAGTTTGCCAAGTAAATTGAGATCTTTGTACAATGGGCACTTTCGACATGCACAACTCCCGGCTTATTAAAGCAAAACAAAAGCCGCTCACCTTGAGGAGTGTTTAGAAATTAGGAGCCTCAGTTCCCCGTGGCACAACACTCCACAGGATTATTTAAGCTTGTGCACATCCAAACAGCAATGCTTGACTAGTTAAACACCTAACACCAAGGCAGAAAACAGCGAAGAAGACACAGGACTGCTCCATCTCTTCCACACAATTTCCCAGGCATTCTCCAGGGCCTCACTCTGCTCTCTTTGAGCAACATCCGAGTTTCAGACAAGGCACCACATCATGACCGTATCATATCCTTACATCCAGTATAAATGTACATAGGAGGGAAGAAGGGTTGCAGGTTAAGGGGCCTATTTTAGAAAGGTCCCAGAATACTTTTTGTGCAATTTTCTCCTCAGATCCCCATCCAGCCCTCCCTGCTGAAGTGGGAGGTAACCTGAGCAAGAGCAGCGTGTGAATTGATTTGGAGGCGATCAGCGCATCGGTGTTCAGCTCTGGCCAGCTGCCGTGTCATTGATTGCCTCAGGATCGATTTGCACACCATTCCCACTCAACTGCCAAGTCAGATGGAGAAGGAACAATGAAGTGAAAAGAAAATTATGTATTTGTAGTAGACACTTTCACCTCTCTCCACATTCTCCCTCGGGAGAAGTTAAAGGACCTGTACTGATTTCAGTGCTACTTTTAGCAAGTGTTAGGAGAGAAGTCAGTACAAACAAGGGGACAATAGGGATGACCCTCTTCCTCCATTCCCTTTGACAAGAACCACCTACAGCATAAAAGAAACTAATATTTGTGCCTATAACAGAGGCAGAGATACAGCAAGACAGAGTTTTGGCTGATAAATAAATCTTTTACTCTACTGTGGTCTTGTGCACCAGCCACAGATTATAGTTTTCTATTTGCTTACACCTCATCTAAGAGGGGGACTAGAGCACACCAACACACAAGTATTTCACATATCTATACCAGTGGCAATGATATTTCTCTCCTGTCACATGTAAAATTCTCTAATACTGGATAACTCCAACTTAAACATATTCCATTTCTATTGTCCTTTTAACTGATTCATCACCTTCATTCCCAAAACCCAACACAGATTCCAACAACATTTTTCAAAAAATCACTCCAGAAAACTCCCATTATGGGCAATAGTCAGTGACTCTCTGAAGACCTGATTTGATACTTCCCTTGTGAAAATGGGTGTTAGGCTCCTAAATCAACTGGAATGCGCCACATGTGACACTGACCTGGACAAGAAGACCCAATGCCAGGGGACAGAAACAACGAAAGCAAATAGATGCATAAATGAGGGAAAGCACTATGCTGGGCTATTACACAAGATGCTTTGAAAGCAAGCTCAGACTCAGAAAATTCCTAATCTGCAAACTGCTGAAAGTAGAAAATTATAACCCAGCCAGTGTCACACTCTACTTGTCACATTTTATCTTTTCTCCCTTATGCATCTACTATTGGTCACTGTCAGAGACAAAAACATTGTGTTAGAAGGGAGTTTGGTTTGACATTGGAGAGACATTCCTACACTCTTGTCTATTGGGAAATTTAATTTTCACAACATGTGTCAAATAGGTGTTATTTTTCCTTCCTAAAGAGTTTGCAGAAACAGGCAGAGTAATTAAAGGTTACACTTGCAGATACCATCACTATTATAGTTATTACACAATACAGTCATATTATTACAGTCACCACAGCGTTGTGTTCCTCTGGTTTCGGTTTTATCAGCTGGAGACACTTGCTTTCTAATTTCAGGTACATTGCAGGCTTCTAGTGAATTTGGGTCTAAATGGCCATCTATTTAAGAGTGCTGGGTAACCTTTGCTTTGTTATCCTATTTTCAGAAGAACTCACCTTATCTTTAAGCACTGCCAAAAAAAAAAAAAAAAAAAAAACAAACCAACCTGGCACCATAAATTGACCAGCAATTTACAGGGTCTTTTGGGTGACAGAACCTGCAGAATTAAGAGAAACTCGAAACACTGCAGAGCAATTCAGGGTTCTGCAAAGGCCTTGCCCTCAGGAACCCAACCCATTTATGAATATTCTTCTCTCCCATTTACAGAGATTTAGATAATATAGAGAATTTAAATTGTAAACTGAGGTATCAACACCTACACGCAGGTGTCCCCATTTAATCAAGTGACTCCCATCCTTTTGTGCTCTTCTAAAGTAATTGGTTTCAGAGAATAAAACATTCTATTGCCAAGCAACACGTCACAATAACCCTTCTCTCTGTCCACCTTCTCCCTTCAGGCACTTCTTGATCCCTTCATCCCCACGCAGATTATGAAGGTAATGTTTCTTTTGCCTGGGCCCTTTGCCCCAGCCATTTTACACTTGTGCTTTGAATTCCTCTAACATCCTCCTCTGTGTTATCACATCATCTTTAGATGCCTTGTTCTGAGCTTCCAGCTTCTCCTCTCTGTTTATTCTTCCTCATTTCCTAGTGTTCAGCCGCAGCAACCCCAGTCCTGCTACTAAACCATCAACCTCACACACAGAAAACTCCACATGCCCAAGGGTGCCCTCTCACCTTTGTCCCCTCCATAAACTCATCCTGAAAGCCCTGTTCTTCCTCCACAACATAATACAGGACTCATTGCTTTTGTGGCATCTGTGAGAAACTGATAACAAAGCTGATAATGGAAATGTTATCAACTATTTAGGTACAATCAGTCCATATTACAAAGTTTATTAACTGCAGGTGAAGCAAACAGCAACTGGACACAGTGGCAGGTGATTCTGAAGGTTTAATTTTTTTAGAGCTCAGAAACAAAACTGTGCTAAGTATCTATGGTCTGAAAAATTAAGCTTTTCAAGAAAAATACACCTGGACACCAAAGACATCTGAGATGACCCACAAAGGTACAAGTAATTTTGAAAGTCTGCTACAGAAACTATTTTTAAAAGAGGAAGAAATAAAAAGAAAAATTCACTTCAGGTACAACCTTTACTCAATTGCTTATGTGTCATTTATGCCTACGGGATTGAGTTGCAGACATATGCAGAAGGAATGAATAAATCCTGAAAGTCAGCTTATCAAAAATAGATTGCCAAGTCATGATTTCAGCTTTCCTCAGTTCCAGTGGATTGCCAAGTATCCCCTGGGTTTTTACTGAAATTTGGAGAAGAACCTTGTGAATAATAACTGACCTGAAGACAAAGACTTTAGAGGAGGCTGGAAGACAAGGAGCATTTTGAAGATGGATTCTGATAGAAAACCCCTGAAGACAGCTGGCTCAAAAGGCAAAGCATGGTCAGCATTTTCCCCCACAACAGGATGCTGCTGCGAGCACCAACTGGCCCACAGCTTCCTTTATCCTGACAGCTGCTGTTATGGATACATATTTAACATTTTCCTCAGTCCAGCATACTAATACTAGGCCTTACTCCACCTTTTGCTAGAGGTTCAGCAGAGGTACATACCTAGAAATGTTGAAACTCCTCTCTGAATCCAGGTTCAGAAGAACAACCCCAGTCCTGCTGTGAACACAGCCATGTTAAGAACGTGCAGTCACACCACACTTGCTGTGGGGCTCCTCCACTGACACGCTGTGGAGGGGAGCAGCACACCAAGCTCTGACACAAGGGTCAAATTAGTAAGTAGCTGCATAAACTTCCTCCATGGCTCATACTAGATCTAGTATTTTGGTGTATTTTGGGTGCTCTACAGAACAGTTATTTATAGAGTCAAGGTTCCAAGAAATGCTCTGTACCATAAGCTTTTGTTTCCTGCTGAGAAAAGAGGTAGTCCTTCCAAAATGAAAAAGTAACTATGACATTCTGAGCTTGAACCCTGGAACAGAAAATAGTTCATTTACAAAGAATCAATCCCATCACACGCAGTTGCTTTGAACTCTGTTCATAATTCAGCTCAGTGTAAAATACATCAATTCTATCAAACAGAAAAAAGCAAACATGGCTGGGTGAGTCACGATGGGTAGTGAAACTGAGGGAGCTTGCGCTGTCCCTCGGGATAAATACATTGTCATCGATCTCCATTCTGGTGATCTCCAGAGGGAAGCAGATTGTGATGGGCCAGTAAACTTCTAAAACCAGGAGTTTCTAGCACACTCCTTGTCTTGAGAAGGGAAAAGACTTTGAGAAATCTTGTCTCCTTGCTCATAGTAAAGACATATAGTCTGACGGCCACCTCTGTGTATCTCATATCAAACTGACTTGGAACACACCAGGACATCAGAAAGAAATTCCTGAGTCCTTCTATTGCTTCTGTACTGGCTTGTTTCTCAATGCTCTTTGTAGAACTCCTCTGCAGATAATGTAGTGGAAAAACAGCTTGGAGCAGATAATTGCATGGGCTGGGAGGGAAGGGATGGCTTACAGGGAGAGGAAGTGAGCTCTCCTTTTTTTCTTTACAGTGCCACTGCCCCACACAGCAATCTCACTCTCCCTACCGATGTGGCTATGACTGATCTACGCAGATCCACTTCTCTGCGTTCAGCCCTGTCCACACACAACAGGCAGTGCCTTAACTGTAGCACAAAAGACCCTGTGAAGACAATTGGGTCATTGACAGATTCTTCACAGTCCAACTGAGGACAAGTGCTGCTGTGAACTCTTCTCCTCATCCACTCCTCTGCCCGAAGAGGAGCTCAGATGTTCCTTTCCTAACACATGACAGACAAAATCAACTGGGTGAGTTCAAACCAGCTGTTTGAACTGGTTGAACTAGACTGGTACTTCTGCTTGACACAGAAGAGAGACCGTTGGTGCTGGTGTTGATCAGCAGCTGGGGCGTTATTGCACTTGGCTTGCAGAGAGGGAGCCCAAAGAGGGCATCTTACCATGGTCCTGCTTTACTGAGGGACATTAATCCTTTTCAACTATTCCTGTGAAAGAATAAAGATGGGCAATGTAGAAAAAGGCACTTTTCCACCAACATTTCTATCTCCACATTATATCTTTAAATGTAGCGTGATTTCTAATCCAAGTAATTTAAGCTCTCTCACATTTATGCACATCTACCAGCCTTTGAGATGAGCTAACTAATAAAAATCACAAAATCTTATTTTAACAGCCTACTTTATGCTGTAGGTAATTAGCATTCACTCTTTGAACTACAACTTCAAATACAATTTCTTTGTATCTTCTTCAGTTTGAGGTAAACTTCTGTGGGGTACAGCCCAATTCAATAGAGGTTCACGGCAAATAGTGAGTATTTCATGCACAGGAAGAGGCCATAGAGTACGTGTGCACTGTTCTACCTCTTAAAGTCGTCATAACACCAATTATGAGTTATTCACTTTGTGAAATTTGTGTCACAGAAGTTACATACTGTTGCTTCTTAAATTGATTGGTGTAACCCTGACAAGGATCTAATTGAAATCAGTCTATTGCTTAAGGTTATCTGGATGTTTTGTGTGCTGTGCCAAACCATGATTTGTGAGCTCACCTTGTATGAGACATACCAATCCTATTAAATAAACCTAGCCTTGCATTTTAAACCTATGATCCAAACCCTTATTCTTCATCTACAAATCCAAGCAACAAAAGTCAGAGATACATACTACTCATTATTCTGTTTCCTAAATATTATTTGAGGAGAATCAAGGTTTTCAAAGCTGGACATCAGAAATGAGTATTCAGCTTTACTATAATGCAACTGACATAGAAAATTATTTCTTGCATGCAAGCAAAGATTTACACCAAAGATTTTGGAAATTGATTTAGAAGTCCTGCATGGAAGCAGCTCTGGAAGCAAATGAAAAACATTCAACCCTTCACAGATCTCCCTTTTTTCCATTCACTTTTCACTGTCTTCTAAATCACAGTCAGGGAATGGGTTGAGATCTTAGAATAGACAGGGCAGTAAATCTCCAAAAATTCTGGGTAATTATTGACTGAAAGGGAGCAACTTTACAGATTACAGAACCAGACACAGGTTTGTCTTTGCTGAACACAGTAGCTTGATCTCAAAGAGACTGGAGGTCAGTAGGCTCAAATATATGGAGCCAGGAGAAGGATGAAGAAAAAGAAGACAAACCTAAATCTCTAATCCAATCTAGGAATCACCTCACTGGTAGAGGTAAAAGTCACATGTGACTAAACTCAAGGTCTTCTATCAATAAGATGAAAAAAGCAGTGATGACCACCACTGAAAAGTGCAGGAGAATCAAAACAGGTGAGACATCATAAATCTAAGTCCGCACACCACTGGTGTGCTAAATTCAAAGCCAGGAGCTCCATTCTTCCTACTTGGTATATTTTGTGAGCCTGAACAGCATAATCCAGTTCTATGCTGTCAGAACTTTTTTCTCTTGTTTGTCTGTGAAAGAGAATCTTTGGTTCATGCCCAGAGTTTTAACCAAGGCAGTGAAACCTACCCAAGTTAGAATTTCAAATAACAGCTGAAAAATGAAAACTCTGTCACCTACCTTGGGATGTTGGTACTAAAGCATAACAATGGCACATAGGAGGTCAGCATCAGCTGTTCTGCTGACAGCATTGTAACATAAAATGGGACAGTGGTGAATAGCAAAGAGTACATTTGGAGCTGCAGCAGGGAAAGAAACAGAAGAAAGGAAGGGAAATATGCCCTTTTAGCACCACTGTGTGTTTTCCTGCAGAACGGGGCTATAACAAGGCTTTAAACAGAGAGGAAATGGGTCCATCACTAAAACAGCAAGTGCACTGAGATGTCTTTGCAAACTCCTTCCACCAACATCAGCAGCAATGCCCTTGCAGACGGAAGGATTGTTTGACCCGCATCAACCTACAGATCAAAACAAAAAACCACAACTAGATCTTTTCCACCAGATTCCTGTTAACTCATTTAGGCAGATCTCTGCATTACTAAACCCTTGATAATCTCAGAAGCCAAGTAAAACAAACACCATTTCAGGAAAACAAACCAAAAATACCTACATTTTGAAGTCTGAGTTTGAGGCTTGTTTGGTGGAAATTGTAGCATAGTTTTGCTGTTAATGACACTTGTGACTGGAATGAGGTATGTGCATCCCACAAATTCCATCGTGCTCTGCCACTGAGAGGTCTGTACATGCTCAGAGTGAGGGAGGAATGTTTCACATCTGCATAGCTGAGCAGAAAACTTCAAGGAACTCTAGAACTGTTTGAAGCAACTAAGGAAATAGGCTGATACTGACTTCTGCAGGTTGGTGTTTTTTTTTTTTTTAATTTGAGTTTCTTGGCAAACACAAGAAAAATAGAAAGACACTGCATTAAACTTAGTTCTATTTTCTGTTTTTAGAATTCAAGCTTAAAAAGTACTGGTAAAAATAAAGAGCTGATCTCAGCACTCCAAAAATTCAGAGGTGGGGGAAAGGAGTGCAGGAAGGGGTGAAATGGAGGTCAGAGAATGGTGTCAGAAAAGTGCCCAGGAAAAGTAGAAGTTTCAGACTGTTTATAACCCACCCAGCTGAAAGTGAGGCCTGTAACAAAAGCTCCAAGAGCAGACAATCTGTGAAATCAAACACGCAGATAACAAGACAACTCCTAAATCACAATCTAACAACTGTAGAATTTAAGAATACATGTTAAGGCTGTCTTTACAGCAAGTGTTTTACTGTAGATTGACAGTAATGAAGACTCTGGTGCTCACCACATTCCCCTTGCACCCCTGTAAGGCCTCAGCCCAAGAGCCTCTGGCTGCCAGCCTCATGCTCTTCCCCCATGGAAACTATAGCCAGGATGTAACCTCAATCCAGAGGAAACCAGAGCGAAATATCAGCTTGTTGAAAACTCTTTTCAGTGCTTAGCCATCCATCAGCAAGTCGGTCTTCCTTCAGCCAAAAGCACAAAACTTCCCATTTTCTCCCTTATTTTGTGGTATTTCTTTGCTAAGGCAACTTGGCACATGGCAGTGACATGTCCTGGCGTCCCCGACCTCCTCCTGTTTGCTGCTTCTTTCTGTAAACTGTGAGACCATTCTGATCACACTCTGGTTTCTGCTGTCATTAAGGACAGTCTCCACAGCACCACTCCAGTGGCACCAGCAGAGAAGCTGTATCAGCAATATAAGCAAGAATGGATAACAGCAGGATAGTTTTATGGCTGGTGAGTTCCATAAACAGCATATGTCACAACTGCATTATAGAGATGGACATAATGGGGTAATGGGTTCACCTTCACCCCATATAACTGCTTGATTCCATCACTAGGAACAGCAAGATAACTATTATTGCATGGTCATAACAGCCCAGTTGATTGGGGTTGTTTTTTTTGTTTGGGTTGGGTTTTTTGGGGGGTTTTTTTTTTTTTTAACAGATACACTGGAATAATTAATTTGCAAAACAGGACTTTGAATTTGATTCATGAAAGGTATAACAGGGCTCAAATCAAAGTATAGTTCATGTTTGCCAGCTTCCTCTATAATCAGAGACCACTATGTTACTGTGTTTCTGGAAAACTTGCCTTTTACCTCCCATTTCCAAACAGGTGTAACTGTCACTTAAAGAACATTAATTAAGATAGATCCATTGTGATTTCAGAGTACTTTTTGTCTAAGCTTGATAAATTTATCACAGACAGTCTTAACAATACATAACGAGTTATATCTGCACTTTCTGCAAGTCTATGCAATTAATTTTCTATTTGTGAAAGGAAATGGAAAATGAAATATTGTGCCCTTTCTAATGCAGAGGCAGATGTAATGAATGGCTTTGGCAAATAGTTGTCAAAGTATGTTAACTAACATCTACAAATCTTTTCCTTCCCCAACAATAGTTTCAGGGCCCAGGATAATTCGCTTCCCTTTTTTGTCATACTGATATGACATACTGAATCCACTGTATCTACATAAAAGAAACATAATTGAATTCAAGTTGCAAACCAATTGTCTTCATCTTTTAGCCACTGGCTTGAGAGATCCCAAGCACAGATTAAAATCCACAGGGCTGATCTTTTCAGTATTCCCATTGGCGAACAGAAATCTGGTAGGCAAACACTTGAACAGAAGACTGCCCAGTTTTGGAAGAGACTGCTGACACACACTGATCACTCTGCTCCCAAAGGAGCAGTCACTGTATCCTGCACCTCTTGTCAGCACCCTTTCTTCATGTGGGGATGGAAGTATTCACACTCTTTGCATCTGGACTTTAGAATTGGCTTCAATACCTTTAAATTCTTACCTGTACCATTAGAAAATATCTGTAATACTCTTGCAAGCAGAGCATCCCATCCTGTTTCCAGACCCTCAGGCAATTTGCTGCAGCTCTCCATTTTTCCATTAATGCAAATAGTGATATCCATAGGGCAGGCCTAAAAAGCTTGTCTTCTGTTGTCCCCCAAACATGGGGAATTTTCCACCAAGACCTACAAAAGTTTAATCTTTTAGTCTGCCAGCTTAAGGCTTCAAAAGGTTAAGAAGCCCTAAGATGAAGATTACCAGTAATTCCTTGAATTGGGCCCTTTGGGGCACTCAAACAGTCTTTAATGGCATGCCCACACACCATTCTACCCCTACTATCAGATTTCTCTTTTATTTGTCATCTGGGGAAGCAGAACATGGTTTCAAAACTTCAGGTTCTTTCATCCTTTTACATAACTAAGTCCAGCTAAGTTCTCCAAGCAACTTTGACTCTGGCTTTTTCAACCTTTGGAGACCTTGCAAATTTTCCAATACACTTAAAACAATTGCTTTTGACTTTTGGACACGTGATATTAGTGTGATGCAAACCAGCCAATGTCAAGTGGTTGGTAAAGCCTGAAATAGTTGAACAGTCAAGGATAGCAACAATGCACAAAAAAAAGCAACACCAAATTGCTTGTAGGTCATCAGTGACAGCACTGAGGTACAAGAAGTTCCACAGCATTACACAAAAGAAGTAAACACTGCACCTACAAAAGCAAAATTGAAATGACCCGGCAGTACAACAACCATAGCATTCAATCTGCAAGTAGACTAAGGAGAAAGAACACCTGGATGAAAACTCCTTGCAGAGAAGCCATGGTTTAACTTAAGTCATGAATGCTACCACACTCACCATGGGAGAAGTTTATCCTCTTATAGATTCTTCAAAGCCTTCTGATTTTGAAATTTGAAATGCCCAGCCTGAGATATGGAACTGCCTGGATACAACCTGTTTCACAGGCACAGAGGCACTACTCAAGAGGGAAGGCTCCAGAACTGATCAGGCATGAAATGTATAGGCATTGGTGGCATTTCAGCATCCTGCCTGTCTTTCCCACGATCAGTAGCATCCAGCAAGAGCTTTCTTCCAGCATCAGAGCAATGCAGCATTCACATCCATTTCCTCAAGCAAGGAAACAAGTAGAGAGGGAGAGTCCCTGGAGTAATCAGCTCCCTTAGGAAATTCAGATTCCTCATCTGCTCCATTTGAGCAGACACACAGGCTTTGTTCCCCCATATTTCAGGTGACACCTGAGCTTCTCTGGAGTCCACTTCCACATTGTGTAAGTAAGGTCAACAGTAAGGGCCTGTAGAGATTAAAATTTGGGTCCCTAAAAAGTTTAGGGAGCAAATCAGCCATGTTTTTGCAAGTATAAGTGGAATACAAGCATCTTCAAAGACATCACCAGCCATATGCATGCACACACACAAAGCCCCAGCTCAAAGGACTGACATTTGTCTGGTATTACCAAAATGTTTCTGAAGTAGTCGATGTTACACCTGAAAAGTAGAACAGCCTATCCAGTAGAGCATCTGCTTCACCAACCACCCCTCACATGAAAGAAAAATTTTGGGAGCAATAAAATAAATGCTGAAGGCATCACTGCTAAAGCCACAGAACCCACAAGCTGGATAAGCAGCATGAGGCTACTGAAAAACTAGGTAATTGTAGGTAATTGTTTTGGGTCCTCCTGGCTTCTGAACCCACCTGATTCCTTCCTAGAGCCAGGTAACAGCACTTCTACACAGACACAGAAGTTGTGCAAAGCCTTTGAAAAAACACTCATCAAGAAATACCACCTGACTGGGCCAGAGTAGCCTCAATACTCATTGCCAAAGACACAGGCATAAGGTATTGTGGAAGGACAACAGCTACCTCACAGCACAGTGGGCACCAACAGATGCCAAGGAGTGCCATGTGGGAACCAGCCTGCCCTTTATTCATTAATAAAAGAATATTAATGTCCTCAGCAAAAGCAACCAGCAGGATTTCTGAGATTCAGAATCAAAACTGTTCTGGGGAATGGACACAGGAGCCAGAATGGCAGAAGAGGAGGCAGAGCACAGCTGTATCTTCAGGCGTTTGCAAGAAAGCACAAATATGGGGAAAAGCTACACATATTGAAGTTGGAAACAGCTACAAAACTACACACAGCCCATCCTTGTTTTTATTGCACGAGCTACAAGCTGAATCTGAAAAGCAACTCAGAAGATACCACTGCTAAAAATGCAGCCGGGCTCAGAGGTTGTAAGGGCTTGTTGACACCATCTTTTGAGCCCTTCAGATATAGACACACTATTGGTATGAACAAGAGACAAAACTGCAATACAGGCACTGTTAATTCAATGTAGGACAGCCTTCACAAGGAACTGGTGAACAAGGACACCAACCTCAGGGCTCTGCCACATGAAATGGGGTATTCAGTGAAACAGAATGTGGGCTCCATCCCAATGATCTACACCTCACTGATGTGAGAAAATGCATCCACACAAAATGAGTTTCATAAGTGTTTGTATCCATCTTTCTCCCAGGATGGCTATTCAAAAAGACAGCAACTCGGAATGTGAATTGAGCAGGTATGAAGTCATATATAAGACAACCAAATCACAAGGCACAGATCATTAGAAAGAAGGAATCCTTCTTTCTACACCTCCAGGGTAGTGGCCTGAGTGTGGAAAATAACAGATGCTGTATGCTGGCCAGGCATGTCAAGTGATATCAACATCATGATGAGTGAAGATGAGACATATGAGGAAGTGCAAGCAATGAAAATGTAGCTGTGAACACAGAGAAGGCTCCTAAGAGACCCTGAAGTAAAACAGGAATGAACCTACTGGCCTTGTATTCAAATGTCTTCATTATTCTAAGAGACTCTTTTGACTGCTGAGAACTCAACAGGTCTTTCATTACCACAATAACCACCATAAAAACATTTCTGTATGTGCAGTGTCCCAAACCATGCAGCTTCAGAAAATACATTTTCAGTTACCAAGAAAAGAGAATTCAGCTCCACCACACATCAAAAGGTCAAACCCAACTGGCAAGTTATGAACAGCAATGACAGGTGAATCATTCCAGACTGGGGAACATCTGGGAAGGTACAGAGAGCAGTGAGAGACTAGCAGTAGAAAGAACAGATGAAAGAGAGGGGAACAAAAATGTGCAACAGCCAAAATCTGTCTAGTCTGAAAAGATAGAAGCCAGAACTAAAACCAGACACCACTTATTAAGAAATTGTTTCCATTGTGAAATCATGCACTCCTGAGTAGTGCTTTGAACAGATAAATTCCTATTTACATAACATGATTGGGGTTGCATCTTCCTCACTGAAACAGCACAAATGTTCACTCTCACCATACATATCATATGCACACATGAGTGTGGAAATCAGTGAGAAAAAAACCATGAGCCAATAGGCTGACAGCATCTGGACACTCCATCAAAATCCCTTGGAGAATAAAGTCAGGACAATATCAAATTCATAGGGAAATATTTGATTTACCAATCAAACAAGCAGATGCTTTCAAAGTTGAGCTCATGTTATGGGTTTGTGTATTCAGATGTGCACACACGTGATGTTGCAAGCAGGATGGAAACATGATAAGCTCCATAAGCATGTTTACTTTTTATCTCTGATAAATACAAAGGAAATGATTCAGACTTGCCCAGAAGGCAGGGATTCTACTGACATTATAGGTGTCTCTGGTTATGTCTAGGAGCCTTTAGACAGGTACTACTTCTGAAAGAAATATTGAAATCAGCTTTAAAGCATTGAATTCAGGCATAGGTACTGTGGCAGCCTAGAGCTCAGCAGGGGCTGATTTATCCTGCTGGAAAGTAATCATCATGTAATTAATGGAAACATCAGTCTTTATTTTAGAGGGGATGGATAGTAAATCTACCACACAAGTTGTTAACAAGAGTATATGTATGTTTGTTAAATACTTATACATTTTGCACCAACACGAAAGAATGTTTTATTCTATTTGCAGGAACTGTTTTCAGGGGAAAAAGTGACTAACAGACCATGCTTACGTGACAGGCCACAAGAAGCAGGTTTCATGTGCTGAGGCAAGAGGGGAACTCCACCCTGCACCCTGAGCTTGCAATCTTGGGTCTTGACCTAATGGCAAAAGTCCTCAGAGACCCTCCAAGAATTACTTCCTCTTCTCTGGTAAAATAAAGCTTCTGCTTCTCTCTGTTGCTCTATCCTTTTTTTTTGGGACACAATAAGTATAAACAACCAAAGTCTTTAATGTGCTTCATCTTCTGCACAGGGAAGGATTAATCCTAGAAATTAATTTTAACAGCAGCATCTGAGATGAAAACCAGGGGCACTGTCTCCACCAGCACTGCATTCAGAGCAGCACAGCTATTGATTTAGCCCAATTATGTTTTAAGGTAACGTTTGCTTTGTTAAACAAAGCTCAGCATCTTGGAGTTAATGACACTGGCCAAACAACCTCAGTCCAAAGATGCCACTATCTAAGGTGAAAGTACCACTGCATTGTCACATGCTGCTTTTCACCCAGTGCCTGTCAGCTGAGGAGCCAACCCAGGTCACCTTCCAATGGCTACATGACTTACTCCAAGTTAGCTCAATTCTTTCTACAAAGCACTGAACTAGGCCATGCAATTCCATCCAAGGCTCACCAGTGTTCTGACCAGCAGATTTTGAATTGGCTCCTGCTCTTCTCAGAGCTGTGCTCCTGCATGTGCTGGCACAAAACAGATCAGCATCTGGGCACTCCCAGTATTGCAAGCAGACTATCACATTCATGCCTAGATGACTTGAATGAGGTGGGCCACAGCCAGCTAGGGTGCCTTTCTCAGGGCACCCCTACTCAACTGGCATAATTGCTTCTTATTTTTGAAGTTAACTTCTGTGGTGGTGGATGTCAAGACAGAAACAAAATGCAGCATTTAAATCATGCCAATACAACACCAAACAGCCAAAATATCAATTACATGCTGCCTTTTTATTAAGACATCAGTCATTTTAATTACCTTAAACAGTGGAGTTCTGGCTACCCACTTAAGCTTCTGGACACCGTGGGTAAGTATTAAATGACACCAGTAGCTCTAACAGGTGAGCCCTTCTTTCAGTATTTTCCTTCCTATCACGAGGGCTCCATGTTCTCCTTTTCCAGCCTACTCCAATGCATTTCTTTAATTTCTTCGGGTCTTTACAGAACAAGATGCACTTTCAGTGAATGATTTTGAAGGAGCAGGAGAACCAAAGGAAAACAAGTGCAAAAACACATCGGGAAATAAAGTATGAATGTTTTAGCATTCGTTCAAAGCTGTAAGGGTATAAAGGATTTGGGGAATTAAGACATACCCTTCACACCAAGGAACTTCAATTGAATGCAGACAAGTTATAGTAAGAGTTGACATTTGAGAAAGGAAAGATGACACTGCTGTGAGATCATCAAGGACTAATGCTGCTTTTACACTGGAGCAGAGGGAAGATGGGATGTTTAAAATCCCTTCAAAATACTTTCAAGCCAAGCTATTACATGAAACGGAAACAGTGCAGAGAGGAATATACTAAGTAGAGTTTTCTTTCTGGTACATATATGTATTTTGGACTGGACTTCAACAAAGATGAGGTTGCAGTGAAGAGACTGATAGACTTAATAGCAACAAAAACCCCAGCACAAGATTTCTTGTGAGGTTGGATGGGTGCCAGGGAAAGTAGGGCAAAATATTCCATTAACTTTCACTTTCATAAGTCCAGGGCTATACATCTTTGAGAAATGTAAGTTATACAAACATATACAGGTGTCCACCTAAAATTACTTGTTTTGGAACTGCCTTACCTTAATATTGCAACTACATATACAAACAAATGTTATGTGGGTGTTACAGGGTCTTTAGACCCACAAGGAGAAGGACAGCAGTCAAAGTGTTTACATGAATTGAACAAAGGGTCAAAAAAAAAAAAAAGGCAATTTCATTTCAAATACATCTAGGGCTTTCTCATTAGGCCATGAAACTCACAGGTATTAATCATGAAAATAAATGTTCCTTGCCCCTAGGTGCGACACAGTTCTTACACAAGAGAAATGACCAATACAACTCTTTCTCTGATCAAATTACTGAAGATGAAATGAATTTTAAAACAATATCCCGGGTGGATTATGCATTTAGCCACTTAAGAAGAGACTTTGTAAGGACCCCCATTTATTACTTTGAAACGCCAAGCTAGTTGCTGCCAATAATTAAGGCAGTCTTGTTCACATCTCACCTTAAAGGCTTTGGAGCTGAAGAGCCTATGGATAATAGCCAGCTGCCCTATTGTACCTCACATTTTGCTTTGAAAAGTTTTGAAACAAAAGTAAAACCAGGTAAAGTAGATGGTGTCATTCATCAGCACTTTATTATGGGAACTTATCACAGGAAAACAACTGATGTTTCATATATTGCCTTTTTGAAAAATCGATAGAACAAATCTTATACATGTGTACTTACCTATACATTATATGTAATCTCACAAAAATAATAATGAAAAAATCACTGAAAAGCAGATGTTTAAATAGCACTAGACCCACAATTTAATAGTATTTCATTTAGGCTGGGCTTCTCATGAGTATAAAATGGAGTGTGTGATGTACATTTGCAGGATTAGGGCTCGTGGGCTGATTGCCAGACCTACGCTACAGCTCCACTGGGGTTGCGTGCAGTGCCCCTCACACCGCAGCCTGCACCAGCAGCTCCTGCACCCAGACAAGGCTTTTGTACTGCTCAGCTACCTCTGAGGCTGCATCCCTTACTCCAGTTTGCCAGCCCAGCACATTGAAAAAAATCCAACCACCACAACTCACATTCCAGAAATGTCAGGGGTTTGGTTATAAACCCTGACATGGGCAGCCAGTTAAGAAAAGAGGGTATCTTTTCTATTTGAACTCTTCAAGTCTTAGTCAATAGAACCTCATGTTTAGGACAGGTTTTCAAGCTTTCCTTCACAAAACAAGAGTTAGAATGTGTAGAGCAAAAACTCTGTTTTTCAGAAAACTCATTGAACTTCAGTATGAAAAAAAGCCAGACAAACAAAAACCCCACACAGGGTTGGAAATAAGATCATGAGCAAAAGCACTACTGTTTTTAACTCAGAGTTCAGCTCTGTGCCATTTCCAGCCCCTCTCAGCATTGCTCCTGGCCTTTTTCCTCACCAT
Source organism: Dicaeum eximium (assembly GCA_013396995.1). Classification (NCBI taxonomy): domain Eukaryota; kingdom Metazoa; phylum Chordata; class Aves; order Passeriformes; family Dicaeidae; genus Dicaeum; species Dicaeum eximium. The sequence continues at coordinate 2,460,086 of VWZP01004023.1, read as the reverse complement.
GTTGTACATCTCTGACCTCCTCCTTGCGCCTAGAACTGATATTTGTCAAATCCCACAGTAAGACATCCTAGGATGAGTTCAGCTGCCAATATGAAAGCTTTTCTGCAGGTTGAGGTTCCTCAACCTACTTACCTTAGCATGAGACAAGCTCCTGTGCCAGTGTACAGGAGGCAGGGGGGAGCTCCAGCAGCCCCAACTAAAGAGGCTTCAACTGGTCTAGAATCACAATTACATTTAGCTACAGCCCAGCAAATCCAAGGCCACCAATATTCAAGTGACTGGCAGAGTAATTACCCACCTAGAAGAATTTTTTTCATTTTCTGAGGGGTGTAGAACCAAGCTCCTCTTTCAGACTTGCCAGTGTAAATCAACAGCAGAGCCCATGACAGCAGCAATCTGTTCAGATCTACCTCAGAGTAATTGACAATAGCTTTTGGCACAGCTGACAAATTCAAGTGGGACAGGGTTTTAAAACCACATCTGAAGTTCCTACTGCAAGTGTTGTTGTATGAACTTCTCAGTAATTACAGCATCACCTCAGTAATTACATCAACTTATGTTTTAATTCAAGCCCGTCTCAATTAAGCAGCAATTCTGTGGTAACATGATTAATACCCAACAATCAAGTCAATAGTTTCCTACTACTGTCCACATAGCAAAGCCATGAGCTAAGCAGTGCTGGGTGGACTTTAAGCTTAGACAGAAGATTTTCAGGGCACTGAGAACCTGATCCATTTCTTCCAGAAATCTTAAATCCATTATTTTAAAACCCTGACCCAGGGAAAGCACTGCAGGAGCCATAACCAAGTGCAGTAGGTGGCTCTTCCTTGGACAGAAGTGATAACACAGCACCAAGAAATTCTCAGAGCAAGGGGTATTACTGGGGATATTCATCTGGGCTTCCAAGAGGTATCAAAGGTTCATAAGTAACAGCGACACAAAAATAATGAAATTCATGGGGCACTTCAGAGCTGGGATAATTTAGGCAAATTCCAGTTTGAGGAATTAAGATTGTACTGATTCCAAATAACCACTAATCAAATGTGTTTCATCCTGGTCTGAAGCATGGTAGAGCCTCACAGCACCATTAACCAGCTGCATGTTTGGGTGCTAGGAGACATAATCAATCTACCCCATTTTTAGACTGTTACAAAATTAAAAAGTATTGTATCAATGAAGAAATTTTCACTTAAAAGGAGCAGTGGTGACAGCACAGAGGGGAAGGTTTTGTGTGTCGTCTTCTCATCAATGTTTCCTCGGCATTTAAAACAAGGCAAGCCTTAAAAGAGTGAAGAGGAAAGGACAGAGGAGCTACGACATTGAAGTGTTCCAAATAAAAGGAAGAAATGGAAAATTGTGCCAAAAGAAGTATATGAAATTTAACAGTGAAGTTTTATAGACAATCTATAAGAGAAACTATATGATGATCTACAGAATAATTAGTTCCAAAGTTAATTCATATGCTTACACAGCACTAAAATATAAAGTGGCTATTCCTGAGGGTTTACCATTTTTGTTAACTTTTTAACTAAGGACAGAAATTTTACAGGCACATTAAAATTATCATCTATCACTAAATTATATATTATACAAATGTAAATGTGATCACACCACACTTAAATTCTTATAACAATAAACTATTCTGTTTTCTTCCCCTTGACATTTACAAAATTCATTTGGAGGAGTAGGATATACCTTACAGAGATTAGTGATAAATCATGTATTTTTAATGAATATCAATAGGAGAAACCCCAGGACATAACCCACCATCTAATTTGATTAAACTGTGCTTAAGGCAACACCACCTCTCTGGCTGGGGAATAGCACCATAATGACTTTGTGAGCATTATTGCAGGCTGTTTTAATGATTTAATGAACTGACTCTATATTTAGTTCAATAGCCTTAAAATGATTAGTGTTTAAGAAAAATTAGCTCACTTTGATCTGATTCTATTTGATAGTAAGTTTAAATAACCTAACCCTTCAAAACACAGTGGAAAAAAATTCCTAGAATCACAGCCAGCTAACTGCTAGAAAACATTATGGCAATCATTAATAACAGTTCATTTATGTTCAGCTACAGCATATGGAATGACACACTCATTCCCCAAGATGGGACACAACAGCATATATTAAGTTGTATTATATTATTTTTCAGTGTTTTTTTAATGTTAAAAATAAACCAAGGAAAAAAATTCCCTCCCGTGTGCTCATGTAACGCAAAAAAATTTTCCTTCATCAATAGTACCACTTAAGAATTTTAACTTGTGGGTCCAGAGTATGGTTCTGAGTCATCTAGAGACTGGAAAACTGTGTTGGGATTCTAGAGGCACAAGCTATGCTTGATGGCATTAGTCAGTGCTGGCAAGTTACTTAAGTGCTCAGGCCATGAATGCAACAGTCATGCTGCTGAGAAAGGGAAACAAAAATATGCCACTGTGCTAAAAATAACACTTCCAATAGGAAGTTTACAAAATATGGAACTAAATTGGAGCTGACTTTCTGAAAGGCTGAAGGCAGAAATATCCACTCTGCAGGGTTCTCTCTGCACTTCATCTGTGCAGACACTGCAATCCTTTTGTGATCCGAACCATCCCAGGTACATCACATCAGCCCACTCCCTACACCAAACTCCTAGAAGCAATACCACAAGCACCCAAAATTATAACCCACTGTGCAAATTCAAAAGCAGGCACCCAATTCAACCAAGAATCAAACCAAAAGTGGAATTCTTCTCAAGAAACAGCCCTAGCAAGGAGCTCTTTTGCTGATTGTAACAAACACCAAAGGGGAAATGCCAAGTACAAGCTAAAACTAGAGACTAGTGCAAGATACCCTCAGACCTCATGTCATGTTTTTTCACTTTCCTCTTCTAACACTATAATCATGAACTGGTCCTTGGGTTTTTAGTCTTAAGCAGTTCTCCTACCCTTTAAAGTGAGCTCCAGATTGACAGGCAGCAAACACCTTTCTCTCCCCAGTGAAGAAGTGCAAATGAATTTGTTGCCAATCCATCCACTGTAGGAGCCAGCATGTTGCAACAGAAATCCAGGAGCTGCTCCCATCACTCCAATGAACATTTTTCCCATGTCCCTTTACAACTTGCCTGATCGTGTCCCTTGCAAAGTATAAGAGCTCGATTTGCTCAAAAGCAATTTCTTGGTGGAATTTATCTACATTAAAAATGTGTGGGTACATCTAGAATGCTCATACTGCTTTTTCTTATGGTTATTCCTTTGTGTCTCAATGCTCTGGATTTCCAGCCATCCATCAGGAACTGCAGGCCAGATTCTCCCTGAGATGGCTTTCCAAATTATTTTATAAAATCTGTGTTCCTACAGCATTTTTTCCCAGACCTCTGATTTTTACTGTGTTGGTCACCCTTTATGTTCAGTGAGTACTTTCCAATGTTTTAGGTTTCCTGTAGAAAAATCTGAGACCATCACTTTCATTTCAGACTTACAAAACTGGTAAATATCTTTATCACCAATAGAGTTGATTTATATCAAGATTTGGGTTTTTATTCTGCTAACTCTTCCTCAAACTGAGGACAATTTCTATTTTCCAAGAAATTCCAGTATTTATAATTTTTTATTAGAATCTAATCCAGAACCTAATTTTTATTAGAATAAAATAATAAAAATATTCTGCAGCAGTGACATTCAGTAGAAGTTTTATGTCTACCCACATATTCCACTTTAATATTATTTACTATCAATAAATTATTGTGTAGAAGATAATAGTTATCATATATGGAAACTGGTATCTTGCTAAGAGTACAATTACTCTAATTCTGCTTTGAGTTCCAACAAGAAACATGTCAAGTAGTTCAATAAGGCACACATTGTCCAAATGACACACTCATATTACTAAAGCAATGACAAATTGAGTTAATTTTCCCCTTCTGTCAAAAGCTACAGTCAGATTGACACAGTCCCATGGAACACTCCAATTTCCACTAAACTGCGTTTTCTAACAGAAAACTGTTTCATTAAAAAAAAAAAAATCAGCCAGCTCTAATGTGCCTGAAGTCTATGCAATTAAAAAAGTTTCTAAATATAGCTTTAATCATGGCCAACCCCAATCTTCTCAGAAGTCCTTGCCCTCCAGGCCATCCCAAAGGGACGGGAACATCAAGTAACAAGCCAAAAGTCTCATGACAGTGTATTGACCCCATTTGATATTTATCTCTAGCCATTTCTGAAAGCTTCCCATGAGCTTAATTAAGCTCATTCATTTCCACAAATTGTGGCATCCTAGAAAATATCAGATTTTCCTTTGATAGATGAGATTCAGATGTGGAAGTCTTATGGGAGGCAAGGTGTCTCTCAGGCTATTTGACAGAGTAGCTCATGAAAGCACTTATCTAATCCCTCCCCTCCACAAGGTGGAAGTGGAATGCACGTAGGATTGTGCCCTGTCCAATGCAGACCCCACCAAAGAGCCACTTGCTACAAACTGGGAAAACCTCTTCACATTGTGGAGAAACTGAACCCTTTAACTACACAGGCAGAGTTGCAAAGCACAAAACAATTTCTGTCTTTCAAGGTGGTATTTAGAAGGAAAAACTCTTGCATCAAGAAGCAAAGATTTGAGAAGCAAACAGGGTGAGTGTTTCTGCACTTGGCATTTGGGTTTGGCTTTGGCTTTGAGTGTCATCCCTGTCTTTCCTACATTACATTTTTCTATTTGAGCTATATTTGTCTGCCCTTAGGTAATTTGTTTTGTGTAACAAAGCCCATTTGAGTGGACACTGTAACAGCCTTCCAGTGTGCAAAAGGCTGCTGCAAAAATTCACTACTTATTCTACACAGATAAGGCAAACTACCCATTAAAGATAATCAAACATGAACACAGGAAAGCAGGGAGACTCACTCTTTACCATAATAGTCTTAAAGTGAAGCCAGACAAACTTCTGTCTTGAATAACAGGTAAAATTGATCTTGCCTCAGGGCAAAATAATAAGCTAGCAAACCCCTCAGAGTTGCTTCAAACTGGGATTTTTTTGTTGTTTGCTTGTGTTTTTTTTTAATTTAAGAAAATCCATGATAACTGCAGGCTGGAAAAAGTGCACCTTAGTATCCTGTAAAAACCATTTCTTATACCAAACCTAAGCAGGAAAAAAAAGCATTTCCCTAACGTAGAAAAACATTAAAAAAAAAATTCTACCTTTCATTTATTTTACACTAAAACATTCAATCATGAGGTATAAGCTTAAACTTTGTTGATTACATACTTTTCTCCCAGAAGTGTTTTCCTTTGCAAAGCTGCTTCAGTCTAGTATGTGGTCAGCTGAAGACCAGTGCTAATATAACAGTATTTTCCTTTCCTGAGTATATTTAAGCACTTCGTTTACTTTGGAATTTTGGTCCTTCATTCCAATGCTATCCTAATTGCTCCATTTACCTGTAACATATGTCCACAGAGTCCTTACCAAGGAGTTCAGGCACTTCATGCAAAGGAAGAGCATTTGGTTACCACTCTGGTTCTATAATTCCTAATTTTTCCAGTTCATTTAACACCTTTTTTACTGTTTTATGCATACTGAGCACCAGTGTTGTCTCAGCTGTGCTACCACCTTTGCACTAAATGTAACCTGAAAAACACATTTTCATCTTGGGGTCCTTCAGTTCATCCAACACCTCAAAGAAAAGCTTTTTTCCACCCTTCATACAGCACAATGGTTTCAAATGAAGGATGTCCAGCAGCCCACGTGGAAATTCATAGCCAAATTAACATGCAAATCTTGACATGAACTATCTTCTTACTATAGCACAAATACAGATCTGTTTTCTCCAGTGCATGGAAGTTCAGGATTTCCAGTGCTTTTGTTGCTCTGAGGTTATGGTGAAATCTCTTTACCAAGTTGTGTCCCTGAAACAGGACATCACAATAGTGGCACCAAAACCAAAATGATACCCATGTGAAGTCTCTTTCCCTACAGGAATTAAAAAGCCATCTGTAGCCAAAATAACATTTTTCCTTTAATGTTTCCTCTTTCTGGACATAATTTATCTGGAAAAGTGTAATGGATGTAAGGCATCCTGCTTTTATACTTTGCTTTTTCATTATTTGACTTAGACAAACTCCAAGTGGCAAGATAATACATTCATGCAGATGAAGGTACTTGAGGAAGCTGCCTAAAAATAGTAATGTTTCATGTATATGGTGGCTAAAAATAGTCACAGAGTCAGCAGGTATTGAACAGCTACAGAAAATCTCAGCCATAAGGATCTGTTTACACAGATACCTCTGTCCCAAGACTAAGGAATATTTAAAAAAGAAAAACAATCACGACACAAAACACATCTGTCTTGGGAGTTTTGTTTTGGTTTTTTCCGAGCTACTAATATATCAGGACACAACGTCGGTGTGGCAGATAAAACCACTACTGAGGGAGGGTGTGAGAAACAGAGCAAGAAAAATAAATTTGCTGCTCCATATCTTGGTCCCATACCAACAAAAATAAATGGCTTGTGGACAGCTCACCTCAGGTCAGCAAAGCTTCCACAATTAAGTAGTTCCAGCTGGTAGGGATTTCCCAATTCCCTACTTACAAGAGCCTCTCAAATTACTTGTTCAAATTCATGCAGATCTGGGATTCCATATACAGATTTTAGAACAGCAACCACAAAAATATTGTACCATAACACCAAAAAATCCTAACTTGAGCTGTAAGTGAAATTCCAACAGCAATACCTCCAGAAAACTACATGCTTCCCATATGAAGCTTTCAGGTACGAGATGCACACAAAGTATAGTCAAAATCTGAAGAAAAGTGAGAGCCAACCTTAATCTGTCAACATTGACCTATTTTGTTCAGGTCTAACAGCTCAAAAAGCTACAAATTTGGTGACACCTGGATTGTAAAACCATAACACTCCTCAATTACTTTTCGTTGGCCAGACAGGCAAACCTGTCATTTGACAACACATCATGATCCAAGATAGTAAACTTTATCACTCAGAGGTCATGAGAAAATGGCCACAGGTACAGCTTGCTAACCTTCTGCAGGTAATTTTTCACAGTTATCATCCAAAAAGCGTAAAAGCATAAAAGACACGTTATCTTTGAGCTCCGTTTATTGTAACATGGGTGAGATTGCCTATAAAACCACTTACTAAGTAACTGTTGTGTGTTCTTCAACACAGAGTCAAATCAGTAAAACATCTTCTTGACAGTGTGTCAGGAACAAGACTACACCTCTCCTCTCAGAGACCAACACATTATTTATCATTCTGCTCTGACTTACCTTTGCTTCCCACCCAGCACTAACTCCAAAAGCACTTCCCTGCCTGGTTTCTTAAGACAATATTTGAAGACAAAGCTAAGCCAAGAGTTCCAGAACTTGGTTCACATTTTCCCAAGAATCTATTGGAGTTTTGCTCTTACCTGTAAGTAGATGCTTGATCACAAAATTCTCACTTATGCTTATCTTCTGAAATCAATTGAGCAGTTTCTGTGGAGGAGTTTGAAAAAAAAATCAACTTAATTTCTCAATTCCCCTAATAAAATGTTGTCTTCATAAGGTTTTGCACTATATTAATTGCAGGGACAAATTCAAAAACTGATTTCAGGGCTCCTTGGATTATCCTCTTGAGTATTTTGGTTTTTTCCATCACCTTTAAATGAAATCAAAGTCTACAGCACTATGGTTTCAAATGAAGGATGTCCAGCAGCCCACGTGGAAATTCATAGCCAAATTAACATGCAAATCTTGACACTTTTGGTATCAAATTTGAACTCTCTGCAAAATCAAGTTCTAATTTAGTATTGAAACCTCTCATGCTGATTCTTACTTAAACTGAGGTCTGTTGTACAGCTGAGAAAAGTAAACCCTTGTATTCCAAAGGGGTATTAAGAGGTAATAGGAAGCAGGCATCTGACGCTTCTTTTGGAACAAAATTACATCAAGCTGAAAAGAACCTTAACCAGTTCATCACTGGCTCAAGTTAAAACAGGAAAGTGTTGGAGTGGTGTGTATTCAGTCTCTTCTAGAACTGGACAGACAGAGAACTCAATATTATTAAAGGAACCATAACTGTGTCCCTCATGTGGATTAGCCAGAGCAGTGTTAACATGGGGAACAATTGTCATCCTGGCACAGTCTCACTCTGCAATCACTTAAAGAGTGAGTGGTTATGTGCAACACCAAGTTCTCACAAATCCATTTTTTAAACATGAGCTGGGCAGGCTTGGCCTCTAGTTGAACCATTTTAGTGGGTCAGGCTGGTGCACTAGAAAGTCCTTTGATTATTTATTTCATGTCCACCCAAGTTTGTTCCCCTCGGGAATTTCAATCCCTGCATTTATGCAACACCTCGTTGCTGTTCCACTCTTCTTAGTGCTGTGAACTAGCAGAACTTTTAGTTAATTTTTAGGTTCCTGATCACCAGTTTTCTGCTGGGGTTTTGTTTGGTTGGGTTTTTCTTCCCCAACAATCTGAGGAATGTTAGGAAGAAGATAAATATTTCATTGTGTAGTAACAGTATATTCAAAATAACTTTGATTGCTTGAATTTATCATTGCTAGCAGAACTCCAGGATTTAGAACTTATTCCATGCTATTCCACAAATGATTCCTGGCTGTTTGTATGGCCCTTTACCCTCATAGCTTGTGGCCTTCTTTACTTGATACCTCCCTACAGTCACTATGAGCTCCTTCCCTCCTCTGCATTTTGGAATCAGGTCTGACTTGCAATTGCAAGTCTTTTGTTTGAGTATACTATAATTTATTCTCACAAACACATTTTTGGGGTAGCCTAGAAGTAATCCATCACCTGATTTCTACTTCATGGCACATGAAGATCATTTATAGTTGTTTTTTGTTTGGTTGTTTGAGGGTCTCCCTCACACCTGCACTAACATACTAATAAACAAAACCACAGCATTTTTTTCTACCAATAGGACACTAATAATAGATTCCTAGTAAAAAATCATAATAATAACATATCATTTATCATAGGAGACCTACTAACTTGCTGTGGAGTAGAACCATGCTCAAAGCACACACCTGGGCATTATGTGAGCCAAAACAAAATGGCAATCCGCATTTTTAAATCCTGCAGTAGTTGACCCTCAGGAGATGCACTTGGTGCAAAGTAATACAAAAGAGGACAAAATGGAAGAGTTATACACACAGAGAGCAATCCTAAAACTGGTTACAGTACGCATAGGGGAAGAATATCTTTGCAGGCACAATCCCAAAAAGCCTATATTCAGTCACTTAATCAAGGAGCAGATTGACCACCTCGCCAGTTTTCTGTTCACCTTTTAACCTTTTCACTGGATTGTTTTGCAGAGTGGATTAATTGAAATTCTTTGCTCATGTTTTATTTTTGAGTTGATGAGTACAGATAACACTTGGATTTCTTCCTTACACCTACAACTGCTTTTCTGTCAGTGCTTTGTTCTGTACCTCCACTCATTTCAACTAAATCTTTTCCAAATAGCCAAGTCCCTGCAAGAGGATGTCTACATTAGCAGTTTAAAGTGTAACAAACTCAAGTATTTGGTGCAGTTAACTCCAAATTAACCTCCCACCTTGGCTAAGCAGAGATATGAGGAGCTCAGAATCAAGTGCTTGGGGCCAGTGTTTTTATTCCATTACCAGGAGAAATCTGTCAGTGTAAACACTGCCTGCTCCTCTGCAGCTTAGTGATTGCTTATAAACCTGAGCAAGGAGTATCTGGTAGTGCCTTGCACCCACTTCCCTCAAGTACAAATGACCGCAGGAGGTAAAGAGTAGCACAGAAATATCATTGAAATTTTCTGTTTGTTTTAAAACTGAACTATTTTATGGCCCTCTCTTCAGCTACATACTTTTAACCTTCTTGTTGTGCTGGTGTTTTCAGATTCTAGCTCTTAGAATGAAAAACATCTTTATCCCAATCCTAACACTCCACTATATTTAAATTAGATGCTGAGGTGTGAAAAACAGAATCTTGGTAGAAAAGTAGCATCTTTTAAAAATACAGTGACTAAAATACTCTTTAAACTCAGGGCAGAAATAATTTTTATTTGTATTAGCTAGATAAACTGAATTACAAAGAAAATTATTCCTTAGGCAAGAGGGGGAAAAAGATATCTTCAGATGTGACTTTTAAAATGCAGGTCATATATTTGCTTTCCTCTAGTTGATCTAGAATACTAAAGGCACAGCATATTAATTGCCACGTATATAATGACTCTACCTAATCATAAGGACCATAACACTATAGTAAATAAAACCACTAGAGGTTTTATTACCTTAAATACCTAAGAGCAGAGTAAAATTTGGTTACAAACAGCAATTATCAGCACCAGTTTGAACCTGTTTATTAACAGGTTTAATCCATAAATGCTTAGGCAAACTTAGAAGTAAGTATCTTTGATAACATCTCTTAACACAGAAGCTTAAAACCAAAATCATTCTCTATTTGCACAGTCAGTCCTGGATTTGCTTTTTTTTCCATGAGCAAGGGCTACCCAGGGCATCAGTAACTTCTCAGTTTCCAGAGCTACTTCCAGACAGGTTTTACATTAGGATCTGCCCTTTCAAGAGATTTTTAGAAGTTCAATTTGTTCAACTCTCACTTGGCAACTCTACACATGCCAGAACACAGATATAGAGAATTATCCTCTGAGAGTTAAAAGACAATGGGAGGGGATATGTATTTCTAGATACAGACAGTGCATGTGTAACTGCAGTGGGCATTTTCATCAATTAACAAAAGCTTTGGGTAAACCTTAGGTGAAATAGATAAAACCTCTGTCCACAAAGTAAGGGATTAAATTAGTCTGCAAATCACTTCTGATATTTAATATTCCATCTGTTATATTTGCTTTGGCTAAAGACTTTCAGCTTGAGCAATTTCTACTCTTCCTAAATGACAGGTCTAACTATACACTGATTTTATGACTTATTTTTCATTTGTCTGAAAAAGCAAGAATGCCCCCTTTTGACAATTCCATATATTTCCCCTATGAGGCCAGGAGAGGGAGTAGTAGCTTGTATTTTTTCCCCAGGAAAATCAACACTCCGGACACCAAGTATTTAATTCAGTTCCCTGCAGACAACGATCTATTGTCTTTGTTCATTATTTTTTATAAAGATCACGAAAAGATTTTTTTGGGGGAGTAGGTGGGGCAGACAATATTCACTTTGAGAGAAGAACATCTGCCACAAGGAAGTTTCAGATGAGAACTATACACACTGTAAAAGCTAAATCTCTTCCACTTTGATGGATGGAAAGTTTTACAGGTGTCTGCGCAGGTTAATCTGTGCATGCTCTGTGCCCGCCTGTCCTGCTGAAGGTACAGCACAAATCCAGATCACCTGCAGTCATGTAACTGAGCAGAGGCTGGCCAAAACATGATATTAAGGTCAATTATAAATAGACTATGCTATCCTTCTGCCTCTAGTTATACAAATTGTAATAAAAAAAATGCAAATGACACATTTCTCTAGATTCCCACCCAAAATCTCAAGGCTTTGTACTGATGCTGACAGAAAGCAAAGACTCTTTGTAAGCACTTTTGCTTCAAGTTCGTCTGCAGTGAAACCTGAAATATGACTTGGAATTCTTCCAAGATTCTGAAAAATTCACCACCTGATCTTAAACAATTTAATTTCCAGTGTTAGGAAGTCAGTCTGAGCTCTCTAGACAGACAGTGGCAAATGACATAGTCTTCCAAAAGATGACTCAGAGGAGGAAGGAAAAAAAAAACCAAAGTAAAAACTTACTTGTGTGTTTTCCAGCTCTTCCGGAGAACTGCTATCTCAGCCTGAAAAACAAAAGGGAAAAAGTCCACAAATGAAATCATACAATGTATCTAGTAAGGCATTTCCAAGTGAAACAAATAACACGGTAGAAGGCACCAGGCAGATCTCAATTTAGGGTTTCTGTCGGCCACATCCCAGGCAGCAGAACTGGAAGCAGCACAGCTGCACTGCCTTGCACCAGAGACAGTCTCCCCTGACCTCAGGGACTGTCTGAGGGACTGACAGGCTTAGAGAGAGATAAATCAGATGCCTGCAGAGAGCAGTGGCAGCCTCAACGTCCCACTGAGAGTCAGCACTGACTTAAGGGTGCTGCATTATCAATCTCAGTTGGTATAATTTTTTTTTCTGTAGTTCAAGCAAGAGGCACATCCCTGCACCTGTGTGATCCTGGAAAAGAGAGATGAGCACACTCTTCTTGATCCTCACTCTATACAATAACCATTAACTGAAACTGCAGCCTGTTTCTCTCAGAGACAGATGTGCTTATGGTATTTAATTAACAATACACAACAGTCATGACAACTGCAAGATGTCTTATTCAGCTGAAAAAGCACAAGAGTTAAGTCAGCAGCGTGGAATGACATTGAAATTACAACATGGGGAGAAATCTCATGTCAAATCTGGGAGAAAAATTTTTACCTGACCCAATAAGAAGTAAAAAAAAAAAAACAAAAAAACACAAAAACCACAAAGTTAACTTACAGCTGTCAAAGCAAGAATATCAAGAATCCAGCTGTGTGATCCTGAAAAACAGAAGTGTCTCTCTCTCTCATGAAAGAAAGAATCTTTCTGCATCAGTGAAAAATAATTTGACTGATTTCAAATTCCAGGTTTTACACCATTGCTTAAGTTTCCTCTAACAGCACTGAGTTACTGGGTTTACTATGGCTTGTTACAAATCCAGCTACCATACTTTCCAAGGCCTGCATGGATATTTAGCTACATATTAATGATAAATCATCTTAAATAAAAGAATCATTGCGTGTCTGACTACTCCTGCAGCTCCTTGAGAAATTTTAAGAAACTAAATTCATGTTATATTCTCTCTTTGGTGAAGTAGTGGGAGAGGAATCATCATTCCCAAGCAACATTGCTTACAAACTAAGTTTGGCATTGGATCAGTGGCATTCACCCATGTAAAAATGGCAGTTTTCACAGAAGTGCTTGAGTGGCTGCAATTAAACTATGCAAGTTGGATTACATATGCATATTTTCTCCAGCCCACCCTTTTCCAGTAAACAGATCTACAAAATCAGCAACATGAAAATAGGAAACTGTTTGTAAAGCATGACATTGAATATACTATTTAGGAACAGCCACTCTGAATACCTTGTGCTTTGTCACGCTATTTATTTCAGTATTATATACCTTAGCACATATTAAATTTTTTAAATTCCATTTTGCTTCCTGGATTCCTTCGCAAACATTCTGAAGCATGTTACCTTCAGGAACAAAATAAAGATCCCTTTACAACAAAAGCACCATCAGGAAGTCTTTCTCATTGCTCCATCTGTTGCTTTTCCTTCCCATTTGACAACAGCTAAAGGCACAGCAACACATTTTCTATCACAACTGGAAGATCTAGTTCAGGTTCAGGATGTACTCCTTCCACCTGAATTTGGCTCTGTATCAAATTCTGTTCAAATCCAAGTAGGATGCTCACTTTCTCAGTGACTTTCACACTTATCTTTAAAAGTAACTTCATCTTCCTCATATAATACAGATTTTTTTGTTGTCTCCATAGCAGTAAGCATTGTTTCCACTGCTGTTTAGCATTACTAAAAGTTTTGTTTTCTTCTTTAAGTGGAAAAGAAGTACTGTTGGGTTTGATTCCAGTTTTATAAAACAGGGCTGTGGGCAGAGAGAATCATTTTCTGGAAGATTCGGAAAATTATTTTACATTGCTTCAGCCTTTTTCTCTCAACTCCAAGGACATTCACCACTATGTTCCTCTGACCACCTTTTTCACTATTAAGCAGCTTCAAGGATATTACTCTGATTTAGAGAACGTTTTACTGGAAGCAAGTTCCAAAGAGTCTCCTTCCCACTACATTCAATGTGTTAAGCATTCACTATCAGCTCTGGGATTTACTGAGAACTCAGCAAAGTCTGTTCTCATTCTCCATCAAAGATTAGAAAATTTAGGTGTTTCTATAGTTACAAAGAACTAGTTTCTGGAAAGCCCTTTATCAAGAATGAACTCTGCCTCACTGAAATGAGATTCTCCTTACTGTTATTTTAAATATTCTCAAGATCACCTAGCCAGTATTAAAGGGATTCCACTAGTGGCTATGCAACCAGCTTTTGCTATGCTCTGGTTCTCTCTCGGGAACTGAAGGCTTTTATCTGTTGCCAGCTAAGAAATATCTACTAGACTGAAAATCCACTGTATACTTTTTGGAAAGCTGCAGGGCTGAAGGCAAAAGCTGAACAGCACTGAGGTTTCTTTTCTAATCTGTTTCAAGTTCTGCACTCTTGGATGCTGTTAATTATAGTACAGTATGAAAGTAGCAATATGAAAACCTATTTATTCTCAGTCTTAGTAGTTGAAGGTAATTAATACTTTTATCTTCCTACGTGCTTCATTGATGGGGCACATGAAAGGATAAATGAAATTAATCCACATGTAATTTAAAGAAAAAAAAAATCAGTTTATAAAGTTACAGTCCCAGGAAAGAGGCAGGGCAGTCTATGCATGTCTCTTGCTTAGTGAAAAACACAGATTTCTACATGAGTAAAAATAACCATCAAGATGCTGAGCTGCAGGGTAACAATTCCAGATCTGTGTCTGTTACCACTTTAGACCCAGCCTTTAGCAGAGACCTTCACCCAGAATTTATATTCTACCTCATACTATTACAAGATAACAAGATTTACACAGTGTAGTTATGAATCAAGTATTTGGCAAGTAGGTCCTTCCACAGCCATAACTAGGGGTGGAGAACACGTACCATGTAAACATCTGAATGCCTCAACGCTTTATTTATGCCTCAGAAAATTAATTTTACTTCCTGATCTTCGCCTCAAGATTTTGTGGGCATTGAAGGAAATCCTAAAGCAAAACCAGACAACTCATAGATACAGTTGCACTCGTGAGGATGCCACATTGAGGACAATTCTCACACAGCAAGATTGCTGTAATTTCATTGCTAGGCACTCTCAGCTCTGAGCCTCAGAGCCCAGCCCTTCCCTTATCATGCTACTTGCTCACAGCAGAGTCGACATCACACACTGTGAAACACGCAGAAGGATCATAAACCAAATAAAAACACCTGCAGAAGCCCTACGTTTCTACTTAAGTATTAAGATGATGATTAGAAAAAAATGCAGCTTTAACAGCAAATCACTGCTTTCTAGAAACATTGCAACTAATTGTATTTATCCAGTCATAGAGCATATCCAGAGCTTTTATTCACATGCATTACACAACAGCACACAGAAATATTAAGAACCTGCCGGTCATTTGTCAGGGAAGGAAACAGCAGTTTAACAAAAAGGGTACTTGCACAGGTGTGGACTACCTGGAAAATTCACGAACACATGAAACCAGTTGTTCCCTCCACTTTTCAAAAAGTTGTGATGGAACATTTCTTCCCCCTGCCAAGTTTTCAGCAATCAACATGGCACACTATTTTTGTGTCTATGTTGATGTGACCAAAATTATTTTATTTATTGAGATGTGTCTCGATTTTAGCTGTGTAATGAATTCTTAGCTTTACTTTCCTGTAGCACCTCTGCAAACAACCAGCATATTACAAAGATTAAAGTGTGACTCCAAGATCACTTGTCCCTGTTTTCACATTATGGTAAACTAGTCCCAAAGTTTGGCAGATGAGAGCATAATTAAAAGTAGACCTTGCACAAGTTAGCATTATTTCTTAAATATCTGGAATAATTAAATACTCCTGTGCAAAATAGCAAAGAACATCTAGAGACTTCTACTTAAAGAGTGAACTCAGCCATCCCAGAAAGGAGTTACTGTACCTGGTTAACATCAATTAAATAAGGGCTCTCCAGGGAAAAGAGAGCGCTTTTAAGATGGAAAACTTTTCTGGCAACATGCTCCTACTGAACCAATTTTCAATAATCTCACAAAACAATAATCCTGTGTATCTGAAATCTTTACATCAATCTTCCCTGTGAACACCTCCCCTTTATTCCACTGCTTCAAATAGTAAGCAAAAAAAAAAAGGAAAATTTTCAGACTAAAATGAAATTTGTTAATAGATAAAGGACCAAATATACATTATTGAGGAGAAACCAGGTAGATGAAGTACAATAAACAGTGTGGGGGCTTGTTTGCACAATTGCCATTTTCTTATTTTCGTATAGCATAAAGAAAACCAAAACCAGGAGTAATTTATATTTATCCCAAGTAGGAACCCTTTGTATTTTAGTAGTCAATGCACCCAAGAATGATCCCTGTATTCAGGAGCTCAACAACATTTCAGCATTTCACCCACACACTGAACTCCCATCCCAGGCACTGTATTCCTGAGGCAGACCTTGGACTGCCTCATTTAAAAGCAGTTGTCATGAACATCATGCACACCTAATCCGCTGTTCGCTTGCTTGTCTCTTGCTTTCTTTTCTCTCACTCAATTTTTACCTGTAGCTAAGACAATACATAATAAATTGAAAAATTAAAATTTTAAATTTTTTAAATCAGTTAATTTTTTAAAAAATGTGTTAAAAATTTGAACTTATCAGAAAACAATTGTATGCAATATTGATTTTGTTCTATGTTTGTTTGCCAGTCATCAAGGCAGAAGTAATTGAATATGCATATCCACCTGTACACACACAGATAGGCAAGAAGTCCTAAATGAGATGCACATAAACTACATAATTCTCTATAATGTTCCACTTGCTTTTTTCTAATTTTTCAGCCCATTGCTTGTCACTCTGCTTTGCTTCATCTCCTCTTCTTTTTTAGTTACCTTTTTTTTTTAGTTAAAGACTTACAAGAAAGCATCGCTTCCATGCTTACCTTGCACATAAATTCCCTGACTAAACAACTATTCAAAAAGAAACTATTATCAATTACCTATGGTTTACTTCATCAACTACAACAAAGAAAGCCTGTAAACAATGCACCAGAGTGGATACAAGTGCCAAAATCACAAAATCCTCTCAAAGAGGCTGAGCTCTACTTATGCCTTCTTTTCCTGTTTTTTCATGAGGTTGAACATAACACCATCACATAAAAAAAGGTAAGGGGAAAAAACCCTTCCACAGAGTTTAACTGCAAGGTTAATGGATATGAAAATTTCTCCCCACTTGCACATACAATTGAGGTGTTACAGTAATTATTAGTATCCATTCCCCTCTTAAAAGTTTCTCTGCAAGCAGCAATCAGAATTATATACGATCTCTGCATGAAACTAATGAATTCATGACAAAGAAGGCTCCTCAACATGATAAGAGATGGTGTATCAGGGGTATTAGCAGCAGGCTTTAATGCTCAAAAACAGGCTCACAGCCACGTTCACACTATAATGGAACTGGAACAGTACCAGTGTCACACACCAGCAGCTGTCCAAGGATTTGTGTCCCCATCAGAGGAGTAAAGAAAAAATGCAAATATTAAACAGGTTTGTTTTTTTCCTAGGTCAAGAAACTAAAAAAAAAAAAATATATATATATATACTTGTCTCCTCTCCATATAAAGCTTTTCATAAAGACATTAATCTGTAGAAACTTCTGTTCAGGTCAGAGAAAATACTTTTTCAACAATAACCAGTTACACCTCTTCAGTACCCCTGTAAAACAAATATTACCTACAAAATTAAGGCAGTTTGGTGAAGAAAAAAACTACAAGAGCCATATCCTGTTAAATTTAGGCAATACCTTCCTGGCAACTATTTCTCACCCAGGAGATTTTCTGAACCTGTACCTAACACATAAGATTTTTTTTTTCTTCAGGTACAGCTAGCAGAGATCACTGTTCTTGTTATAAATGGGTAATCTTAAATTACAAGTGCACTTTTCACTCAATTTTCCTCCCCAAAAGGAAGCACATTAAAGGAAAATGGAAAGGGCAAGGAATTTTATGCACATAATAGCTTTGGAGGGTACCAGTGCTCAAGTCAAATCTTTAAAAAAACAATATCCAGGTTCTCTATGGGACATGCAAACACTTCACCACACAAAGTTTTCCCTAAGAGTGAAACCCCAAGAAAAAGGAAGAAACCTACAATTCCCTATGTCAGCTGCTTATCCAAATGCTATCATCCTTCGACCTTGTTAAGCAGACTGTTTGCTCATGTTTAACCATCACAGGTCCCATACACAGTTCCCCATAAATGGATATCCCAAACATACAGTCTCCACAACTGATACCTGCTGGTAGAATAAAAGAATGACTGTTTCATGGGCAAAAATGAGTGAAAAAGAAAAGGCAGTGGTGGATTTGGACTTGGTTGCAACAAATACACAGCTTCAGAAACAGCTGAAAAGCAAAAAATCCTGAACACCCTCTGCTATCATCTTACCAGTTCCCCGACATTTAAAGATGAACCCCACTATCAGATGGCAGAACAGGGGTATCCTTTGGATGACTTGCTCAGGTAACCAAAGCAGAAAACAGCCAGAAATAATACTGCCAAGTGATTAGAAGAGAATTGGTTGTAAATTTAAACACCCTTTTGATTCATTAATCTCCAACAGCTAAAGACAAACCTAAAGCGAAATTACCGTGATTGTACACCGAGCACTCCTGTCCTGTGGCTATTTTTCGGCCTGCTGAGAGAGAATGAGCTGATCAAAGACAGGCACTTCAGTGAGATTAGTGCTGCTTCAGTGAGCTCACAGTTAGTTCCCATTAACTAACCTGTTTTAAGAGCTGGTAACACCGGCATTAATCTCCGCTTCAATTGGAAGCGAAACCAGGGAATGACCCGTCCCTCTCCTGGTGACAATTGCACCTGCCCTACGAGCCTCTGCAGGTCCAGTGAAGCCTTTTCCTCCTGATGGGCAGGGAAGAGCACCACGAATTCCACATCAAGGGCACGAGCATTCAAAACTTCCCTGGAAAGGCAAAGCGGAGATTCCATTTTGCTGGCTCATCACCAGGGGCATGTGGAAATCCTACCAAGTGACTGCAGTGAAGGGAAGAATCCCCGGGAATGGCGCATATAAGGAGCTAACAACCAGTCGGAAAAGCCAGAGTGGAAGGACAAGTAGCAGTGTAACAGTACAGTCCCCAAAGGGATGCCCTCTAAGGCAAGCTCGGGTGTTTCAGCAGCTATGACTGGCTTAAAATTTAAAGTGTTTTTGCATTTACAATTCTCAGCAGCTTGTAAGGTTACAACTCTACAGAATTACAGCCCCTCGGTAAATTGATGAAATTCAAATATAAAGGGAAAAAAAATCCACAACAAAGCACTCAAATCCTTCAGCCACCACTTGCTTACATCCATCCAAGATCGGTCTTTGGTAGCCCCACCTTCTGCTGCTCTAGTGGTATCTCTCAACATAGATCTTCCAGATAGATTAGTGAATCCTGGGAACATTTATTATAAAATGCAGCTTTCCAGAATTTAATTTCATATTTTAGCTGATATTCATCAGAGCCTAAATGTATATATACAAATTATTGCTGACAAAAAACTCTCTAGTGAAATGAAGCACATTACACAGATAAGATCCTCTGCACAAATATAAAGTTTGAATAAACTTTTTTTTTTTGATAAATTTCTGTGATGTGGACAATATTTTAATACCACACAAATATTTTCTCTGCAGCAATCTCCCTCTCAGGCATATTTCACATGTTGAAGCAGAGAGTCAGGTGCAGTAGCTGGTACATAACTTTTCATGCATAAACTCCAAATTCCTTCAGAGCTGCCTTAAAAAAAAACTGTTTAGGCTCATTCATCTTTAATCATTAAAATTTTATAGCATTTAAATGTGATAATCACAAAGCACTTCAGCAAATAAAATAGTAATGGGTAATTCGCTCACTTGGGGTAGAGAAAAACAGATTTTAAAGAGGGAAAAATGGACAAGTTTGCCACTTCCCACTGAAAAGGAACAGGTATTGACAAGCAAAATTCCCTATGGAATACAAGGTAGCACCTGAATAGACCCAAGTGGAAAAGGGGTAAGAAACAACAGCAAGATTATAAGGAATACACAGACAATTTCTTTTAGCCAGAAATAAGTAGACTGTCTAACTTTACAAGTCTATCAAACACACAGTCTCCCACAAGTGCTTTATAAACCACATCCCACTAACATCATTAACTTCACACATTAGATTAAAATAATACATCGAGTCTCTGACGTGAAAAATGCATGGTGTTTAGGTGTTTATAAAGCACCTCTCCATAATTCAGTAATAGCCTCTAACAGATTAAAAGTACTCAGATATCATCTCATTTTTACTACAGAAAAGGATATTGACACCTTGAGAATGTAGCAACAATTTAAAAAATGAAGCAAATAAACCCAAACATCCCTCACTTCACATGACTCTCAAGCTAATGCTATCTGGATGACATAGACACCCACCAAGAAAGAATCCCAGCTACAACATTTAATTGGTTTTTAGCCATTTCTATAACCTAGGTGCTACACAAAAGAATTTTAAAGTTAATGTAAGACACCCAGCAAAGGAAAGCACTACCTTGAAACAAACTGTCCTCAAACTCTACACACTCTGAAACATGATATGGTTTACCCGCTGCTATAGATAAAACTGTGGAAGTTATGTGGGCAGAATGTAGCAACTAGGCGTTAGAAAGAAATAACTAATAGTAACTAATGAATGCTAGACTAAATAAATGGCAGACAACAGGATACCCTTATTTTCTGAAAAAAACAAACAAACAAACAAACAAACAAAGAAAAAAAAAACCCACCCTACTCATAGAAGGGCTAATCCAGTCACCTCATGTAGCACTGGAAACTAAAATTCATAAACTCCATAACAAAGAGAGCCGTATTTATTGTCCTCAGCATTGTCCTTTTTCCAGATAAAGTATTCTCTGTGCAAAGCCAAGCTCTAGCCACCATAAGAACTCACCCAACTATCTTATTCAAACTTTAACACTTTCTGTTTCTCAAACACCTCCTGCCTTTTCTCTTTATTAGCTGAGCAGTGAGGATGGTTAAGCTTGATAAGTCTTCATTTCCATTTAATATTAGAGTTGCACTTGAACAAAAACTTTAGTACTTGATGAGCTGTGAATTTTTTCCTAAATGTTCCAGGTGATTTAAAAGAAAGTATCACTTCTCCATTAAAAACCTCCCATCACATCTGTGGGCAAGTGCAGCTGCTATTGAGGTACTAAAGCATGCAGCAGAAACAGGTTTAAAAAAATTAAACTTGGTTAATTTGCCTTGTAAATTCAGGAAAAATAAAAGCAGGCGTTTCCCTCACACTAAATAGCTGGTATGAACCTGAGAGAAAAGAAAAAAAAAAAGCAGTATACAAGTTTTCCTGATTTGAGGCTCACAGTATTGTTGTGAGGACCATAAAGCATTAAACAATACCTCAATGAATTTCTGTGAATAAAAAGTGCTTGGCTACAGGTTTAACAAAAGCTCTCAATAAATTTGCTTGATTTTTTTTCTTTACCACTATAACTCCTACAGAAGCATCAATCATAGCAAAGGCTGAAATGTTAGCACAAACACTACCATGCAAATGTTCAATAGATAAAACAATTTTCAACTCCCCATTAAGTTATTTGAGTAGGGTAGGTAAGGCTATCCTGCTATCGGTACATTTGTTTTGTTAATTTATTGAAATTTCAGGACAAAAGTTAAGTTTGTGTTTCTTCAAAGCATCTTGCAAGATAACATGTATTTTACCCCAAAAAAGATTTTACAGACAACTCAGAAAAGTACAGAAATCATGTGCTAATCTCAGAGAAAGGCTCTGATGTGACAAGACATAGGGGAAGCAGGAAGCAAAAGCTTTTCCAAAGATTTATGCAACTTTACAGAAACATTATGCTTTTGATTTTTTAACTTTTTGCAGACTTGAATGTGAGTGTGGAATTGTCATCTAAATGCCATATTCTCAGGGTAGTTTGGCTGATTTAATACTCAGTTTGTAACACACTGTGTTGGCCCAAAATTATTATTATTGTGGCCTGAATGGAACTTCAGGGTAAGACAATTTTCAAGAATCAGGTGGGGGTTGGTCTCCTTCTCCAAGCAGCAACTGACAGAACCAGAGGACACAGTCTCAAGCTGCATCAAGGGAAATACAGGTTGGACATTAGGAAGAAGGTTTTTACAGAAAGAGTGATTAATTTCTCAAATAGTCTGCCCGGGGAGGTGGTGGAGTCACCATCCCTGGATGTGTTTAAAAAAAGATTGGATGTGGCACTCAGTGCCATGATCTAGTTGAGGTGTTAGGGCTGGGTTGGACTCGATGATCTTGAAGGTCTCTTCCAACCTAGACTTTCTGTGATTCTGTGATTCTGTGAGGTAGTGACAGAAGGGGGAATGGGTTCCAACTGAAAGAGGGTAGCTTTGGGTTAAATATTAGAGAAAAAATCTTCCCTGTGAGGGTGGTGAGACACTGGGACAGGAGAGGCTGTGGCTGCCCCATCCCTGGAAGTGTCCAAGGCCAGGTTGGATAGAGCTTGGAGCAACCTGGAATAGTGGAAGGTGTCCCTGCCCATGGCACGGGGTGGAACTGGATGATCTTCAAGGTGCCTTCCAACCCAAACCACTCCGTGTTTCTGTGATAATTATATACGCTAATGACGGTGTGGTGGGTACTCAAAGCTATTTGCTGACATTGGCAATGTGTGTTAAACCTCCCGATACCAGCTGTAGCCAAGGGATGCTGGGCTTGCACTCACTGGATGAAAATAACCTAATACAGGAGTGATTCCTGTGGGCTTTTTTCACCCGTCCTCTCTGGAAGGGAACGTCAGGAGGCTGTCAGGAGCCTAATTCGAAAGCGATTCCTGTTCTTTTTTACCCCCCTCTCTGGAAGGGGGTGTCAGGAGTGGGAACATCCTGCGGAAGGGAGGGTGCTATGCGGGACTGGCTCATGCCGGGGACTAGTCCAGCCTCGGCGGGTCTGTCAGCGCTACGGGGAATGAAGATCCTCCTCGCGGAAAGAACATGGGCCAGGGGGAAGGAACACACTCCCCGGAAAGTCCTCGGCCACCCCGGCGGCGGCCTGAGGGGACGGCGGGGGGGCCGTGAGGGGACAGCCCGGCCGCCGCCGCCAGGGGCAGCCGGGCGGGCGCCGCGGGGGCCGCCGGGAAGGGGGCGGTGGTGTTGAAGGGCGGGAAGCGCGGGCGGCGGCGCGGGCTGTGCGCGCGCGCCATGAAGGAGACGCGCGGGTGAGGCGGCGGCGCCTTCCCGCCCTGCCCTGAGGGGACGGCGCGGGGCGAGCCCGCCGGAGCTGCCCCGCGAGGGGCCCCGGCGGGCCTCGGGGGCCGGACCTGCCCTCGCCCGAGGGGAGGAATTCTCGGTTGAAATAAATGGTGGAGTGCGGGTGGCGGGGCTGCCTCGCCCGGGTCTCACCGCGTGTGGTGGCGACGCCGTCGCCAAGCAACGGCAATGGCGGGCGAGGAACGGCGGTAACGGGGCTGCGCCTTGGTCTGGGGCTGCGCGTCCTGCGGAGCCCTGCGGAGGAGTGACTGCCCGAGCCTCGGGGACAGGGACAGGGAGACTTGACCTGGCAGCAGCCGCCCGCGGGCTCCGCGCAGCATGAGCTGGTGCGGCAGCGGTGAAGGGTGGAGTTGGGCTCCCTTCGTTGAAGGTCCCAGGTGGTGGGGTTTTTCCTCGTTCCTTGTTTTTCCTGGTCTCTGCTGTTAGTTTTGGTGGCTCAGGAGCTGGTTTCTGGTCTTTCTACCCCACACCGATGGCTGAAGGCAGCGCCCTGAGCCACATGGTGTGAACTTATCCTCGACCCTTGGTGTGTGGGGAGGACATGCCTTGCGCCTTTGGGAAGCTATAAATAAGGGGCAAAATGGAATAAATCCGCTTAGGTTGGCTTTTTGAGTAAAAGCGTGATTTACCAGAACAGACACGCATCGGAGGTTTTTTGCTGTGGTGCATAGGTTTTAACAAGATTTGGCAGAATACTAAACTGCAACAGGATTCCTGTTTAAACACGGTGAATAGGTAGTGTGCTAGGTGTGTTAGGATCCATAAGATACCTTAGTTAATGTGCTTATACACTTAAGAGAGCAAAGTAAGACTTTATTTATTTTTTTATGCCAAAAGGGCAACAAATTCTATGGAGTTTCACTCGGTGAAACTCCAGGTGCTGTTTCCGTCACCTCTTAAGTTGTGAGGTCAAACTATCTGTAATATATGTAAGCAACTGGAAAATATCTACTGTTGACTAGAGAAATTTTATATTATTAATATTTGATTAATAATAAACATGTTTGGTGCTAATAATATCAGGTTTATCTAGTTGATATTGTGATTTATGCCAATCTCCAGGTATATTATCTGTAGGCAGAATGAGGCAATAAAAAGCAGATGGTGCCTTTTTGTACCTTGGAAGGGTCTTAAGTGTTGGTGTAGTCTAAATCCTGTTCTTGTTTTGTGCAAACTTTAAGAAGTGCAAGTCATACAATGCAAGCAATGCATAAAACATGGAAGCAGTTGCTGTTGTAGGTGTTTTAATTTAGTTGTAATGCACAGCAATTAAGTAAAGGCTTTCCTCCTTTATTTGTAATGAAAATGATATCATAGGAAGGAAAACATTAATTATGAATATTTTTATTTTTATGAAGTGGAAATTGTCAATGTCTATAAACAGGGTAAATTAGGTCAATGCCTAGTTAGGCTTGTAAGTAAACAGCTCTTCTGACTGGGGACACCAGTTGATAGCACTACAGTCCTAATAGCTCCCCCCCAGCATTTTGGAAAGCACAGAGAAGAAAGTTTGAAAAACAGGCTTGGAGAGAGGAAAGGGGAAAAAAACAAACCCTAGGTGACTAGAAGCTCTGTGTGTAATTGCATAAAGATACTTAAAGAGAGAGAAATCTCTTTAAGAGAGGGAGTAAAGGCAACAATTAGAAATAAGGAGCTGTGTAATAACCCATCTTTTTAAAAATCATGTGGTGAAACTTGCCTTTGAGCATTTCCTAATCTTGTTCCAGCCAGAATGGGATCAGGGTATCTTAAATAGGTATAAATATCTCTTGCCTAACCCAGCTGACCTTTGAAGCTCTACATTTGTGAAGGAGGAAAACACCCAGCTTAAATAATGTCACAATTAATCACTTGAGCTTTAGGGTCTGGGTCTGGACCCTAATGAGCATGATGAGACCCTTTAGGGTGTCTCCCCTTTTTGTTGCTGGTGTTTCTGTAGAGACCCCTCATGCATTAAGCACCATTCTTACCTTCTTGAAAGAATTGTCCCAATTATTTCTCCTGGTTTCAGCTGGTAATGCAAAATAAGGTGCTTTTTCTCCAGTTTCCCCTTTCTAAAGCAAGGGGTTTGTATAGTGATATACCGAATTTGTTGCATCAACGTTGTTTAACAGACCTATATGCCTTTACAATCAACTATAATGCTCTTCCTGAATCAGTACAAACCTAACAAAAGCATTTAATTAGAAGAAGTTGAATTGTCTTGTTAGTGCTAGCAGGAAACTGTTTGGAATATCCTTAAACTGAAATATCTAAAACTTCTACTGTCTGTAGGGTTGTCCTTGGTGGGTTTCAAACGTTTTCATTTCACAGTGATTAGTTCTGATGGGCTGTAACAATGCAAATAAATTGTGTTAAGATGGCAGCATCTTGAATTGTTTCTTACATACATAAATGCTTTTTTAAAGTAGTTGTGACTTCTAAGTGAGGTCAAGTATTCTAAAAATGATAAGCAAGATTTTTTCCTCCTTTCTCTCAACGTTGGGTAAAAGGGCAGAAATGGACTTGTAAAGTGTAAGCTAAAGGGTGTTTTCCAATAAGATTTTCTTCTTTTATATACTCATTTCCCTTATTTTCTCCTAGTACTTCCAGGCAGCAGAACCAGCCTCAAGGGCACTATGGACTTACCTCTCCAATTAGCTTGGCTCCTCCTAGTGATAAAGACCACATTCATACTCAGAAGATGATTGAAGCAATGAAGCCATTTGGGGTGTTTGAGGATCAGGAAGAACTCTATCACAGGTATAACAAGACTAACATTTGTTAACCTCTTATGTTGTT
Organism: Dicaeum eximium; assembly: GCA_013396995.1. Lineage (NCBI taxonomy): Eukaryota > Metazoa > Chordata > Aves > Passeriformes > Dicaeidae > Dicaeum > Dicaeum eximium. Next base: position 2,434,175 of record VWZP01004023.1, on the reverse strand, counting down.
GTGGTTTGTTGGGTTTTTTCCTAAGCAAACTTAGCATGAGTTTTTTTACAGGACAACTGTTCTTGGTAAACTGAATAACTTTGTCAGAGAATGGATTTCAGAACTTGCTGAAAGCAAGGTAAGAATTGGTTTTGTTTTTTTCAAAACAGATGAAGCCTTTTGATTTAAAGGCTATGCTGCTGGGATCTGTGCTAAAGTTCAGCTTTTAACTTCTTAAATATCAAGCAGAGCTGTAGTAACTGCCACTGAAATAAGTTATAAAAGATATTTCAAAATCAAGATCTCAGAGTCTTTGGGGAACTGAATAAATTCCTGCATTGGCTCAATCAGTTGACTCGTAGCTGTTAGCAAAGCCAAAGCAAGGCATTGTGGATGAGAAAAATGGTAAGATTGGCACTAATCTTGCCCCAGACAGCCTACAGCACTCGGTCTAGTTTGCAATTATGATTCTAGACATGCCCTTTGAATGGCTCTTAGGCTGTGTTAATTTACGAGCCTCTGCAGCAAGAAAGTCTAATAATAGGTCTTAATTTGTATAAATTAATAAAAGTACTGCTACATCACCTATAACTTTTTTGGAGTTGCAAGCTCAACTTACTTCAGAAAAACAGAATCAAAACCTGAAATGTAAGGGAGTAAGAAGACATTGCTTATGCAGGCTGTTACAGTTTTCTAAATAACTAACAAGCAAGTTAAACTTGCACAGAAGGTAATGTGCATCTTAAATTTTCTCTTCTACCCACAGAATCTTCCCCCTTCATTAACAGAACAAGTTGGTGGCAAAATATTTACATTTGGTTCCTACAGACTTGGAGTACACACCAAAGGTATGCACTTTGAGTGCCTGGTCATAGTTCTGATGCTGGAAAGTGACTTCCAACAGTAACAGGAGAAATGGAATCTCTTTGCAGGTTCAGACATAGATGCCCTTTGTGTTGCTCCCAGTCATGTGGAAAGATCAGATTTTTTTCAGTCATTCTTTGAAAAACTGAAGAATCAAGAGAAAGTAAAAAACCTAAGAGTGAGTAAACTCTCTGCTTGATAGATTGTGTAAATTTTAGAATAAGAACATTAATGGTAAAGACTTGCCTTGGTAGTGAATATCTTACAAGCCAAAATTAAATCAGTTTTGAGTACCCTTTAAAATATACAGGTTTATGCAGCATGAAAATGTTGCTGTCCAGCTCTTGGCTCCTTTCCCCAGTAACTACATCACGTAAGAGTTTCTGTGGTCCCTCTCCTCTCCTTTGTTTTGGGAATGAGTCAGCTGTGCCAAAAAGCAGGATTGTCCCTGGAAGCTGTGTTTTCACCTTGGATGTAGTAAGGGCTTACAGCCACTGATACTGATGTTTGTTGTGCACTGTTAGTTACAGTACACAATCAGCCTCTGAATCTCTTGCCTAAAAAAGATCTTTTAATAAAATCTAGTATTGGTATCATAATAGTGCTATCCTGCCTGAGAGTTATTAGCATTTTTTTGTGTCTGGAAGGAACTCAGTCTTTGTACTGAGTAGTTCAGCATAAATCCTGTATTTTATCAGAGTATCGGAAAAGCTTTAAAGTAGCAGAAGGATATCTTATTATATTTTATCTCCTTTGCAGGCCATTGAGGATGCATATGTACCAGTTATCAAATTTGAGTTTGATGGCATTGAGGTAAGAATTTTAATTTTTATTTGGGTTTTTTCCACCTTCAAGTGAGACTTCTTTTTCTTGCTTTGGAGTAGGATAACTTTTTCAGGGTTTTATGATCCTGCTGTCTTATGAGGTTATTGGTACATTGCAGCATGTTTAGGAAACTTAATTAAACTGCCTGACTGCGACTCATCCCAGAAGAAGTAAAATGGGATCTTCTAAGAGAGTAAGCCCCTAGTTAGCCTGGCAAGCGTGGGAACATGAGGGACATCTTTTTCTAAACCTGTGCTGCAGATCAGGGTAGCCTGTTTGGGTAGCATTTATCTCCCAAGGATGTGCAGAGTGGGAGTAGAGGCAGTGTAGTGTCCTTGCTAACTCCCCTGAGCTCTGACAAGAGCTCCCTTTCTGCAGGGGTGTTTCTGTTGTGGTTCCCTGCACAAGTTGCCTGATGTTCTGTTGCAAATCAAAAACGAAGTCCCTGTGAGACAAACAACACGGAAAACAAGAAGTAAAACTACTCATTGGACTCCTGCCTCAGTTTGTCAGCTGCAGGAATCCTTCTATCTGGAATACATTTTATGTAGAGGATGAATACCCACTTGCTGTAATACCTAAGCAAGTTATTGCTTGGTATTACTATCATGAAGACACTCAGTGACCTCTTTGTGGCCTTTATCTGGTACAGACATTCACAGAATAATTTGCTTGTCTCAGGTTATACTAAAAACCAGATGCTTAAGGCCTTACAGCATAAAGAAAATGCTTTTTCATTTGTTGAAGTATAGTTGAGGTGATTTTAATTTGTGTTAATTTTATGGTTAATTTAAAATTTCCTTTTAATAGGAGTTCTAAGTTTAGAGTAATCTTTCCAGCTTTCAAAAAAACCCCCTTCCTTTCCCTATCTTAAAAGAAGAGGTGATTTTTTTGTAAACAAATGGGGAACTTATAGCAATTTTCTTGTTTTCTGGCAAATAAATATTTATCTGTGGTCATTAATTCCAAATATAAATGTTAACCAAATGAATGAACAAGTGTCCCTCACTAGTGTCCTGTTTGCAAACAGTGCTGCATTGTGAGTCATGTTTGAAACTTTTTTCTCTTGAAGATTGATCTCGTGTTTGCAAAGCTGTCTTTGCCGACAGTTTCTGATGATCTCGATCTCAGGGATGACTCATGCCTCAAAAGCCTGGATATAAGATGCATACGGAGCTTAAATGGTGAGCATGTTCTGCACACCTTTATAAAGACATTTAAATTGTCATAGAATGCACATTACACAACCCACATTTCTGTACAAGATGCAGAAACTGATCTCCGGTGTACTTGAGTTCTGAGGAGGCAACCAGTGGGCCTAAATTTAGGTATTTCAAGGAGTCATGTGTTTACATAGACATGACTGTGTCATGTTTGGTTTTTGAGCAGTGCTCCAGCTTGCCCCAGAAGTTCAGATGACTAAGTAGAGCACTTGGTAAGAACGTATGAATGATAAACAAGGTAGTTAATAAAAAAAATGTAATTAAAATACCTGAAGTCTGACTTGCTCAACGTTTAGCACCAATTGGTTTAGTGGTTGCTGGCTGTCAAAAGAAACCTAGCTTCTGGAATCACAGAATATTTAGGGTTGGAAGGGACCTCTAGAGATCATACAGTCCAACTCCCCAGCTAAGGCATAGTCACCTGGAGCCGCTGACCCAGGAATGTGTCCAGGTGGGTTTTGAATCCCCCCAGACAGGGACATTTCACAATCTCCCATGGCAACCTGTTCTGGTGCTCTACCACCCTGTGATGTAAAGTTCTTCATGCAGAGGTGGAGCTTCTTGTGTTGTAGTTTATGGCCAAAACATCTTGTGGAGGAGCTTTATTTAAAAACTTTTAGTTGTAGTCTAAACTGAAAAAGCTGTTGAGGGCACCAGCTACCTAAGGTGATCCTGAACGTTGCATGTAATCTATATTTTAATACAAAGCTAGTAATCCAAACCTGTTTTCCTAGACTTGAACCGTAAGCTGTTGATCCTATGTAGGAACACCTGACTTGTGCCTGTTACTGGGAACTGCTGTGCTTCACCTTTTGTCTCACAGGCAGCAGGGTTACAGATGAAATACTGCGCTTGGTGCCCAATCTGGAGAACTTCCGGCTCACGCTCCGTGCTGTTAAACTGTGGGCAAAACGTGAGTGACAGGGTGGTTTGTGATCTTTAAACTTTCCAGAGGCACCTCATGCTCACTATTGGATGTACATCAGCTTTGGATTGCTATTTAGATGACTGTTATGATATTAAAAGCGTTTTGGTTTAGGTTCATGGTGTGTCCATGTGGTAAATTCCATGTGTTTTTTTAATGGAGGTGGAGTTCGGAGAAGAGTTCGGGAGTGCTTATGAGACACTGCTGCATTGCTTATCAGGAACCTGACTACGAATGATACAAATTCCCAATTATGTGTAAAAAGAATAAGAAAGTCCCACTTGCCCATGTGGCTAGAGCAAGTACTAGAAGAATGGCAGAACATTTCTCTTAAGGGGCATTGAAGTGAAGCAGTAGGTGTAGCAGCACAAGCAAGTTTCACAGTAGCAATATTTTGGGATGTGGTGTTGTACCGATTCTTTTTCTCATTGCTGTAAGGACCAGCAATTTGGCCTCACTGCACTGCAAAAATGAATGACATGGAGGCTGAAAAGTATTAAGTATTCTGTAGATTGTGCAGCTGGTGCTGAAAAGTTGAAAGACCACAGACTAACTGCATGGTATTCATTCTAGGACGTGGTGTTTATTCCAACATCATGGGATTTCTTGGTGGAGTCTCCTGGGCAATGCTGGTAGCAAGAATATGTCAACTCTACCCGAATGCTTTGGCCTCTACTCTTGTTAACAAGTTCTTCTTGATTTTTTCAAAATGGTAAAAGCTGTTTATTTTAATTTGCATAAAGAAGTAACACTTGCAGTTATTTACATCAAAATGTACGCTGACAACATCCATGCTTTACTGTTTTTTCTTCTATAGGGATTGGCCAAAGCCAGTATTGCTGAAACGCCTTGAAGAAAGCTTTCTTAATTTACCAGTCTGGGACCCTAGGGTGGGTAGCCATTGAAATCAGAAGCATTAAAACTTTGTTCTGACCTAAGCTGGTGCTAAACAAAGCTGTTGTAACCTTGTAGGTGAACCCATCAGACCGGTACCACGTAATGCCCATCATCACCCCGGCCTATCCACAGCAGAACTCCACGTACAATGTGTCTGTGTCCACACGAGCCGTCATGGTAGAGGAGTTCCAACGTGGTAAAGTACATTCTGTGCTTATTAAGTAGTGTCATTCTTGCTCTATGAAACCATGTTATCTGAATTCGTTTTGTTCAGTGATATGTTCTAGGTACAAGATTTCTCTGGGAAATATGCCCATTGCAGGCAATAAGGGGCCAGTTTTCCCTTATAAGCTGTTGCAGAATCTGCATTGTGTCAGGGGAATTCATGCTTTTTTTTCCTGTCAGTTACTGTTACCATCTTCTAAAGTTTGTCATGGTAATCTTTAAAAAATAGCGATAAGATTTTCAACCATATTTGCAGGTCTTGAAGTTACAGATGAAATTCTCAAAGGAAAATCAGACTGGTCAAAGCTCTTTGAACCACTGAACTTCTTTCAAAAGTACAAGTATGTATGAAATCTGTTGTCTGAACTTGAAGTTATTTATTTAGTGATTAGCATAATGAGTTTTGACTTGGGGTCTAAATAGAAAATTGTATTGATATGTTTCAGTTTAGAGCTTTTTAAAGAAATGGGAAGTTGTCATAGAAATTTTGGTACCTATAAGCATAGGGAAGATAGGAAAAGCTGTCTTATGCCAATCACAGCATTTTTCCTACCAAAAAAAAAAATTGCCTGATATTTAGAATGTAGAATAAAATCTCAAGCTAGTGCATTCACTTTCCTTTCTTCTTCTAGACATTACATTGTGCTGACTGCCAGTGCCTTTACAGAAGAGCATCACTTAAACTGGTAAGTGCTGCTTTAAATGTGGGTTCAGTGCAAAACTGAAACTCAGTTAAATGTTGCACCATATTTTTGTTCATTGCATTAACAAATAAAATCTATAACTACACATGGAATACACTCCTTTCCCTCCCTGCTGTGAAGACCACTGTTCTAGAGCCTTACATTTGTTTTCATAAAGAGTCTTACTGTAATATTTAAGGACTAGATTGCACTGGTGTGTAGTCAGACCTACGTTTCTTCACTGAAAGGAGATTTTACAATAATTACTTACTTAACGTTTGTGAATGTGCCGAGTCACTGAATTTTGAAGTAAGGGGAAATGGTGAGAAATTGAGGCACTGTAATGTGTGTTTATTGACTTTCCAGTGGGTTTTGTTGTTAAGAAATTTGTGCTTTGCTCAAGTAAGGAAGCAAAACACCTCTCTGTAACAGACACCCATTCTGAGGGCACCTTACTTTTATTTTGAAGTTTGGCTTGTTCTTTAAGTCATTAAATAATTCTTAAAATAATTCTTGTGCCATCTCTAAAACGTAGCTTAACATTTAAAAATAATTTTAACAGGTAATACTTTTTATCTGAAATAGTCACCTAAAAATCTTAGCAGCTGCAGCTTGATATCAGTCACAGTTGTGTACAACAAGGTGTATGGGCAGAGTGCCAAATAATTTTTAATGTGAAATGTTCTTGAGTGAATAAAGCTTATTGTACCTCACAATAAAGACAAGGAAAATTCTGGGTGTGGTAAGAGCTGATGTTTATTCAGTGACAGAAATAAAGACAAACATTCCAGCTTTGCAGCTGGAAAGCTGATAAGCAGAAGATAAACTGGCTTCAGTTTATTATAAGAAAAAGTTGAGTTCACCAATTCTTGAGTGTATTTGGAAATAGATAACATCTCTATTGTTCATCAACATAAGATGCTTTTGAAGAACATACAGATTTGACTCCTTTTAAAGTTAACAGAGTTTTAGGTAGAAGGATGAAATGCCAGTACCTCATTGAAATTAAAGCCCTTGTGGTCATGATTCATTTCTTAGGTGAAGTTTCTGATGGAACTGTTGACTAGATAATTTGTTTATTAAAATAACTTTTTACACTTTCACTGATCAATCTGCAGGAAGAATTGCATCTTTGCTTGGGTGTAACTGAACAGTTGTGCTTGAGCCTTTTCAAAACCACTGTTTTCATTGATCCTTGTTGCAAAAGGGAGTTTTGCTGCACCTCTGAGGTGCTGGGGTCTGCTCCTTGTTATTTTCATCATAGGTAACCAGTGGAAGTGTTGTATCTGAACTGTTCAGAGTACATGTAAAACTTGTCTCTGTCTTTAGAAACAAAAGCACAAAAGTCACTGGAAACGTCTCAAATTAGTGTGTATATATGATATAAAGGTCTAGTGTCTGCTCAGCTGTATGAAACATGGTCCTTAGTGATTGGCTAATACTGTATTACAAAAAGACATCTAACTGATGAGCTGGATACAGTTAAAAAATAATAAAATACCTCTTGTTTTTATTAGGATTGGCCTCGTTGAGTCTAAAATCCGTGTGCTGGTTGGAAACTTGGAAAGGAATGAATTCATAACTATTGCACATGTGCAGCCACAGTCTTTCCCTGGCAATGAAGCTTTCTATAAACAGTGAGTTTTGTTACTTTTCTGAAGTACAGTTTGGCCAATGTGTATCTTTATTCCCCTCAGCTCATTGGTGAGAGAGGTTCAGTATGTTTCTGGCAGGGTCCTGAGCACGTTACATCTTTTTAAGGGAGGGAGCAGTTCAGGGAGAAGTGCTCTGAGAAATTAAGTCTGGGCTGGGTCTAAATTGAACAGCTAAAATGTACCAGAATTCAAATGACTGCTATCTGTGCCCAACTCAGGTTTGTGAATCTGTCTTTTTTTAGGAGTGGATATGTATCAATGTGGTTTCTTGGGCTTGTGTTTAAGAAAGCAGAAAGTGCAGTAAAGACTAACATTGATCTAACACATGGAATACAGTCATTTACAGATACAGGTAAGGCTCTATTTTTGCTCTAGATTTGTAGAGTGTAATTAATTTTATTCCAGAGGAAGTTGCTTCACAAAATGAATTGTACTTCCTTTTGTTATTTGATATCCATGTAGATAGCAACATATAAAAGATTAGCTTGAAAAACACTGTGTTTGACGCTCTGTCAAAGTAAGGCCATCTTGAAACAAAAGTGTGTGTTACAGTCATACACCGTATACCAAAAGTGAAATAACAGTCCTCACAAAACTGCATTTCTTGTAGGGGATAGTCAGCTGGGAAGCCCAGAGATGCCCATTTGCTGGGGTAGCTACACTTGTCAAACAGTAGTCAGCTGCTGAACTTTGGAAGTGGGAAGTGACTGTGTCAAGCTCTGAAATTGTTGATGCCTGTTGATGGTATTTTTCCAAGACAATTTGTGTATAATGTGATCCCAGAACTGTGAAAGTTGCTGGATTGTCACATTGTAATTACATGCAATCTTTCATGTAAATTTTCATGTTCATAGTCAGTTACTACTTTTGATAGATGTAGAAATAAATTAATATTATTGCAAGTGTTGTTAGATAATGCTAGAATAATAAGGAAATCAGGATATTCTTCTGAGTGACAAGTCTGTTTGGACAAAGAATTCTAAACGGTGAAATCCTCTAAATGTTTGTTGGAGTTTTTCCATAGTACCAGCATGATTTCTGTGTTGTTTTGCTCAGATGACATGAGTAAAAGCAGTAAAACTCAACCTTCTTCTTAGCTCATGCTTGGAATGTGAGAAAAGCACAGAAAAATGCATCAGAACTCTTATCTGAGTTACAAGTGAGGTGGGGTGATTTCCTCAGACTTGCACTGTCATCTGTACTTGCACAGTTACATCCAGTGGCACTACATTTCAATGGCAAATGTGGATTATGTTTATGAGATTTACGTGCTGCTAAGAGGCCAGAACTAATGGTAAATGCTCTATGCACAAACATTGTTAGTATGGCTGTGTGCTCTTACTTAAGTAAGAAGCACAGCCTATGCTATGTGCTGGATGTAGGGTGTGAATCCAGAGAGAACTGAATGAATAGAAAAGCTGTTCCTTGAGAGGCAGGAAATCCTTTGGCACATGTGGGGATGACCAGTAGTTCTATGCTAGAGAGCTGTTGCCATGTGCCTTGACTTTGAGAGACTCACTTTAGAGGGCAAAGATTAATTTCAAGTTGATGAGCTCAAGAATAGAAGGCTCAGTTTGGAGGGCTTTTGTTCATATAAACTTTTACATATAAATTATTGAATTTCATTTGAAGGAACTGTCTGTATTGCTGTGTATGCTCATGTCTGTGCTTTTATTTCACTTCTGGTCTCCTGTAGAAAGCTTTTGAGTTGCATATCTTTGCTTTGATTCCCACTCTGTATGTCAGTCAGCTGACTTTCCAGTTATGCTCGTGATAGGCCAGTTAGATAAGCTTACCTAAATGTAACTAAACTCTCTAATAACTGTTGTGCTGCTATAGCATTTGTCAGTTACAGAAAAGGCTGTTCACAGGCAGTTGAGGAAAACCTGTTTAAATTGTAAGTCTGTTAAATCAGATGTCCCTAAAAATCCAGTCTGGCTTCCTTGGACAGATAGAATTTATAAATGCAAATTTGAACTCAAATAGCTGTTGTGTCTGGTCTGCAGTAATTGTGAAATGGCCATCACAGCTCACATTGATCTTCTTGTGATGACTGGGAGTGCTTGGGCAGCATTTTGTGTTAACTTCAGCTGGGAACTCTTCGTTTGGGCTGGGCGGACATGTCTTTATAAAGAAACCATATATAACTGACAAGCAGTAGGGCAGACATCCCCACTAAGCTACAACGCTGTGTTTGATGTCAGTTTACAGGCAGGCCAGTGCCCTCAACATCCTAAAGGAAGGTATGAAGATTGAGGCAACTTATGTGAAGAGAAAGCAACTCCATTATTTTTTGCCAGCAGGAACCTTACAGAAAAGAAAGAAGGTATAATAAAAATTCAGCGCTTCTGGTAATTTTTAATAAAAGCATTAATAATTATGTGAAGACTTTATTTTTTAACTGTCGTTTCAGCAAAGGGTGTCAGATATTAGTCAAAATAATAGTGGACTTCAGTGCAAAAGGTCTTCTTTAGTTGAAAGCTGTTCGGATGGTTCCAAAGACAGAGATTCCAGAACACCCTCTAATTCTTCTTCGTTAAGTAAGATATCTAAGTTGGACACCTCTACAGCAGAGAGAGAAAGGTTAGTGCCATAACCTTGGAACTGTGGAGAAGCTGCTTTTAACTGACTCACAATGTAAATGAGTCTAGGATTTCTTGGTTGCATCTATGTGGATCATAAGCATGTGAAGGGCTCTAAGAGCTTCAGGAACAAAGCTGAAATCTCCATTGGGCACGTGGTAGGAGACCAGGTTAAAGGGATCCTTGAAAAAAAACTACAATAATACTCATGAACACGTAGGAGTGAAGAACTTGACACCAGGGAAATTATTTAGTCTTGAATGTAAATCATCACAGGTTAGTGCGTAACTTGAAGCTGCAGTATTTTATGTGCAAGTAACAGTTCTTCCTAACAAAAAGTACTGTTAATGCCAAGTAGATTAAGTTCTAATGATGTACTGATTTTGGCCTCAAACACCAGAGCTGCTGCTGACTTAGTGGAGTGGTATGACAACTCAGGTAGTAAATGTCTGTCACTTCCTGGGAAGTCTGTTTATTCCTAAGCAACTTCCTAAGCACAGGAAGAATATGTAATCTTGAGAGTAATTGCCCAATCCTACCAAATGTGATACCTGCTCTGTTTAGAGTGTTTGATACTGTATGAGTCACATTAAAAAATAAACAATTGTGTGCACATCTGTGTAGAACGGAACAATGGTTCAAAGCAGCACAGTGTGCTGGGTAAACTAATCTGGGAAAATACATCAGCACATAAAGACTAAGTAAAGAAAATGCTTGAGTTTAAATCCGCAGTCTGAAATTCAGCAAAATTATGGTCTGGTGCTACATTGCCTGGGAGGTTGTCTTGTTTAATACAGCTCTGACAAGGAGCTATGGCGATCAATGTTTATCTTGCATGCACTTTCTGGAAATGACATATACAGTATTTTACAAACTAGCATTTTTATAACTCTGGTGTTTGACTTTTATAGAAATGTTGAATATCAGAGTTGTAGTGGTGCCAACAGTGTAGCTGAGCCATCAACGTCTAAGGGACTTTGCATTCCTGTGACTGATCCAAGTATGTATTTGGAGTGGTAGGTGGAATGTAGTTTTTAATTTTGTGGCCAAACTCTAAAAGCCAGGTGTCTCCTACAGAAATGGAGGCTACAGTTGCACTAAGAACATCGGGACCTCCAATTGGTTGCGCCATTCCGGGATATAACACGGTTTGTATACTCAGAACATGTTTTGTGCAAGGACAGCATAAATTAAGTGGAACTCTAATCAAGGATGATTCACCTAAGCAACATTATTCACCAACCTCTAAAGTATCTCGTCCACCTACATCAGGAGAATGCCCCCAAAAAGCCATAGATGGAGAAAAGGCAAGAAGGGGGGGCTAGGCCAAGGAGGGTTGAAAGTAGTATTAATTACTGATGTATAACAAATAACTGAAAATTAATGCATTTATACATCCCCAAAGGATTTGGGAATCTAAGCATATCTAGTTGTACTAGAAGGCAGATGTGAGAAATTGTAATGAATATGATGTATAACTATTGAAATATTTTCAGGGTCTGGCACTTAATGACTGCTTGTCATCTGGTGCCAAGGTATCTAAATACTGCTGTACTTACCTGTCACTGCGGTGACCAATTGCTGAATGAACTGTCCCATCTGGAAGCAGTTTCCTCAGTGGACTAATTTAAAAAAAAATTATCTCCAAATGAAGAAGATATGAATCTTACGACTGTAAAATTATGAGCTAGTCTGTTTCTGGCAGATGCTTTTTGAGTGCCTATTGATAGTTTTGCTGCTTTAGAAATCAGCAGCCTACTCGATAGGTCATTACTTCTGAAATGATAGTGTGGAGTTTCTTGTTAACTCTTGGTTTGTGGAACTTTTAAAATATTTCATTTGTTTTATTGCTATGTGTAAATATCCTTAAGCAGCTGTTCTTGGAGCTTGACCTCTGATTTGAGGCACAAGCAAAGAACAACCAGAAAAAGAATCCTCAGTTTTGACACTTAGAATCCTCTTGTAGAACTGTTATCTAGTACTGAATATTACAAGTACAGATTTCAAGGTTTGGATAGTAGGACTTTTTCAAAGGCTTGAAATTCCTGTGGGGTAATGGTGGACTTGTATGAATACTCTTTTAAGAATGGCCCCTAATACATTTAATGTGTTCACTGGAAGCTGTACCCAAATAAGAAAATTTTAGCACAGCAATTATTTTGAGTCTGTGTATTTTGTTCCTCCAGCTAAACGTGTGGGACTCCAATTTCACAGAAAGTGGATACCCTCAAGATGAGAGGAAGAAAGCTACAAAAAATGTAATTTTTAAGTGATTTTCCTCAGTGGACTAACTGAAAAGCTGAATAGTTTAATGATTAGACTGCCTCACATAAATTCCCTGCATGTTTACTGATGGAAACAAAAATGCACTTTTTAGTTTAGCTTATTTCAGTCCTCATTCCCCAAATATTACACTTGTATGACCTATCTTTTAAATGTTACTATTAGTTGATTTGGTACTGTCTAATTCATTTCCATGCTTGAAATAATATTGAATTTTCTTTTTAAAACTATTTGATTCACTGATGTGAATTAAAACTGCTGTAAAGACTAAATTCTTTGGCCTCTCAAAGGGAAGATGAAGAGCTTTGCTATTCATGGTGCTTGCTGCTGAGGCATAAGCTCTTGAGGGCACACCCTCAAATCAAGATGAGATCTTGTTGGTGAGGGTTGAAATACCTGAACCACTGTCTGTGTGGTTTTAGGGCTTCAGGATACCTAAACCCACGCCCCATGGGTGGAGGTTGTTTATGCATGTGTGATTTCAAGGTATCCTCGCTGCCAGAACTTGCTGCCTCTCAGTCCGCAACCTGGCAATACTGCCTAACAAATCCCTTCTGGCTTTTTTAGGGTGTCCTTGATGGAAAATCCATGCAGATTCCAGTGATCACATCAAGATCACAGGTATTTATTGTGCATTTGTATTCATAGGTAAAGCAGAGCTAGCATTTTCATTTTTATGTACAAAGATTTATGTACTATTAAACTTGGTGGTTTGAAGATTAGTAGGGTTTTGCCTGTTGTGCTGCCAACAAATTAAATAACTGAACAATGACCTTCACAAAAGTGAAGCCAAAGTTTCCAAGTTTTGAACTTGGAAAACCACGTTTCCATGCCCTCAGACACTGAGTTTGTGTCCTAGTTTGGTTTTCTTGTACTGTTATCAGTACTTGTATACTGATTTCTGTGATGCAACTTGGAAGCTTTGAAGTCTGTAGGTGACTAACTGCTCTGTGTCATGTAGAATGTTGTGAAATTGAGGGCTGTGAGACTGGAAGTAATCCAGACAGTAGAGACTCTGTTTCCCTGATCCATAGATCTGAGAGAAATCTTCCTTTACTGTGCTGTTGAGCAACTCACAGCTAATTTCCCCCCCATCAGGGTTATACTCATCTCAGTTCATGGAAGAAAAGAATTGTGCAGAGGGGGAAATGCTCTTCCTCTGGATATGGTGGTAATTAAGTGGTGTGGTAAAAAAAAAAGCTTCTCTGAAAATGGGTTTGGGCCATACAGGTTTGGTACATAAACGATGTTACATAAAGAATGATATATTCAGTTAGGAAAGGGTTTATCTGCTGCTACTTCTGATTTAATTAATTAAAAATTCCTTTTTTCTTTTTTATTTCCTGTGGCATCTGTTTGTTACAGAGACTTTCCAGTAAAGAACTGCCAGATTCTTCATCTCCTGTTCCAACAAATAGCATTCGTATTATTAAAAGATCCATCAAACTTACCCTTAATGGGTAAGTGGTTGATCTTCAGGTGAAGAGGATAATCACTTCTTACCAGTCCTTATTCTGAATGTGTGTTGTAGTTTCTAACAAAGGTAGAAGGTTATTGTGGCCATACTGTAACTGACCTGTTAAAATCATGGCCTGATTTTTATACTGTTGTTAGATGCTTCCTTTTGAACTACTCTTTGCATGTGCTTGTAACAGTTACCTTTAGGAGTTTTTAAAAAGTCTAAATTGTCACCAGCTGAAACAGCTACAAAAACCAAACTGTCCTGTGCCTTGGATTCAGAATATATGCCACCAGGGTTAAGTAGTTGCTGCAACCACATTAATTTTCAAGTGTGTATGAAAGTGCTTGTATTCCTTTGTGCTTGCCTAATTCACATGCATGCATTGTTATCTCCAATTATTTTCCCATTTGGCACACACACTCCTGTGCTTCTCTCACAATGGTCTCAGCTTCCTTGGCTCGCAGCTTTCCACTGCCTTGCACAGCCATGCACTACACAGGTATTGCCTCCTATGGAGGCCCATAAATGATTTCAATATTGAAGGAAATGGAGCAGAGGATGCTGCCAAGGTATGGAGATGAGAGATGTGTCCCGTGCTGTGTTAACGCATACTTTTCATTGTCTCAAGACTGCTCCAGCATGAGACTTGATAGGTTTTTTTGTGTCACTGGGTAGTAATGCCCAACTCTGAACACACAGTGAAGATGCACTGAAACATCGGGATAGCTGAGGCTGTCCTTACACTACTGCCCACCTGCAAGCTGCATGCAGAAAGTGGTTTCAGATAAACCCTGAAAGCTATTCTAAATGCTTACATGAAAACCTGTCATAGTCTTGAGTCTGGTTCTGTAAACTGATAACTTACGCAGCCAAGTGCATTAGGGGTTTTGGGGGGTGGGGAGAAATTCTGAATACATGAAACAACTATTATGCCATTTCTCTATTGTATTTTCTTTATCATTTGCTGGTTTCATAAGTGAACTTGTAAGTTGTTTATCCAAAGTATTTTTGTATGTACTGTAAAAAACTATCTTCAAAGTGAAATTTAAAATCTTTAGTCTCTTTCCTTTTTTTTTAGTGCAGATGGGATTTGCTTTAAAATTCTAAGCAACTAAACAAACTCTAAAGGGATGGGAGGAAGGCAGTGCCAGAAAAAAGTGTTCTACAAAATTATAATGTCATAAAATCATTTAGGTTGGAAAAAAACCTTTAACTTAGAGTCCAGCTGTAAACCTAACACTGCCAAGTCCACCACTAAACTGCCCTGCTAGAGTAAATCTGAGGAGACCAAGAACACTGCTTTGCTTTCCTGCTTCTGGTAGATCTGGGGTTTGATTTAATGCCCTCTGCATTGTGCAGTTTGCAAACTGCATGACTCACCCAAAGTCCCAGTTTGATATATGGACAAAGATATCCCTGAATTGTTTTAAAATGAGTTGCTTGTCTTAAACAGCAAATCTGAGCTCTAAACATCTTAAGTATCCACCTTAGTGACGAGACTGAAGGACTGTAAAGAAATGAGGTGGTATCTATCTTGTCATGTCTTAACTCTTTAGCGTTCTCTTTGCTAGTATGCCAAACTCATGGAGAAAGCATGGCTATATTTATCACAGTCTACTTGGTTTTTTTCTTTATTCTTTGGTTTCCAGCTTGTTTCAAGTGCAATTTATCCTTTAGAAATTGACTTTAGTGGGTTTGAGGCCTTGTTCTTCCTTCTACCCTCCAAAACACTAAAACTTAGACTGCAAGGCTTTGATTTAGATTAAAATTAAGAAACAATACCCCTACTACTTAAGTAGCTTTTAGCAGAGCTACACCTTGAGTTGATAAAATGGTTGCCTCCTTTCTGTGACCTGTTCTAAAACAGTGGTACTCAAACATTGTCACTTCTGTGTACTAGTTACAGTAGGTATACAACTTCAGCACCTGTGTAAATACAAATCCATCATGAATCTGAAGGAACTAAAGCTGAATAAGGTGATAAGTTCAACAGCAAAATGAATATGGGAAGTGTTTTGTAGTAGACTACAGTCCTGTAATATTCCCATACTTTTAAATTCTTCCACATGAGTGTTCCAAGACTGTTTAAGGGATGATTTTCCCATGGGCTCTATGTCAGCACATGCACTTACACAACTATTCTCAAACTAAAGTAACCTAGCTAATGGATGTACCTTTACACAGATAATTTTATTTTGTTTGTGCTTTGTGGTTATCTTCTAATTGCTCTTTATAATTTTTTTTTTATTTTCTTCCTCACTCTTAGGGTTTTAAGAAGAATGTTCAGGGTTTTGAGAAGAACATTCAGGAAGAATTTAGGTTACTAGTTTCTCAGACTTGATCCATTGGTGAATTACACGTCTTATCTTAATGCATCTTGACATATAAGATGTCAAGTGTGATGTTAAGTGATGTCAGTGTTCTGGAGTTTCCCTGGATGCTGCAGAAGTTCGATGCTGCCCCAGGACTCTGCAGATTAGAATTCAGCTGTTTGTAAATAAAGTTCAAACTTACTCAACTTCAGTGTTCTCTGTTAAAGTGATTGAAAGGGAAGTTACTCCTGCATAAGGGCTCAGTGAGGGAAGTTCTTTGATATCAGACTTTCTCCAAACATTGCTCTTTTCTGTCTGCTTTCTGAGCTGGTTGCTGGGTGTCTGGCTTGAGCATGAGTCCCTCATCTCAGTCTCTTCCAAGAGGAGAAGCTCTGTATTGAAATTGTCTGATTGGTAACTTTGAGCAAGAAGTTCCCTTGCAGGAGTTAACATCTGTGGTTTTACTCATTAAGTACAAGCAAAGAAGCAGTTAATGTGAAGTCACCTACATTTTGGCTGTAGCAATTGATTTTCCTGTAGAAAGTGAGAGAAAGTAACAGAATATTTACTTTTTGCCTTAATGAGGAAAAAAGGTATCTTGAAATTTGTTAAACTTGATTGTGGGAGAGAGGGGGCTTACTAACCCTGTCTTATGTAATGCTTAGTGACATAAGCTGTTGAGCCTAAAAAGACCAGCAAAAACTCCTGGCTGTATTTTTGTAATTACCTCATCACACTTCTTATAAAGCGTGTGATCCTGTGCATTATTCCAGTAAATGAAGAGCCGTGGTTGGAGGGTGCAGGCAAAGGGCTCATACCCAGCCGGCTGCTGCCTTCTCCCTCCCTCCCCATGCCGCGGGGTGGCTGTGGGGGCTGCGTGCCCTTTCCCCGGGGCTCGGAGGGGAGCTCTGGCCGTTCCACGCCCGGGGCGGTTTCCTGCCCCGGAGCCCGCGGCGGGAGCGGGCAGGGTCCGAGGGCGGCGTGTGCGGTGACGGTGCCGCGTGTGGCCACCTCGGAACGTCACTCCTGCCCTGGGCTGCGGCCACCGGCCTGCGGGGACACCCAGAGCCCCCTGCTGTACCTGCCTTGCCCTGAGCCCTGCGGGACGCAGCAGAGTGCTAAGTATAAGGAGGGGTGTTAGCCAGCCTGGAGCGGTGGTGGGTGCCCCGTGCTGCCTACATCATGTTGGTCAGTGTGGACTCTCCCATGGCTAAGGGTTTCTTTAACCATCATCTACCCTGGGGCTCAGGGCTCCAAGCTGTTGGACTTTAGGTGTTATTAGAGGAGGATCTTGATAAAGCAGTAGCCTGGGGACTGATTTTTCTCTTATTCCAGAAAATGCAGCCTGTTAAACTCTCAGCTGTCTGACTTTCAAGAAATTGCTACGGACTGCTCATCCTTGGACAGTTCCTCTTTCCTGGGAAGACACTGCCTGAATCCTCCCGCTGCCTTCTCCCAACCTTGTTTCTTATTCACACCTCATCTTTTTTTCATTTCTTCTCATCTCCGACTCTTGCTTGTTTTCCATTTCTCTCTGATAATTCCCATTTCCCTCTTGCATCTGAGTCCCTCTCTCTGAATTTGAACTGTGTAATACATTATTTGGTGGTGATGAGTAAAACTCCTGTGAGTCCTGAAACCAGAGGAGAAATAACCTGCTGTGTTTCAGTTTCAGCCTGTGGCAGCCTGGCAATCAGCTGCCTACTGCGGGCACCATCCAGCTCACTCTCTGCCTGTGTGTGTAGTGGAGTGAAACCTGAAAATTTTGGCTACTAAAAGCAAGTCTGGAAAGCATGTGCAAGGTCAGTCTTTTCCAAGGAAGGGCAAAAAATCCCAGTAGTGACAGCAGCACGGCCTCCTTGCTAAATTTCATGTCCCTGTTTCTGAAATGTGAAGAAGTTTCTATAAAGTTTAAGAATTCTTTGAATATAGTTAAAGCATATGTTCCCCATGGTCATTCGTAGAAAAATGACTGAGTCATATTTGTTCTCTTTTTCCTAAAAAATCATCTCAGGGGGCAGTGTATGTGATCATGTGAAGAAAAGGTGTTGGCAAAATGGGAGTGAATGAAAATGTGGCCTTAAAATAGTAAGTGTTGACTAGCCATAATCAACAATGTGTGTTGATGATAATACAATAAAAATAAAAGGCTGTAGCAAGTAGGTACTAAAGCTAAAGCATGCTAGAATTTCTTTTATTCCTGCAGTTTTAATTCTGCTTTGTTTTTCCAGTGTGGTCACTTGGCCAGAACAGAAAGTTATCCCATGTACTGTGAGTGTATGCACACAAGGAAGAAAAGCTGAGGTTTTGTGAATCACTTGATGTGTAATTCTTGGCTAAATGCCTTCAGCACTGCTTTGGAACAATGTTTGTTGTGATTTTATTAGATTGTTTTTCCCCTTTTTATTTATTTGATACTGAATTTTTATTTTATTATGTACAGTCTTAAGCAGAAAGGCATAAACCTGTCATAATGAGTAATCCAACAGAGATTTCTAATAACTAAGCTAAAGAAGTACCAGCTATTTTAATGAAACAGGCATTAGACTGTCAGGAAACTGAAAGCTGGTGCTGACTCTGACTTGTATTTCTGAAACTGAAGTCGCTGTTTCTTGCAAGACTTGTAACTGGTCATTACATTCACTTTTGGTTTTATCTAGATGGTATAGCATATGTTAATTTTCTCCACTCATGTTGAATGTTTTTACAAGTCTTTAATTAATACTGTATGTTATTTGCTATGCAGGATAACACACTGGGAGAGTCTGCAAAGAAACCCAGTATTGTTCAAAGCATCTACCAAATTTGCCAAATCATGAACAACTGGAAAATCATGAAACAGTATTTTCTGTAGAGTGATTGTTTGCAATAACTTAGTTAAAACCAAATGAGACAAAAATATGCCCCAGGAATTGTATTTTGAGGAAAATGACTGTGTTGCAAGCAGTGAAGTACTAGCAGTGAGAAGGCCAGGGAATCCCCTGTTTCTGTTCCTCTGTTCACCCACTAAATAAATCCTGCCTTACAGCAAATGGTAAATTGTGCAAGTACAGAGATGTTCACTTTGCTGTAATTCAGGGTAAATGTTTGGTACATGCCTGTAAAATTATCAATCAGTTTACTAAATACTATTTCTCTTACAGAAATGAATAATCAGCAGCATGTTAATTTTCTCTCCTATTAATACATGCTGTGACTTCAAATGGAGAAAATTCAGTATAGGTAATACCTCAATTTTCTCTGGTTATTTAAAGTTGGTTTGAATTTACTTTTCAGTAACAAGCAAGCTGAGATGGATTGTCCAGCAGCCCAACTATGGAGCTCAAGCAGAGGTTTGTATGTTCAATCTCAAATCTTGTGTTCAAACTTAAAGGTCACTCATGATTTCAGTGGCTGTGATGTCAGTGGGGAAACTCTGCTGCACTTTTGTCTGGCCTCGTTCAAAGGTCTAAAAACGTCAAACAAAAGCAAAGCCATTACTTAGAAAAGTTTAAGGCTACAGAATAGAAACTAACCACAGGTTCTCAGTGACTTCTAAGCAACACATTATTTCATCAGCTCCTGCTTGTATGAGAACTGTGCTCAGACACTGTTTCTTTAGCTTAGATTGTTTTGGTTTTCAGCTACTTAAGAAGATGTTTTGTTGACAAACATGGGATGATCTATTTGTTAAGTAATGGATACCACTAGCACCAATGTTTAAGATGACTTTTTATCCAAAATAATTGGACGGAGTGCCCACCAAAAGTTCCTTACTAAGTTTTGGAATTAATTATCATGCGGTTTTTTTCCAAGGCTTTCCTTCTGCTTTAACAGATGAACCTAAGGTGTAGAGATTAACCATTTACGAAGGGCCAGACAGAAATTTTGTGGCTAAGACCAGAAACTGAAGCCAAGTTCCCTGATTGTGTGAGACCCTTTTTCTTTAGGTCAGGTTGTCTATGCCCACAGTGGGGATTCCCAGTTCATAAGTTACTGTATCTGGCTAAGGACTGTTTAAAGGGTTGTGTATTTCTAGAGAATACTGACACCAGCTATTGATTTTTGACCCACTATTTACATGACAGCCCACTATTCTTTCTTGTTGCTTTTTTATAAGCTTGCAAATTAAACAAGTTTTTCTTTCAGACTATGTTCCTAACAGCAACAACAATAAAAAAAATCACAAATTTGTTTCCTGCTTATTTTTGTTTCTCCGTAAAAAAGTCTCACTAAGAATTTTAGCACAACTCACAGTGCCACAGGACTGCCAGATACAAGTTAACACCTTATTAAGTACTGATAGGTAAGCTCTTATGTCCTAATATTTGGGGGTGAGTGAGAGTGGTAAGGAGGATCCCAATACTTCTTGATAGTAAAACTGTAAAAGAAATAGGGTGACTTATTTTCTAAGTAGTATCTCCAGAAAAGGAAGGGATGCTAAGTGCATATATTTATTTAAAAACATGATTACATGTGTGAACTGGTATATTGCTATATCTTTCTGAAAGAATAGCAGACTTTACAGCAAGTTTCTGGAATCTATCTCCTTTACAGTACTTCAGTATTTACATGAATGTTCTGTTTGAAGGATCATGGACTTTTATCACTCAAAATTACAGTCAACTCAAGTGGAAGCGTTGTCTGAAAGTGAGGTGTGTGAATGGGTTCTTGACTCTTAACTGTTCTGTATTGCTGTGAATGTGTTACTGCCTGACCCCAAATTTAATAAATTTATTCCTGGAATCAAACTTGTCCAGTGCAGCACAACAAGCATGCCTCCAGCACCAAGAATGTGCTATTTCTTCGTGAGTTTCTTAAAGCCCCTCAAATAAAGCTGAGAAAAGTTGACATACCCCTTCCCTCTTCCAGCTTTAGGAGTGTGAATTTTCTGAAATTCCCAAATAATGCCATTGAGCAGTCTCTGCTTGAGCATGTTATGAGCCAAGATGGAGTTTCTCTTGTAAAGGGAACCACAAAGAATTGTGGCTCTCCTCCGTTTTACTCAGCCCAGGCCAGGAGTTTATGAGGATACCAAACATCTGTTCATAGAGCAGTGCTGTGCATATGGCATAGGGAAGCTCTGGGTTGGAAGACAGCCAGTAACTTTTGCAAAAGTTGAAAGAATAGTGGGTTAGAGGCTTGTGAAGGGGAGGATATTGCAAAAGAGAAGCGGACAAGGTTGCTAGAGGATAGAATGGCTGTTAAGGAGAGGAAAAACAAAAACCCTTAGTAACATATAATTAAGCAGTAGCTACTTTGCTATGTATTGTTTTTATAAACCACAATCAGTTGTGATTTTATCATTTTAGGAGGTTCTTGCTGCCACCTTCATCCACAGCACACTTGAGTCCTTCCCTTCTTTCCTAGCTGGAGAGTTCTGCTTCATCAGCTGCAGTGAATGGACTGTCTGTATGTAGGTAAGGAGCCAAACACTGGTAAAGGGAGCAAAAAAACCACCATGTTTATTTATCCCTGGTTTATGTTATTTTAAATTAATTACAGGAGTGTTTATGAGGCAGGGTTGTTGACCACACAAATATAGGCTGTTAATAATGCATATAGTCTGGGAGAAACTGTAATTGCTACGCTAAATGTAATTTATTCTGTGGTTCCATTCAGCTATATATTTAATTTTATTTTTCTATTCTTCTTCCAGGGACACTGGTAAACATTCTTCTAAGCAGGGATGGTAATGATGAGACAGTAATTGGCTGAGTAAATTATACAAGTGGCTGCCTTCCTTTTTTTTCACTTCCTACATTTCTGGTGTCCTCTGGCATCAGAACAGAAGTATATGCTAGTCCTAGGCTATGTAAATTAAAAGTTTTGTCTGCATTGCAATTAAAAACATGTCAGGTCACATGGTTTCCACTTGACCAGTTACAGCAGCGCTGTTTTGCAAATAAGGTTTTAACCGTGTTGCAAGTGTGAAGTCCTGAACTGACCAAGTCTGTAGTAACTGGGTCACCTGCCAGAGTTTTTTGTGATGTAGGTCATGGGAATATTTGCAGAAGCAAAAGTGCTGTAATTGCTTAGCTGTACCAGTATTTATGTTGACATTGAAACTTAAAGATGCATATTCAGGAGGCAGAAACAATACCATGTGTAACTAAGATACGTAAAAGGAATATAAATTCTAGTTGTTAAAAAAAATCCAACAGCTAAACAATGTGGATTTTTTAATTAATGTCATTATTTCAGGTCTGTTTCCTAAGGAGGTTTTTGCACCCCAAGAGCACAGACATTGCCCACTGTTAGGCAAAGAGAACTAGGAGCAATAGCATAAGACAGCTCAGGAGCCCCAAAAAGAAATCAGTGCATGACATATAAGGGTTGGGTTGCCATGCAGCCAAGGAGCTGTAGCCTTAGACCACCCTGCTGTACTGTGGAGGCAAGATGAAAAATCCCCCCCAGATTGTCTCAAAGCCCTGGCAGTTTCAAAATAAACAGGTGAAAATGGTGAAAAAGGGTAGCACCAGCAAATTCCAAGACAGTATCTCTCGTGGAATGGAATAGTATCTTGGAAAGGAACCTCAAGATCATCTGGTTCAACCTTTCTTGGCAAAAGCACAATGTAGACAAGATGGTCCAGTGCCCTTTCCAGCTGAATCTCAAAAGTGTCTGTCACTGGGGAAAAAAAAGCTGGAATTAAAGAAGGAGTTAAGGAAAGGTGGAATTAAAGCTTTCCTTGCAGCAGCAGCTTTCTCCTGGGAGCCATAGTCTCACTTGGTGGGTCAGGTAGGTTTGAAAGACTTGGGGCAGTAAAAGTATCCAGATGTGAATCGGGTCTCATTACCAATCTCACAATTGCAACAGTCTCTCTGCAGGCTGTTTACAGGGGGTGTGGAGCATAATGAATAATAATTAAGTGTGGTGGCCAGTTTTACTTTAGGCAAGTGCCTCTGCTATTACCGTGTCTGAATCTCCTGGAATCAGCCAGCTACAGAATTCACTTCTCTGCAGCATCCATGCCTTTGGGAACATATTTGGTTTCTCTCTTACTGAACTAGGAGTCTGTTTGAAGTGGTATTAAATCTGGATTAGTTAACTCTCAGGATTTTGCTTTTACAGGGTAAGAGAAGGTGGTAAGAAAAACTGAAATAGCTGTATTATTTTTAAAAAGTAACAAGCTTCTTTAGACCTTTAGATTTGGCTTTTTATCTGCCTTTTTTTTAAGCAAATTATTATGGACAGAACTGTTTTTCAAATTCAGTGGGAACCGTTGGTCTCCGTTTAATTTCAGTTACGCAGATGGTTATTTATGCGGGTTTCCTTTTAATGGGAACTCAGGAAAAGGCACAGTCAGCTCTCTGGCTACTTTTCTTGGAGATGAGATCTGAAGATTGTGCACAGAGGCTAAAGCTCTCAGCTTTGCACATGTAAATCTTGACCCTCTTGTTCTGGGAGAAGCAATAAACCAGTACAGAAGCAGTGAGGAAGCAGGATTTGTGTGCCTAGTGACGAAATGGAGGTGGTCACCGCGAGGGGACATTTCATTGAGACCCCACAAAGCCAAGGGTGTTACTCACTATCACTGAGCCAATGGTATCAAGGCCCTTAAGGGATAAGCTGCTGTGACAACCAGGAGTAAAGCCAGTGGAACTGTAGTCAGATACTTTATTCAAAACGCCCTTCATTCCTTACTTGCTACTCTTTTGATACTGGAGCCTGTAATGCTTATCTTAGAATCCCTGGGGCTGGCACAATGGAAGAGTTTAGGTAACAGGTACCTGTCTCAGCCTTTGAGAAACAGAGAACTGAACAGGTTGACTTTCAGCACTGCTGACTTGACCTGCACCCCAGGGTCTCGTTGGAGACTAATCAGAAGTGGAGCTGGGACATCTGTGACTTTAATAATTTGTGGGTTTTATGTCTGCCCGTTAAGGAACATTTCCATGAAGCAATTGCCTTTTTCATTAAACTCTAGCCCTTGTCCTAATTAATCTTTTTGGCCACTGGCTGCTGTCTGTCAACTCTTTCTTGGGTTAGGCCTTCTTCTTCCTCTGATTCCTGCACGTACTTGCCAGAAGCAGCTTGTGGTGTCTGTTGTGTTTCCATTCAACAGGCCGTGTCTAGAGCTGTTATTTCCACTGCATAGAGCAAAAAATCAGTTCAGTTCCTTTTTTTGGATTTGTATTGCACAAGACATCTCTTGAACAAGTAGTCTTCTTCTTGGCTTCTTGTTCTTTTCAACTAAAAAAAATTTTAGATTGATATGTGTATTCCTTACTTGCGCACAGGGAGTAAGGTACGTGGAGTATTTTTTTCAGGCATCTGAAAATGTTCTGAGTATCATGGTGCCTGACACATTTACTATACTTATGGCTCAGTATTTCAGATCAAAAACCCAGAGGTTGTTTTTTGGATTTGATGCGTTTTCAATATTAAGGCTCACAAGTGGAAATCCTGTGCAGGTGAATGAGTATTTATCCAACTCATTGTTATATGAGAGGTTAACCACAACATTGATTACAAAAGTGATGTCAAACTTTCCCCATTGACAAGTCATGTAGCAACTGCTAAATGGACAAGACAATGAAATAGCAAAACTCATCACTGATCTGGGTGAGAAATCAAGGGCTTTCAACCGTGTCATTCAGAGTGCTCAAACTAATAATGGTAGCTTTTCTAAGATGTTTTAAGATGTAGCTTTTTCTAAGATGTTTTTAAGCCTCGTTAAGAAATCTAAATTATTTTGTTGCAGCATGGCAGCAAGCTGGATGCACAGGCACAAAATGCAGACAGCAGCGGCATGAGCAGCCTGGTTGTGGCTTACTCGGAGTTGATTGTGGCCAACTACTGCCGGTATGGCTTTGCATGGTGAGGTGGCACCTGTGACACACAGCCCCAGGCAATCTGTAAGAAAGGGCTAATGCAGGGCCAGATAAGATGTGTAGTGGCCAATTCACAAACTTCAGGTTTGCTTTGCATATGTAGGAGGATTTGATGTGTAAACTTGTCCCAGAAAGTGTTATGCGTTGAACTTTGGTCTGAAGAATGGTATAACTTTCTGTCATTTCTGGGTGTAGTCCTTTAACTGTTCAAAACAGAACTGCAGGAGTCATTGGGCTAGAGGGTGAAAATTAGGGTGTGAGACTTCAAATTAAGAGGAGATATATCTGTGAGGCTGTACTGAAACAAGGTACCTTTTTCACCTCTTTAAGGTGGCCTTGTCATTCTCTGCAGCTCCCTGAAAGGAGGTTGTGGCCAGGTGCAGGTTGAGCTCTTCTCCCAGGCAAGCAGCCATAGGACAGGACGACACAGTCTTAAGCAGCACCAGGGGGTGTTTGTGTTGGACATTATGAAGAATTTCTTCTTCACTGAAAGGGTGATTAGATATTGAATTTGGCTTCCAAGGGAGGTGGTGGATTCACCAACCCTGGAGGTGTTCAAGGAAAGACTGGATGTGGCACTCACTGCCGTGGTCTGCTGGACAACATAACATTCAATCAGAGATTGGATTCTGATCTCTCAAAGGTCTTTTCCAACCTAACTGATTCTGATTAGTGGCTCTAGATACAGTCTTCTGAGATTCTTGAAGCTCAAGATTACATTAAGTAGCTTAAACTCTTTGTGAGCCCTGAGGAAAAAGGGAAGTCCTGTAAAAAAAACCTTGGATGAATTATTATTATCCTCTGTAGTGGAGGTGACTGGCTGGTGTATGCTGGAGTTTTGGGGAGCAGCAGAATTACTTTAGGCATACATTATCTGTATATTTTTATGAAGTTTTCATTATAAACTAAGGTACTCTAACGGCTTGCTGTTGTCAAAGGGACAATTCCTATCTTTCCTTCTGTCTCCTTATGTTTTGTGGCTTTCCTTTGAAAGCAGCCACAGTGATCTGGCTTATAGAGGCAATCTATTTTGAAAAAAATAATTCTGGGCAAAAAAGGGTTGTTTTCTGCTGACTTAGCTCCTTCTGCTCAGCTTGAGCTCATCTCTTCCCTAAGTCCTCTCCCTAAAGCTCAACTGCATCAGGTGAATCCTAACTTTGACATAAGGAAAGAGTTTGCCATTTTAGAGACCACTTCAGAGGTCACTAATCAGCTTCACTGTAATGAGAGACTTTTATGTAGCACAGGGGAAAATGAAAACACTACTCCATCTTTTTCTTTGCCTGCCAACAAACATTTAAAGTTTTTCTATGTTAATAACACAGCTCCCAAACTGTGGTATGTGATTATAGCACTGGGATGAGTAGAAGGGATTAGGAAACACTTGAGAGGGCTGGGGTAGAAAGTGCCTGAGAAGTTCTGCTCTGAATACTAACTCTGGAAAGGAAGGAATGTGAATTAGAAATTTTAGGGAGGTTTATCAATTTCTCAGGCTAAAAATACAGTGTTTTGCTACAGTTCCATGACGTTAGCACTCTGTCAGGAAGCAGGCACCTCTGCCCAAATTTGTCTTCCAGAAACTTGTTCTGGCCTTGGTGCCACCACATTCCTTCCTGCTGGCAGTGTCATTTCTGTGATTGCACATGGAACTGGCTCCAGCAGAAAAACTGAGCCAGCAGAAAAAACCCAGTGATCTTGTTTCCTCCAGGTTACTTTTATGCATGGTCCTGTGTTTCCAAAGGAGTGCTTGGAACAGTGTAGGAATGCACAGGACTGAGTTACCTGGATGGAAGGAGACAGAGGGGACACTGTCTGTTTCTGACACTACCCCAGTGTTCATTTAACTATCATTCATGCTTGGTTCTTTCATGTAACGAGCGGTTCATCCCCTGAAGAAGTTGCATCCTGAGTGAATAAGGCAGAAGTGTGAGAGCAAGGAAGTATCTTCTCTGATTTTTATTGGGGAAATTGAGGCTTAGAGAATTAAACAACTTGCCTAAGAGTAGAAAGAGAGTGACTGACTTGCCAAGAGCCAAATTCCAGTCTCCTGAATCACAGCCTTGTGCCTTATCCACTAGGCCGACCTTGCTCTATTAGCATTTCCTTTCTCTCCACCCTGTTTTGAGGGAGGCACAGTAGCATTGTTCTATGTCAAACAAACTCAAAGTGTGGTACAGGAATGCTTCCAGCAGAGTGACTTGAACAACCTTTGAGTTTATCATTAATCTGGAAGCCGTGAGTTTTTTGAGAATAGCTTCTGCATTGGAACCTTCCTCAGGACCGATAACCACAAAAGCTTTAACCACCAAAAGGTCTGACAGTGTTTAAGTAAGATGCCTTTGAGATTAAAAAACATACTTCAAACAGCAAAAGGTTTCTTAAGGTATTGAGGATTGGAAATTTCTAATCTGGCAGTAGGTGAGGCTTGAGATAGAGTGGACAAGAAAACAGGATTTAACTTTATTCCTTAAGGAGAGAAGGGAATGATCTTATTAATACTATTCTTACTCCTTAGTGGTGTACTTTATTAGGAGAGCCATATGCTGAAAGTACCTTAGTTCTGCTTAACCAGGCAGCGACAAAGGCCTTATCTTTGATCGAAGTCAGATATCTGGGAACAGGAAATAAAGACTTAACAGTTTGCCTGTGCTGCTCTCCTGTCACAGCCAGCTTCATTGGGCAATGCCTGTGCTAAGCACCACTGAAGAGCCATCTCCTAGGCTTGACAAATAGTGTGTCAAACACTGAGTCCTTTGCTGTAGGTGGTTTTAGTGCTGGCTTTTTATCCCTCCACTCTAGCCTTGCTTGCCCCATGACGTTCCCTGCCAGAACAGGGAGCTTTACTCCTTATAGCAATGTAGGTGTTAACTGTGCTAGCGCAGCAGCCAGTGAAAAGGAGGAGCGTAGGGCTTGTCTTAGGACTTGATAAGTGGAGAGAAATGGGATCTTAAAACACTTGCTTTAACTGGAAGACAGGAAGTGAAGCACTGGACCAGACTGGCCTAAGAATTCTGCTATCTTCCCTCTGGCTATAGCCAAAGTCAGCTGACAAAAATAATAGTGAAGCACCTGGCTTTTGTTATGCAATGCTGCAGGAGGGGAATTCCGTCCTGCTTTTTGCAGAGATCTGCATATACCCAAAGCTATGACATGTTCTTACACTTCATGGAGGTTGCTGACGAGGTTTCTGTGATTGCCAAAGCTATACTGCAATCCTCTAGTTCACTTCACTCTCTCAGAATAATCCCTGTGCCAGGGATTCTGATCACAGCAGAGCAGAATTGCATACAGGGTAGTCAGGAACAGAGTATCCTCCTGTTTGCACAACTTTGACTAAGGCCTCTTTCATTTGTCTTTTTCTTGGGAAGGCTTCTTGGTTTCCATAGAGTTTAGGAACATGAATGTTTTATAAAACAGCTATGCTGGTCTTAGACTAAAAGCTCCTTTTGTCCCACTGTTGTGCTTTTCCCTGACTGCTGCTAGAGAAAAACCATCAAGAAAATATCTCCTTTTTGTGCTGTCCTTCCTCCAATCACTTTGTTCAGGATCTTCCTGTGCCAGGTCTAGTCTGTGTGTTCTGATGATGAGAGCTCATAGATTTTACACAATGAAACTCTTCACATGGTTGGTTGTCCTCTTATCACAAGTTGTTTTCATTTGAAGGAAGAGAGATAAAGTTTTTGGGATGCTATAAGAAGTGCAATCCATTAATTATTTTTCTTAAAAAAAATTTCAAGGAGCAGTTTGTACCAAAGACACTGCTGTGTATGTGAGATACTACCTCAATTTCAAATGTGCAATCTTAAGGATTATCTTTTGAGTAGCCTGTTCCTGCAAGCCCTAAGAGTTAGAGTTCAAAAGAGCTGGGGAAAAGTAGGGAATGTTTATTATGTTTTAGTCATAACATGGTATTTGTATTGCCTGGAATACTGCCCTTAATTTCACATTAGTTTAAATTGTGTACCCTACAATCACACTTTCCTTCTGAAGAAATCAGTAGATACTTCTGTTTTGAGCCACAGTCTCCCTGGTCCCCTGATCTGTGTTTACACAGTAGTGTCATGGGCTGGAGAAATATGTGGGAACCAGGGATATAAACTGTATTTAGGGAAGCAACTAAATTAATTCTTTCAGAGATGTCACAGTTTTTACTATCAAAGATTTGGAAAACCAGCCTGAAGATAAGTAAGGGAAAGTATTTAGTCACTTCATACATCTGTACTCACAACTTGCTTTACATCCAAACTGAAAACTCACATGTACATCTTCAGCTATCCCACAGGAATCGCACCCCTTTCCTTTCAAAAATTCTGTCCAGGTCACTCCTGTGATCTGCAGGGATGCCCTCAAATTGGGAGCATTTCTCTGGCTGTTCAGCCCTGTGAATAAAGGCTTGTACAAAACTTGCCCCACCAGGCGATCAATTTAAAAACTAAAGTATCTTCTAATATGAGATGTTCATGAGCCAGTTGTTTGGATGGGGCACTTAGCAGAGAGAATTCAGGTTGTGCAGTTTTCCTATTTGCTGCCTTTGTTGTAGAGCAGCACAATTTTATTTGTGGTCTCTTTGTCAGTTTGTGCTTTGTGGTCATGTGTGCTTGTGTAGGTAAAGTCTAAATTTGATTTAAAATATCAGACCCACTTGTCTGCTTTATTGTACATAATCAATCATAGGGAATCCAAAAAATCTCTGAAGACGTAAAAGTCTAGTCTGAATTTCTTACACTTTTAGGGCACTGCTGGTTTATATCTTTTGTGTTGTTTTGTTTTAGCTTTTTTGTGGGAAAGAAAATAAGAAATTACATTCTTCTGGCAAGAAACTAACCCACAGCCATAGAATTATTTTATTATAACATCTGAATAATGTAGTTTTTCTTCTCTTTAATCTAAGGCTAATGTCACAGACATTTTGCTTATCCTGTGTTCTCTAGGATTCTTCTACTCCAATTTCAGTTATAAGTTTGACAGGGGTGCAACAATCCTACCGTGTGACAAACTATGAATCTTTAATAAGGAAAGTTTTGCTTGTGGGTTGGAGAAAGATAATTTTTGTTTGTAGAAAATATGAGGATAGTTGAGTAAAACTAAGGTTATGAAGAAAACTCTTGTTGAGATGGACAACAGAGCAGGAAGAATAATAAGCATTTGGCAGCCTCTTCTGCTTAATTACATGGATTGGTGTATGAATTTGCAGATTATAGAACAGCATTTTCAGCTGAGCCTAATTTCTGTGCATCCCAATAACCTTAGCTTTAGAAATAGGATAGTGGGGAAAAAAGCAAAAACCTATCGGGTTTGTACCTCAGGTGAGTGTTCTTTCAGGCTTTTCTTGTTATTTTATTAATCTTTCTTTTTCAGGGATACTAATTGATTCAACTGTATTTTCACACAGGACAGTTTATTCCACTACCAGATTAAAGAAAAATATTTAAATGTTATTGTTAACTAAGCAGTCTTACACCACAGCTAGGTGTGGCTTTCCTGTTCCTTTGTGTTCCCCTTTTTTTCGGGTGTTTTTTAATTCCCCCCAGATTTGTTTGTTACTGACCTCTCCACCTGATCCAGACATGGGGCTGTGGGGCTGTTCCCAGTGTCCAGCTCGTTCGCTTCATGTCACTGTGTTGGGGCCAAGCTGTGAGATGCAGGATCTGGGATGCTGTGAAGGTTTGGTAGAGTTAGAGTTGATCACTGTGACTGAATCAGCTTGTCATTGGTTAGTTCTTACCTTACCTGCAATGTTGGTCTATCCCTAGTACTTACAGCTTAGTTATTGAGTCACAGAGTGGACTGGAAGGGGCATTTAAAGCCCGTCTGGTTCCAACCCCCTGCTTTGGGCAGGAATATTTTCCACTAGACCAGGCTGCTCCAAGCTCCATCCAGTCTGGCCTGGAATACTTCCAAAGATAGGGCATCCCCAGCTTCTCTGGGTAGACTTGTTCCACCGCCTCACCACCCTCACAGTAAAGAATTCCTTATCAGTATCTGATGTAACCGTGCCCTCTGTCACTTTAAAGCCCTTCCTCCTTGTCCTGTCGTTACAGGCCTTGGTAAAAGTCTATCCTTGTCCATCTTATAAATCCCGTAAGGGGCTTAGGTAGGCGCTGGAAGGCTGCAGTACAGTCTTGCCTGGAGCCGAGAAAAAGATGGATAAGGAAAGGAGAGCACTTCGTCTCTCGAGGCTGATGGAGAGGGAGAGCGGGGGTGTCGGAGCGATGCTCTGCAAAGGCGAGGGTATGGAATGAAACAGGCTCGCGGTGTAGCTGCCCTGCTCTGAAATCAGAGTTGAACTTTTTCCTTTGTACTTTTGGCTACCGGACAAGGCAGGACCGGAGGACAGACTTGTGCCTGTCCTCCCCGCGTAGCTCCAGTCCCGGAGCAGGGTCTCTCTGTGCCGCGGGGTTCCGCCGGTGCCGGGCGGGGCGGGGGCGGGCGAGGGGCGGCCCCGCACCGCCCCGCAGCTCAGCACGCACGTCCGCCCGCCCGCCCCACGGGAAATTCCCCCTGAAAAGGGCGGCGAGCCCGGCAGCCGCGGCTGTCCGTGCGTCCCTGCGAGGTGTGCGGGCCCGGGCCGGAGCCCCGCGGCGCAGAGGCCGGAGCGGAGCTGTCAGCATGGCCGGTGAGCGACGGGGCCGGGCGGGGGGCGCGGGCGGCGGCCCCGGGGGTCTCCGAGCATTCTCCGCCCTCCCTCGCTGGTCGCGTCGGGTGTTTACGCTGGCAGGTTAAACCAGCCGTGGGTTGTTCGGATGAGTCGCGATGAGATCTTATGCGGCTATTCCATTTCAAGTGGATCTCTTAAGTCTTAAAATTGGGGAGTGGAAGCGTTTAGGTGTTAAATAAGCACGCGGATTTCTGTCTGGGCTGGAGACAAGAGGCTGAAGGTTGGGTCATGCTCATCAGGATCCCGTTCACATCGGAACTTGGCAGTAAGAATGCAAATGAATGAGAAATAGTGATGGCACAAATGCAAAGTAATGCAGATAAGGGATCGTGCTTTGAGTAATTACAACAAAATGCACAATTAAGTTTCTAGAGGCTAAATTAAACCGAGTTTGTCATCCTTTCGGGAGGCGTCTCTCTGGTATCTTTCTTAAGGTTAAAAAAAACCCCACCTAAATTTAAAACTTGGCTATACTAATTAGAATAGTATTTCTAGGCAAAGCTGCTTTTCAGAACCTGAGTGTGTGTTTGTGTGTGTGTGTGTGTTCTGTTCCCACTTAGCAAGGTATGAACTTTCACTCCTGATAAATATATGGGTGTGTTAACTCTCAACATGGAGAGAAAACAGCTGGGCTTGTGCTTTAAATGTTATGATCTATTTTAGAGTAGCAACAATGAAGCAGGAGTGAGCAGTTTCGGGGTTTTTTTTTCTTCATGTCTTTATGTATTTTCAGTGTAATTAGGAACCAGATAAGGAATTTTTTCAGCGGGGGAAGTTTATAACTTCCTGGTACTAGCTAGCTTTTGTCGGTTTTTTTTTTGTTTTCATTTCTTTTTTTTTTTCTTTTAGTTGCCGTTTTGTAATGTAACACGATAGTAAAGAGGAAGTTCATGAGCGTTATTTGGTCTCTGTTAGAATATGTGCAGTTTATGGAGCTGTAGGTAGATTACTGGTTTTTCAAATCAAATCGTGTTATGTTTCCAGTTGCTTTTGCTTAAACTGGGGTGTGCTGTAACAAGGATTTCACCATCCTTCCTTCCTCTTTGCCTGAGGTGTTGCAGAAGGTTACAAATGGATAGATTCTTGCTTTTTAGAAATGACAGACTTAAGGCCACCAGGGATTTGTTCAGAGCAGTGACATCAGAGTTAAAGGGCGACGCTTCTCCCCTCGGGCCAGAGAGTTTCGGCTGATACTTTCACATCTTCCACAAAGACCCACAGCTGCTCTGCTTTCACACACAGATGTTGATGGAGAGTCTGTTCATCGGGCACTCCTGGCCGTGCAAGAAAATGACAAATTGGGCAGTTCCTCCAGAGCCTGCTTGCTTGGAGCAAAGGAACGAGACAGAACCCTTGATCGGGTTGTCACTTTGCTTGGTGGCAGCGTGTCACACTTCCTCCCTCATGGCACAGCCTGTCTTAAACTTCAAACTATCACAGGTTTCTTGTCATGTAGAGGTCTGATGGAAGTCTGTTCCGAGTTTTAGGGATTGTCTTTTTGTTCCTCTTTGTATTGCTCAAAATGTGAGAATAAAACACCCTTCAGTTCTTGAATGAACATAACTGGCTGAACCCTCAGAGCTGTCACTGCTTTTACCTCTTTTCCTCGCTGAACTCAGAGCTGTCATTGCTTTTACCTCTTTTCCTTGCGTATATAATTGTGACACTTCATTTCCTATATTCGCTTTAAAATTACTCAGTGTTGTATTCAGGGCAGGAGGGGGAAAAAGCAATTCAATAACAAAAAGAATGACAGGCAGGTTATAATGTCCAGCACAATGTTTCTATTGCTAGCATGTGTATAGGCAATTAGAATTAATTACAAAGACAAATGAAACTCTTAGGAACTTAGATGAAGGATTAGCTAGATTCTTTTATTTTCTTCCATTTCAAATGCTTTATGGACTAGTTGTGGGCAGGCAGGTAATAAATACAGGTAGCTGTGCATTTCTCTTCCAGAACTAGTGAGAGTTTGGGTTTTCGTGTATCTCACATTTATTTGACACACAAAGCGAGATCTGAGGAGGACAGGTCTGTAGTAACTGGGTGGAAGCTAACAGACCTCTGTGTGTGTGTGTGTGTGAGAGCAGATTATGACATAGTTAAGCTGGGCCACTTCACAAGCACATTGCTGATTTACAGAAATAGGGAACACAGGACACTTGGCTGCAGAGTGCTGGTAATACCT
The DNA here is from genome assembly GCA_013396995.1 of Dicaeum eximium. Lineage (NCBI taxonomy): Eukaryota > Metazoa > Chordata > Aves > Passeriformes > Dicaeidae > Dicaeum > Dicaeum eximium. The sequence continues at coordinate 2,400,598 of VWZP01004023.1, read as the reverse complement.
CTCATTCACACAAACACTTCTGTGTTTCCTCTCTACACAAAACATGATGACACTGATAATCACAGCAGAGATGATAACGTGATTCTTGAATAGAGAGAGAGGCAGCCAAGACAAAATGAAGTTTAATGTTTAATCTCTGGAGGCTGCCGCGTCACCGAGCTTTACTTTCCCACAAACACACCTGCTGCTGAGCGGTGGGTTTGCCTTCAGTGAGGTTTGTTTCGACCACAGCCCTGTAAAGATCACTGAGCCCAGAGTTTTAACGTAAAGGGCTCTTGAGAGGTGAGAAAATAGCCCTCTCAAGCGAGTGAAGGGAACGTGAAGGGAAGTTGTTGGTTAAAGCAGCAAGAGTTAAAGACCTCAAGTGATTGCGCTTGTGTAGTTTCATGCAGCGAGGCTCTGGCTAGTTTCGACAAATACATAATGTCTCTGGGTGTCCTGCATGTCTGGTTAGCAGCCATGTAAGCATGAGAATCTCCCAGTAAGAAGATTAGTAGACACTTGGCTGTAATGTTGTCATTTTAACTTGTAAAACAGATTTTTAATTTAGTATATGGATATGTGTCTGTAGTTGTGCTGATCAATGCAATAGCATAAGTAAATTGAAGTGTGAAAGTTAAAATAGCCATATACACATGCGTGAGCATGGTTTTGTGAGAAGTTCAGACTTCTGCTCTCTCTGAAACCAGCTTTACGTCATTTCTAGACTTTTTTGTTATCACTGCCTGCCTTCCCCTTCCCTTTTGCTTGTTTTCCAGAGAGAGAAAATATGCAAAGCTTATCTAAAGGAGAGTTAGGTAAAGAGCTGGGAGTATCTAGAAAAGGGACCATCATCGTCCTGAGGAACTGCACCTAGACTAGTGGCTAATCTGTATTTAATGTGACAGCTCATGGCTGGTGATCAGAAAGTTATTTAAAGTCTACCTGATGGGAGGTGATCAGTTTAGAAACTGCATTTTGACTGAAAGAGCCCTGAACCACAGTTCCCAAAGGTTTTGACCCCAAACACAGTCTGAAATGGAAGTGCATTGTGCTTTTGAAGGTTTTGCAGAGGCTTCAGTTATTGAAGACCATCCCAGCACAAGAGCTGCTCTCACACGGTGGCAGATGCAGTTCCACCCCTGCCTGTAGGTGTGTGACAGGTAATTGTGCATTCAGGTCAGACTGAGGTGATGTCTCAGATGTTGTTCTTTCTATCCATCCCTTCTCTGCTGCTCTTGATTACTTTATCTCTTAGGTTATAATATTTTCCTAATTCGGGTATGAACTGCTGCAGTCCTGGAAATGTTTTGTGATCAGCAAATCCCAGGCATAAAGTTCAAGCTTTGTGTTGGCAGGGGTGCCTAAACCATTGTAGGTGCAGCAAAAGAGAAGCCTTTATTATGGAATTAGGGTTGGAATCCACCTCTTTGCCAAAACCTGTGTGCTGTGGACTCACAGGCAGCATAGACCTTGGGCAAAAGGAAGTAGGGGTTCTTTTACCCTTTCAGCACTTTCAATATATTTAATAACTGTTTTGCTTATTATGTTGAAGTCCAAGCACTTTTTTTCAGTGCTGTGCCACAGGATATTGGCTGTCCTATTTGTTTGTGATGCTCAGCCTTGCTTGAGGAGGATGCTATTATATGAAGATGACAGAGAGCTCAGTAGACATTTCCATAAGCTACGTTCTCCTGATTGTGTAGCACTGTGATGATTCAACTTCAACAATATTTACTTAGCCTGTGTTGTTTGTTTTTCACATGCCATCCCACTGTTGTCACTGTTTGATTGGCTGTCCTGTTTGATGTTCTCAGTGAGATATATGAAATTGCTTGTTACTATCTGGCAATAAAACATCACTTGGAAAGTACTTAGGCTCTTGCTAAGGTAATGTCTTTCTAACCCTTCCATTTAAGAGTTCTGCTGTCTCTTATCTATCACACTGTGTTTCCTGAAAACCTCCCTTCTCACAACTGCCCAATACCTTTTCTGAGGTTTCATTGTCTGGGGAGGTACTGCAACTAGAAACCAGCCCCGTGGGAGATGGGTGGCTCAAAATGTAGAATTCAGTACGAGAAATCAGGTATTTTTTGAGCTCACAGTGATAGTATCCCACCCAGTAGGGTGGGGGGTTTTTTGCATAATTTGAATAGTTTCTGCTGTACTGTGATAGGAATGAAATCAATCAATTCTGAGCAAACATCTTCACTTTCAGAGGATGCTTAAGAGAAAACAGCAGTTGACAGTACCAGTGCTTGGAGAGGACAGCCATTTTTAAAACTGTATTTTTCCTAAAAATGTTCCCTCAAAATAATGATTTGGGTTTTGTTGTATAAAATCTTCTTTCTTCAGACACGTCTTCTATGATGGTTATAAGAAGCTAAGTTCCAGATGAGATGGAGGGAAGGGTGTCTTTTTTTGCTAATTACTTCCATGGCGTTGACACCATGGATGTTTCATCCAAATCTGTTCTCTTCCCTTATATCCCACGTTCAACACGAGCATGTACATAAAAATACAGAGCAGAATTTCTGATAAGGTAGACCAAGTGGAAATATGGTAATGTAAATGTAAAAGTCTAGAAATTCTAGTTCTTGCATCTTCTACTGCTTTTTAAGCTCTACTGTGTCCTAACATTGAAAATATTTTTTTAAGGTGGCCCTGAGCCCTACATTGAAATATTTGAGCAACCCAGGCAAAGGGGCATGCGTTTCAGATACAAATGTGAGGGAAGATCAGCAGGCAGCATTCCAGGAGAACACAGTACTGAAAACAATAAGACCTTCCCTTCCATCCAGGTAAATACCGCTTTTATCCGGGAATTACCATTGCCCACATTACCATGGTGCTCGTAGCTATGTGTTGGACTCTGCACAGTAAATACAATGCTTTTCATCTCACGTTCTGGGATTCTTTCCTTGGCATGCAAATGGAGTTGCAGCAGAGTCGGAAAAGAGTTACTTGCTCCTGGTCACGAAAAGATTTGGTTTACAAAAAGAGGAGAAGGTGCAGAGGTGGTTTACAAAGTGCTGCTAGAGGGGACGCAGTGAAGACTCAAGGTCTGGGAGCCATTCATTAGCAGCTTTCTCTGTATGCACGTTTGCTCTGCTTTCTTAGTTAGGTGACGTGGGTTTGGTTTTACGGTTTGGACTGCAGCATGAGTTTTGGGAGAGTATTGAAGGAATTTGCCTACAAAATGTGGAAAGGCTTTGAAATGTTGCTGGGCACAACATGAAAGAAGGCGCTTTGTACGAACAATCACCCATGATGTGGCAGAATGGGCTCTGCAAAAGACACCAGTGTAAAGTGTGTGAAGTCAGAACTTAAAAATGATCTGAGAAAGGGGAACTGTGTCCTCAGAGCATCTGCAGTGATGATGAGTTGGGTGGTTGCACCATGGATGGGTTGGGAAATCCAGAATGAAGGGATTCGAGGAGCCCTGACAACTGTGATCAAAGCAGGGACAAAGAGACAGTAGAGCTGGAATGGAACCACTTGGGCAGTAGCTTTCATAGGTTGGACAAAGGAGACCCTAGGCAGGTAGGGTGAGAGAGAAGAATTTCTGGTCCTCTATCTGATGTTTAAATTCCCAGTGTTTCCTTGATCTCTTTCAGTTTGGAGGAAGTCTGTCAGAGCTGAGATTAGGGGAGAAAGCTCAAATTTAAATGGGAATTAAGAGCACTTGCCATCTTCCTGCCCAGGAACAGAGGCTGTGTATCTGTGTTTGCAGGGTGCCCAAGTATAAAGAAACCAACGGGGAGCCCAAAATGGATTCTCTGGAATCACAGCAGGAAATGAACAGATAGGGAATATGTGAAATGTGACAAAAATGAGATGTTTTATGCTGAACACAAAAGCTCTTTAAGAGGGAGGGTTTGAGAAGGAGAGTGTTGGCAGTCATGTGTTGAGCGGCAGAGTGAGTCTCTATTGCATAAAGTAACTGTGGATGCTGGTCCAGCCCTGGAGCCAGAATTAAGGGAACAAGCAAAGAAGGTTTCCCTTTGACTATCAGAGTGCCAGATTTGGTTGGGGAATGCAGGAAATGGAGATGGTGCCAGACTCATTTTTTCAGCACTCTGCCAATTGAACAAGAAACAGTGTGGGCTGTTGGCAAGAGTAGAGGCTTGCACAGACTCTCAGACTGTGTCAGGGCACAAGCTGAATGGGCTGAATCAAGCCTTGATGGCTCTTTTCTTGGACTGTGCTGCACATGAAGGCCAGGCAGAACCCAAGGGGAGATGGGACATGGGTATGTGACCATGCAAGCCTGGCCAAGTTTGTTCTTTTGAAAGATGACTATTGATGACAGAGCTGATTGTACTGATAGCAGGTGATTTCTAGGTGAATTCCTGCCTCCCTGAAGCCCGTGGGAGGCTTTAGTGCTGATTAGGTTCCAGGGGAGTCCCCTCTAGAGATGGAAATGTAAAGAAAGGGGCCAGAAAGAGATTAAATTTCATGGTGTGGTTATGAAGATGAACATCAAGGGGGAACTGGAGAACCAAAAGCAGCTAGATCAGGCTTCATGTTCATGGGGCTGGATGTAAAATGAAGGAGAAATGATGTAATGGTGGAAGAAAGTGAAGGAGCAGTGGAAGTATCATTTTAAGGGTAAAAAGTTACAGTGGCTTATGTGAAGACTGAATGGAGCCAAATTGGAGATTGATGGAAACAGATGATGACAGGTAAAAGAGCACAGTTCAAGTTAAAGATTTGAAGTGTTGACTAAAAAGGATACATGGTGGATCCTTGGAGTCTCAGGAGGAGATAGGGAAGGGAAGGAGAGGAACTGTTAGTTATAGGGCAGGGGAAGTGGAGGAGGAAAGCTCACCTCTGCACAAACATGTGCCTGAGCAAGTCTTGTATTTGCTTTCAAGTTTTTATGTGTCAAATAATTTAGGCCAAACTACTTTTCCTCCTTTTTTTTTTTTTATTTATTTTTCACTCGCCCACACTCGGTGACTTCACTCGTAGCCATCAGCTTGAGGTTGCTTTTATGCACCTGAGAAAGGAGCACTGAATTGGCTGCTGTGAAGGAGCTTGAGACTTTGGTACTCCCCAGCTTGAATGTAAGATTGAATACTCATCTGAGAATTGGTTGGGGAAAAAACCCAACAGTTTCAGAGGGGATTGTGTCATTCTGTATCTGCTAAGATCCTCTTTCACTACTTAGTGTTCCATGTACAAGTAGTATCCTCGTCCCTGAGGCTTTATGAGCTTTTTTCCCTAAAATCTTTGGAGGAAGACTTGTTCTTCAAGCAGCATTTCTGCATAGCTCTGGTGTTTCTTCCGTAGGGCATTTCAGGGTAAAATTTATTTTCTGTAACAGGTGGGGACTAATACCTAAAAGCTTGAAAATATCCCACATTTTTTTATAGATTCTGAACTATTTTGGAAAAGTCAAAATAAGAACTACGTTGGTAACAAAGAATGAACCCTACAAGCCACACCCTCATGATCTGGTTGGAAAAGACTGCAGAGATGGCTACTACGAAGCTGAGTTTGGGCCAGAACGGCGAGTCCTGTCGTGAGTAATGGTGTTGCTTGGGAATTTGATTAATTATGCAAGTGATTTGCTAGTCTTGTGTTTTAAAACTCACATTAATGATTAAAAGAGCAATTACAATGCTGTCTTTGCTGTAGTTTACTAATCCATCTCGGGGAACATCCCTTGGAAGAATTTCCTCCTTTTTTCAATACTACATGTGCGCTTTTTCTTTCCTGTTGCTCTTTTCTTTCCTTTATCCATTCTCCCAATGTCTGTCTTAATTTCCTTTCTTCCACTTACTTTTTTTAGTCTTGTTCATTAATACATCTTACTCTTGAGCATGACTTGTTCCTACATGAAAAAATGATGAGTAACAGAAAAGGTAGCAGCATTAGAATTCGTACTTTGTGGTGATTAGGGAAGTTAACATATTCCATGGAAATTATATTTGGACTTTTTGGAGAAAGTTTGTAGTGGGTGAGTATCATGTAATCTAGAAGACAGTGGTTGTGACACATCTACAAATATGTTAGTAGCTGTCACTGTTGTTGCTTGTTGTTTGAGTTGGGGTTTTTTGAGTGAAAAGACAGATTCTGCTCAGACCCAGCTCTGAAGAGTAAGTGTGCCAGGGAAGGATCTGCTTATGAATGCAGTGAGGAAAACTCAGGATGTATACTAGACATTTCTCAGTGGTACTAAGAATATCTCAAATACAGTTGTATTTGATGGTGTTTCCTCTAAGTTTACCAAGTCTCGTGTAATAAAATAAAAGCAGAATAAGCTGCAGCAAACATGGAGTGATTATTGCTGAAGAGGGGAATTTAGAACTGGCAAGCTGTTTGTGGTTCACAGTTTGCAAAGTAGGAAATATGGAAGGAGGCTATTGCTTTGGGGTAAGCATAACTGAGCTGGGAAGAAAATCAAGTAAATATTTCAGTGTATAAGTACCTCTTACACACAGCTCTCAGGCCAATGGGATTCTGTTGGTGTTGGTGAAATTACTCCATGTTTACGTGGGTTTAGTCAGTAGGACACTATTAAAGGAGAGAGCTGAAGACACATCTGTTTTGAAGGTGGTGATTGCCTGATAGTGAAATAAACAGTGGAGATGCTTCTTCAGCATCCAGCCGAGGCTCAAGGGATCACGGATGTGCTGCAGTGTGTTCCGGTGGCATGGGGCACGCTGACTTGCAAACATCCCAAACTCTAACAGGACCTTGCACCTTCCTCTGACCATCCGTTCAGCAGCTTCCCCTTGGTCTTTTCAGATCAAGCTTCCTCAGCCAAGGTCAAAGGAGTCTCCTGTTCTAGCCCATCCCACTTCCTCCCCTCAGCCCTGTGCCTGCTGATCTGAAGCAGAAAAGCCCGATTGCTTAACACTTTTTTTGGCGCTGCGTTCCCATCACTGCGTGCGGGAAGATCCTGACAATTGTTTCTCCTCCTGGTATTTGGTTGCACAAGGTTCAGTGTGGAGGCACGAGGCGAGCCTGTTAGAGAGGCCATTAGAGGATGTCACGCCAAGAAACACTGGGATACTTTGCAAATACTTATTTGCAGACTGTGAGTTCATCTCCATTATATGTTTGCATCAAATCCTGTCCTTTGGCATAATGCCATGCCTCTGTTTCACTTCAGGCACTGGTGCTTGTTTGCTCCATGCATGAATTCTTCTCAATATTTTTAGGATATGAGCCTCTCAGTTTCCTACAGAATATAAGTGGGCTGCTTTCATTTTATTGATAATGTGAAACTGTGAGCTTTGTGTTTGACATTGGAGGTCCTGATGGGAGGAGGCTCGACACATTCCCTTTGAAATGTTTCCAGCATTGCTACACTCATTTTTTTTAACATATCATTGGTTGCTTTAAGATGAAAGAATAGTATGATCCATAATTGGATCTGGATGTTTAAAGTAATTTTCCTTTTTGTGGCTGGTGACTCAATCTTCACATTCTTCTGTTCATGTCCATGTTGGAGAAAAGCCTCATCCAGTACTAGTGAGCAGGAGATGTCCTCTGTCAATAGTGGTTCTGACTCTTTACTCTTGCTCCCAAAGCATCCCAAATTGAGCAAAAATTCATTTTTTTCTTTTTCCTCAGTAGAAGTGGAATTATTAATCACAGATTTTGGGCTGCTCTGAGTAATTACTCTGCTTTCTGCTGTTCAAAGTTCCCCATGTTTTAAAGTTCCCAAGCGTTTTTTCTGCCTGTGGTATAATGATCTTTGTACTGCTGCCCAAACTTGATCAGAGCCCTCCCTGGCCGAGACATCAAGGCAAGAGTATGAAAGTCAGAGCTTGTGGGGCTGCCTGTGTACTCAGATTTTTACTTCCTAGTTTCCTCTCTCTACAAGGATGATAGCATAGTTTTTTTAGATGTTTTTTCTTTTTTTCTCTCTCTCTTTCTTCTTACTTCTCCCTCTCTCTTCTCCTCATCTCACTTGCTTCCTGTCAGCGCCCATCGATGTGAAACCCCACAGCCCTGCTGGGGCTCTCAGCAGTTCCTCCCTGACCCAGCCTCTGCTTAGGCATGGTTAAACACACACTTTCACTGTACAGGCTTAGGTAGTACAGGCTTAGAAAACATTGATAATCTGAGAATTTTGGGCTGCTGAAAAGCCTTCTGTCCAGGAGAGGCTTCGTTTGGAGGTGTAATAAGGAATTGCCCCTTTGAAGTGTGCTTCAAACAATCTGTGGAATGCAGGGGGTATTCTGAGGAGGGGAAAAATAATGTGTGCTGTGATCAAGCCCTAAAGAAAGTACTTTGTCCAGGAGCAGGTGGAAATAGGATTGCTCATCAAGGCACAGTCCAAATCTGAATGTCAGTAGCCACGATATGAAGGCAAAGTGCTTTAGTGAATTATGAGATGCTGCTGTGTTTTATTTTCCCCTAGGTCACGTCATGTTCAGTTTGCAAAGGAAGCCTGTGCCTTCCTCTAGTGAGCAGAGGTTCTGGAAGTGGAGCCTGATGGCAGAGGGTTTGGGAACCTCTGAACTCAGCATGTTGGGTGCAGACAAGGGAGTTTAGGGAAATTAAACTTAACATCATGTTAGGATAGGCTTGTTCAGAAGTGTACAAGCACTCTAGGCAGGAACAAGGAGTATCTTTTGGTGCAGTAAGATGCTCTTTTGCTAAAGCAAAGAAGGTTTGTGGAGTTTCAAAGGAAGGGAAATGGCTGGGACTTCTGGAGAAAGATACCTGCTGACACAACCCATCTTCAGAGCTTATTGTAACATCATGTAACACAGATTTTTTTTTTTTTTTTTTTTTTTAAACTTCCTGCTTTACATCCACTCAGCTTTGATGATGTCATGGTTTTTCCATGTGGGAAAGAGTCAGCCTGCCTGGGACTCCCCCCACCTCCTGCATCAGGGTGACCTGCACTTTTATGCAAATCAGGAGGAGCAGCAGCTCTTTAGAACTTTTCCATAACTATGTGAGATTTAAAAACCTGTTTTAACCTGTTAAAAAACCCCCTTTATAATAGTGTTTAAGATTTACATTCCCTGATAAAAGCAGGAGAGCAAATCCTTTACCTAATGCAAATTACAAGGTTTATTGATTACAAAAATTGTCACTACAAATCACCCAAGACTGATTATCTAACTTTTTAATCACTGTAGGTTTGCTGCAGAGTAATCATTTTTAATATAGAAATATATATTCTTGAGAATGTAAATTATTTAGAATTTTATTTTAGGGTTTTTTTTGCTTCTGTGTCTGCCCTTACTTTAGGAAAAACAGCATCTCTGCTCTTCAGGTCTTGTACACCCTTCTCAAAAGAAGCTTTTTAAAATTTCTTACACTGGATGTTATCACACTAACATGAATATTTTATTTAATAGTCTACACTGAAGATGTTATTAGTTGCTGAAATCTTGCCACATATGCTTCAGTTTTCAGAACTTGGGCATTCAGTGTGTGAAGAAGAAAGACCTGAAGGAATCCATTTCTTTACGAATCTCGAAGAAAATTAACCCTTTCAATGGTGAGTGGAGATCAACTGGTTGTCTTGGCAGGGTGATGGGATTTTGTTTGTCCTGTCCTGCCTTTGGTTTTGTGTTGGAGCTTTTTTTTTTTCCCCTCAAAAAAAATCTCTTTCTGAGAAACAGTCTTCCCCTTCTGTGTCCCTCCCAGTCTTTCTTCCCAGTCATCACATGATGCATCTATTTGGATAGTTGCCCTTTTTTTTTATATTGAGTTTTTGTAATTCCCAGCAGCCATCTGAGTTGCTGCTTGGACAGAAGGAATGGGATAGCAGCAGAAACCTTTCCTGGAAACTTCTACAAGTGTCTTGGGAGTTGGATTTCCCCAGTTTTGGCAGTGATGAGAGTAAAAGACTGAATTACTATAACTCTACAACAACTTAAGCCAATACAAATCTCACTTGCCACTTTCTCATCTCTTCTCTTGCTGTGTCTTTTGTGACCAGGTCAGGGAGCTGATAGCCCCCTGGGAACCGCCCATCACTTGATTTCACAGCATAGGAGTTCAGAAATCCTCAGCAGGATTGCAGTGTCAAGGCTGGGTTGGACAGGGCTCAGAGCAGCCGGGTCTGGTGGGAGTTGTCCCTGCCCATGGCAGGGGTTGGAACAAGATGATCTTTCAAGTCCCTTCCACCCCAAACCACCCTGTGATGCTGTGGTTGGGCTCATCAAGGTCAGAGGCAGGACCTGCTGCTGCAGAACCACACACCTGTGAGGGGTTGCCCACAGGGTTTTGTTTGATGTGACTGATCTGTGGGCTGCTCTCAGAAGAAGTCATCGTGCTCTTCCCTCCATCCCTGCTCACACACTCCCACCACTTTGCTCACACCACCACACACAGAGTCTGCTTGGCCCCACTGTGAGTTGCTCCAGTGGAAAACCAACTTGAATACAAAAAAAAAGGAGAATGGTTTCTCTTCAGATCAACTTGCTAAACCAATTCCCCTCACAGTAATTTAACTGCCAAGTTCTCTGCACAGAGGGGGTGGGGAACACACTGCAAAGTTTTGGGCCAGCTGGAGTCGACCAACACATGCAGAATGCAGGCACAACTGGGGGGAATTAGATGAAAAACATAAATACCCTCAAATTATTAGCTAAGCAGTGTTAATGTAGTCATGTATTTCCCTAAGTGGCAGGAGCTTGGAGATTCTCCAGACACTTCTGTGAGTTTTCTAATACCCACAGAATTCTTGCTATATTCAGGTGAGATCCTTTGTGGAGAGTTGAGAGCTGGATTTCTGGCTGGCTTTAAAATACATGTCCCTGAATTGGGACAGAAAGAAGGATGTTGAATAAGAAATGTCTTAGATATTTTTCTTAATTTTAGAGCAGCTGTTTGGAATCAGGTTGATGGCCCTGATGATCCATCTGAACAATTACCCTAGTTACAATAATGTATGCACACAGTATTTTGACAAGAGTTTAGTTCATCAGCACAATTTAAACACTTCAAGGGTTTGAATTATGTTGCCTTGTCTCAGCCAGCTCTACCTTGATTTCAAACAATAAAAGGGGAACTTCTCTGTAGGAGGAAGTAAATTTTTACTGTTGTTGGCACTTAACTCCACATTCACTAATAAATTTTTGGCCATTACAGAAAGTTGTGCTTAGTAGCAGCCGGGCAGGTCCCGGGCTGCTTCCCACCGGTCCAGCAGTGGAGGAGGCCACATTGCTGCCCTGGCAGCAGGGGACACCCTGCCTGGGTGACACACAGGGCAGCAGCCTGCTCTGGGCAGGGGCTGTGCTGAGAAGGGGCTGCTGGCAATCCCCAGCTGCGTCATTGCCCTTCAGCGCATGTTAGCTTGTCAGCACAAAGCAGAGCCACTTGAGAACGGCCTCCAGGGCAGTCCCACGCTGAGCAGAGCCTAGAAAGGCCTGGGACCAAGATCTTATAAAAAAGGATTAGTGACAGGAATATTTTTATGTGTTTATTTAGTTGATCTGAAGAGGGTTTTGTGAGCAGTAGTCACTGCAGATGTTCACTGCTTGATAAGGTTAAAAGTTTTATGTATAAATTTAGTTTGTTTTTTAAGGTCAGAGGAGTGTTGGTACGTTTTCCAGGATTGTGCAGGCTTTGCTGAATCCATCCTGCATTGTGCTTTACCTCTGTGCCTTCAGAAAGGGATCTGACTTCCCTGTTTAGAGACATTCTGGAGCTGTGCATCCTCTAAGCAGGTCGCGAGTTGGTGTTACTCATTTCTTGTATGACATCATCAAAGAAACTTCATGGAAAACGAACCTTCAGGGTGCTTGTGTGTTGGTTGGCTTTTCTTTTTTCTTTCTCACTTTCTTCTGGAACAAACATTCCTTGTCCTGAGCCTCCTTTTGGGGAAGAGAGGTTCAGTATTGGCGCTAAACAATTGATGCCTACCTTGGAATCACTGGGTGATTGGAATTTGTTTGCAGATCACTGTCGTGTGCCCAGCTGGAGGTGCATCGGAGTCATTCTGCAAGTGTACTTGTGTAAGGCTGTCTCCTTGTGAATTCCCAGTGCTGGCTGGCAGCATTTATCCCTTGTGAAGTTCAGCAGAGGCTGTAGGAGCTGTGCATTTTACTAGGATGGATGACTTGCAGTCAGGTTGCTCCTCTTGTGTTAGCCTTGTTTGAGAGAGAGGGAATTGCTGTTTCCACACTGTTTGTGATCTGTTGTGTTCCGAAAGCACATCCCATATATTTTTGTCCTCTAATAAGCTACAGAATTCTAGAAATCCCTTTTGTCTCTCATCTCTGAGCACTCCAGGGAAATGGGGCACAGTGTCAGCCTAACATGTAACTAGGACTCCTTGGCATGGTGATGATGATGATACAAATAGCACAGCATCGAAGGAGCAGAGTTACTCCTCCAGTGGAGCTGGTCCATGTCTGCTTTCTATGGTGTTTGTTTTCTTTTAGGAGCTGTTGAGTTGTGCCACATCCTTGTCTTCCCATGCACTGTCTGATGTACAGCCAACTCAAATTAAAAGAAGAGCCAGTTTTCAGTTAAGAGCTTTTGTGAGTGGGTGTGACTTGACATAGAGACAACAATTGTGTTAATAACAACTCGAGTTAATTGTCAATGAGGAAAAGCCCTAAGTGTTTTCTTTAAATTAGGGAAAAACTGTACTCAGTGCAGTGTTACAGAGGACTGACCTTTTTCTAGCCAAACGCATGACGGCATGAAAACCTCAGACTTGTCTTGGAGTGAGAACCCCAGAGAATCACCAAATCCCAGGCAGTTTTTTATCAGAGGGGATAACCTGACTTTCCCTGGAGCTTGCCACAGGCTTAAGCTTCCTGCTCCTTTGCAGTTGCTTGTGCTTACGAGCGTGCAGTTCATTTTTGGGCTCTCCCCTGCACCCCACACCTAAACACGTCTGCGTGTGCCTCCGCAGTGTTTCCTTTGCCGTTTCCCCTTTCCGCCCGCGAGCAGCTGACCCCGCGGCAGCTCTGCGCTCGTCACCGGCTGTGCCGTGATGCCCCCGCCACGCTCGCATCCTGCCCACGCCATCCCCTCTCCGCAGCTTCCCCTGGTATTGCTTCCATGAGAAACCCCCTCTCCTCTGCCGCCGCTCTCCTGCGGCGTCCCCAGGATCCCCCTCTCCACCTGCGCCGGCTCTGTAGAGAGTTTTATGGAGCCATGGATTACATGAGCGGCTGTTGGCAAGAGTTCTTGGGTTGGGAGTGGGTTGAAGGTGTCTGCTGTGATGATCTCCTCGGATATCACAAGAAACTTTAAGCTTCTTTTCTTGTATTAAAACAAATGCACAACCCCCAGTTAAATCCTGAAGTGTAAAATCTTAGTAGTGAGAGTCATCAGCTTTTGAAGAGGCACAGAACAAACGCACTTGAGGGAAGCTGTGTGTCCTGATCCTGGCATGACTTTAGCACTTAGCTGTGGAAAGCCCTTTGTTCTTCTGTTCTCATGCAAATGCTCTTTTCTGCTTATTCCAAAATGTTTATGTTAATATAAAGGACAGCCCCCTTTCAAATTGTTTAAAAAGGAAAATTACCAAGTAGCAAGACAAAAATGCTGACTTCTTTATTTTTTATGATAGAAACAGAAATTGCTAAAGAAAGATATTAGGAATGTACAGAGGCTGATGGATACAATCATTTAAATCTGTTCCAGCTTTGCCTTTTTCACATTGAGCTTAAAATAGGAAAAGAAGCCAGAGAAACATTGTATAGGCAGCACAAGTGCTGAGTTTGGAAAGTTTTGATTTGTATTTCCAGTTCTTCCCTTGGCTAGGCCATTCTCTTCCCCTGCATTTCTTTCTTCTGTATACCAGGGAAATGTATCTATAGAAGTTTGGGCATTTACTGATTGTAGAATGGCATCTGAGTTTTAGCTGTTTGCACTCATCAGCTCCCTGAGTTTTTGCTTTTTGAAAAATGGATGTTGCTGATGCACATTCTGTTTCAAGGTACACATAAAAGTTTCTCTTTTTTCTGCAGAATTGATTGCAAATTACCTTTTTGTGGATCTCAGTGGAATAAAATGGGTGTGGGTGTATTGGGAGAAGAAACATAGTGCTGCCATGGTCCTTCCCCTCCCCTTGTTCTCAGCTTCACCAGGACTTTTCATCAGGGACTGTAGCAATAGGACAAGGAGTAATGGGTTCAAACAGAAAGAGGGGAAATTTAGGTTTGATATACAAAGGAAATTCTTTAATGGTGGTGAGGCCCCGGCACAGGTTGCCCAGAGAAGCTGTGGATGCCCCATCCCTGGAAGCATCCAAGGCTGGGTTGGACGGAACTTGGCGCAACGTGGGGTAGTGGAAGGTGTGCCTGCCCATGGCAGGGGGTGGAACTGGATGATCTCTAAGGTCCTTTCCAACCCAGACCATTCCATGATCCTACCCCTCGGAAAGTGTTAGTAAAAGGCTACATCAGCACAGCTGTGGCTGCAGCAGGGCCATAGGCTGGGGGGATAAGCTGGATCTGAAATGGACCTCCTGGGCACCTGTGAGGGACCTGTGACTTGCAGCCCATTTCCCTGCCTGGTTGAGCCTGGTGTAAATCAGCAGCAGCTCTGTAAGAAGCTCTGCTTCCACTGCTTCCCTTGCACCAGGGCTGCCTGTCGTGGGAACCAGCTGGCTGAAAACAAGCCTTTTCCTCTTCCCTTCTGGCAAGATAGTTCTGAGCCAGACCAGTTCCTTGATCTGATTCACCACATGAGAGCTAAGCCAGCCTGAGCAGTGCTGGAAAGGTTGGGCAGAGCCACCTTTTGCAGCATAACCTCTGGCATGGACCGAGTTAGACTGCCCAGTCAGTATCAGGGCCAAGAGGGGTATCTTTGTACTCCAGGAGCAAAACCCTGGAGGCAAACCACCTCTGTGTCATCTCTTAAATGAAACTGAGCTCCCAGCATATCCCTAAATTAAAAACCCTCATCTGCGTAAGAGAGAAACAACTCATGATGATTATTAATGATGTGTGTTCCCCACACATGTGGGGAGTGATGTGTGATGATTATTAATGATGTATGATCTCTGGGGTGTTTTAACTTGTGGAAGGTCATTCTCTTTGACATCTCATGTGCCCCTGCAGCCCCTCACTGATGGGAGAAGGTCACAGGATGTCCCTTTGCAGGATGAGCTGTGCTCTCCACAGAGCCCCCTCTCTGACTGTGTCACACCACATTGCCCTGGAAGTTTCCATGCAGGTTAAGTTGAGATGCCTCCAGCTCTGCCCACTCCAGAAGGTTGACATCATTAGCTGGGTGATGGGCTCTGTGTGAGGGATCTGCTGTTTGATAGGTGTCATATTATCAGTCAAAAAACCAAACCTTTGATCATTTCTCTTCAGTGTTCAGAATAAACTTTCACTTTCCCTGAAGCATCATCTTATGAGTGAACATCAGAGCCCTTAATCCCCCATTAATTTAATCATATGAATGGCATTTTATTGGCCTTGCTGGATGTTGAAAGCTGTTGAAATACTAAAAAACCTATAAAACTGTAATTAGAAATTAATAAACAGGAGGCCTGACATTACTAGCATCTTTAATTTTGTGTCCAAACTTGGACTTGCACATTGGTGTGTTGAACCCAGAAAGTCTCCAATTTTGTGTTACAGAAGCAAATCCAGCAGGTTCTCAGTGGAATTCAGTGGAATCCCAGTGGGGCATCTTTGGATTTTAGAGGCAAAATCTTGGAGATAAGGACAACCCAAACCTAATGCCTGGGAGCTGCCCGGATCAGCCAGCTTAGGTTGGAAGGAGTTCACAGTTCAGCTCATGTGGGGTGTTTTGCTGTTTTGGGGTGGGGTGTTTGGGACTGTATTGGTCTCTTCCCACATTAGTAGACAGTGGATTAGAGAATTATTTCTAAGATAATTATTTAATAAAGTTGAGGAACCAGAATTTTGTTTGGAAGAGTTGTAAACAGATCTATAATGAAATTATTTACTGGTTATTGTAGCGCCTTTCCAGATGAACAGCAAATCTTCCTCAGCTTTGGCTGTAACTGCAGGTACTCCTTTTGCAACCCTGTTGTCAGGATCTTGGTGAGTGGGGTTGGATTTCTTTTACCATGGTGCTGCTGGTATTTTTGTGGACTTTTTTTGACATCATATTCCATATTTACCTTAGAATTTTAGTTAGTTTTAAAATACTATTTTAATTTCTGTGAGTTACTTCTGGAAGCTCCTTGTAAAGCTTACAAATAGTCCTTCATGTGCTCCTGTGTGCAGAGATAACTACAGTCAAAGGATTTCTGCCAGGTTAAGGCTATTTTTTGTAATTAGACTGGGCCATCACAGGAACATACCCAGGCTTTTGGTTGGGTTCCAGCTCTTTTGGCTGAATCCAGATGAAGATACTAAGGTGTGGTACCACACAGCGAGCAGCAGTCAGAAGAGGAAGTTGAACCCTTGCCAAAACCAGAGAACTTCTTCCCTTTTTGTTTTTTTGGTTCATGTGTTGTGTTGGAGCCTTTTTTCACCACACCTGTGCCCCCAAGGTGTCACATTGGGCGATGTTTTTACTTCACATGTGTGATGCCTCTGGTTTCAGTCGTGCTTGTGCAGAGCTTGCAGGGCTTGATGGAGTGGCTACTCCTCCTCTCCAGTACATAGCATTCCCAAAATCTTCGACAGCGTTTCCTAACTTTAATAACTTCAGGTTTGTCAGGTTTAACCCCGTCTGTTGTCCTTCTGCACAGAAGTTGGTGGAATAAGATGGAATGACATGACCATCCTCCATCCGGCCACGCTCCAGGCATTATTCAGGGTGTTTGTCTGCCTCAGCTTTGTTTGTTTTTAATATTTCCAAGGTGTAAGCCAGCATCCATTCCAAGTTAGTGGCTGCTCTCAAATTGACTTCAGAGGGAACAGGATTAGATGTTTGTTAAAAATAACAACATTTTGTTTTGTTTGGACGATTGTCTTGTTTTGAAATTGGTGAAAGCTGTGTGCTTCTTCATGTACACATGGAATCTAGTCTCTCTTTTTTAAAGCCTGTCATCACAAGATGGAGTTGCAGCTGTCTTGTTCTCCTTTTTTTGCACTGTTATGTTCTTCTTGTCTGGTTAAAAATAGCCCAAAAAGGAATCACTCTTGACTGAACACTTCCTCTTTCAAACGAAAGATTTTTAAAAATTCTATTAAATCGTTTATAAAAACATGCAAATCAGGAGCAGTGGGTTTTGCTGCAATAGAATGAGCTGTATACAGTGATTCTATCCCTTGCCATTCTTGGCACACCACTCCTGTGTCAGGTGTTAAACAGATTTATTGGGAATTTGCGCAAGTTGGTAGCATAGGAAATGACATCATTTGAACATTAGCATTGCTAATTTTCTCCATATCCAGAGTATTTTTGCTTTTATAGAGTGCTCTTAGGCTTTAGTCTGCTGTTACATGTTTCTGAGGAAGAGACACGTTTCCCTGTGGAAAGCACAGAGCACGACTGAGGTTCCTTTAACGTGAGAGAGGGACTTGGTTGCACAACCACGAAGTCCTCACTTTTGATTCAGGGTCAGAAGCCAGATCCAGATTTCATGCTCAGCTTCCATCTACAGATACCTTACTCAGGCAAAGTTACTGAATCTCTGTGCTTAGTTTAA
The DNA here is from genome assembly GCA_013396995.1 of Dicaeum eximium. Taxonomy (NCBI): domain Eukaryota; kingdom Metazoa; phylum Chordata; class Aves; order Passeriformes; family Dicaeidae; genus Dicaeum; species Dicaeum eximium. Next base: position 2,383,098 of record VWZP01004023.1, on the reverse strand, counting down.
TTGTGAAGAGGTTTGACCACCTCTTAGGTCTCTGCAAAGATTCACGTGGTTGCCAATGGCTAACACAGCACAGGAACATAAGCCCTGATGTCAGGGTGTCCTTGGGAGCTGGCCATAATGTCAGGGCATGCATTAGAGCTGCTCTCCCTTCTGCAAGGTGCACTTTGGAAAATGCACTTTCCTTTCTGTGCTCTCTGAATCAGGCTGTATCCAGAAGCAGCTGGGCTGCAGAGTCAGCCAAATCCGAGTCAGGCTGAGGAGCTGTCTGTTCCAAACCTGTTTCCTAAAGGTCCTATTTCAGGTTAGCAGGTGAACTAATGAAGTGCATTAAAGCATAAAACTTTGTGTATCTGGTGACACAGTCAGCACCAACCTGCGAAGTGCTCACGGGCAGAACTCCCCTGGGCCTCACCGCTTCTGAAGCTCGCACAGTCGTTGCTTAGTTTTGTACTTGCTGCCATATGTGCCTTGAAACATTGCAGATCACAGGCTTGTAAAGGGGAAAGGTGACTTGATTCCCCTTTGCAGTAGAGACCAGGGAAATTGATATTCAGAGCACCAGAAGGACTCAAAATGCCAGTGGAAAGTATTCTGAACTCATCACACTTACAATTTCACACTTATCAAAAGGTAAAAGGAAGAAGCCACTCAAGTGGGCATTGTGGAATCCTACTCGTGGCAGGGTGGAGACCTGAGCCAGTGATAAATGCTAAAGGTCAGAGCAGGCAATCTAATCAGTACAGCATGGTCCCCAGACTTCCTATCACAGCCATGTTTATTCTTCTGTTCTTGCAAGAGCCCTTTGAAAGGGAGGGAGGAGAATGGAGAACTGGTGATCTGGTGGCCTGGTACATGTTGGCTTTGGGTAACTGTGAGGAGTGTGAAACAGCTGAACTGCTGCTTGGAGGGGTTTGGGGAAACAGAAATACAATGATTTTAATTATCAGTACTTCTGCTTAGGTGAAATTAAGCCAGTTTCTCATTTTTACTAGCATTGAATGTCAACATAATGGTTTCGTGTCACACCTTAAAGGAAAGTATCGAATTCAGAGGGGGCTGCTCTTCCTCGAATTGTCCATTAAGCTGGGAATACATTAAATGTTCAGTAATGATACCCCAGGCTCTCTGTCTTGTAATTAAAATAAGAAGTGAACAAAATTGAAATGCTGAGTTTGGGTTATGCATTGCTGGGCTTTACACTGGGAGGAATATGCAAGGAAATGGATCCGTTCCAGCAAGGCTTTTCTTCTTGTGTTACAAATCTGTATCCTAATGGCTCCACTAATCCCTGCTCTGAAAGGTACAGCTGTGACACTGGTGGTGATGGGGTGGGGAAGTTTCTCTTGTTTCAGCTTCATTCTTGCCCCAGGAATTGCCTTCTGACTCTTCTTCCATCTCAGTTTCTAGAAGAAAATAATAATACCACATAGCCAAAGTCCCTCAGCGCTGCAGAAAATCTTTAATGAGATCCTAGGATCCATTTGTATTTCTCTTGGGCAATAACATTAATTTTGTAAATTTTATCATGCACAAAGAAGAATAAAGAAGTACTTTTAAGCTGTAGATACCTTAAACTGTTGTAGCAGGCAAGGTGAGGAACCCAGACATAAGAAACAGCTGGAGAGCTCAGACAGTTGAACCTTGTTGGGTGCAGGAAAAGCGTTAAAGGCTTCAGTATAATTTGTTGTGGACAAGGGATTAATTCATGCAGCCCCTGTCCAGCTGCCAGGGGCTACAGGCAAGTGTGCAACACCATCTCTTTCACTGGTGAGGATTCATCCCCAGTTTGGTAAAGAATTTGTGCTGGTTCCGTGACTGACCCTCAGTGCTGTCTGTCCTTCAGTGCCTGAGGAGCAGCTGCACAACATCGATGAGTACGACCTCAACGTCGTCCGACTCTGCTTCCAAGCTTTCCTTCCCGACGAGCACGGCAACTACACGATAGCCCTTCCTCCTCTGATTTCCAACCCCATCTATGACAACAGTGAGTACCAGCTCAGCCAAATGCCTTTTTTTCCTTTTCTCTTTTATTTTTCTCTTTAGCTTGGGATAAGAAATGCCACCTTTCTGAGGTCTGTGCCAGTTCTGGGTCGCTTCTGTGGCTTGGAACTGCCAGGTGCATGACTGTCACATGACAAGTCACAATGAGCATACATCCAAACATGATCCCAGGGTGAAACGTTGGCCAACCAGATTAAGGATTGTCCATGGCACTCATGAACTCACACACAGGTGTGTTTTTCCAGCCCTTGTTCACACACAGCAGCAGTGATTGCAAGGAAAGGCCTATGCCTGATGTGCCAAGTGATTAAAGTGATAGTAGTGAGATGGATGGCTGCCTCAAGGCTGATCTGTTTTCCAAAGGAGTCCTCTGGCGCCTGTTTGTGCCCTTGAGGAGTCTTGCCTTTGCCATGTGAGGGCTCTGGAATGGGACTTGCAAGAGAGATTTATGCCAGTGGGAAGCTGTCTGAAGGCCTTTTGTGTCCTGGTTGGTGGCTGTTTCACTGTATGGGTGAGTAATGGAGGAGTCCTTGGTCATGCTCTAGGAGGGTGCAGAAGTACATGACACTCCTTCTTGGCTCTGTTTTTCACATTCCACAAAACTGGATGTCCGTAGGGCATCAGCAGCTGAGGATTTTAGCCCCCATTGTTTGCTGGACTCCTCTCTGGGAGCAGAGTGGCAAAAGAACTCTTAATCCTGAAAAACTTTGCTGCAGTGTTTTTCATTTCTGCACCATGAGTGTTTCCATGCTAAATATCTGACATCCTCATTTTAGCAGAAAGCACTGAATAAAATGAGATCTGCAGTTCCTGAAGTTGTTAGGATTGTGTTGATGTGGGCACAACCATTGTGACTATGTTGAGTATCAGATGTCTCTGATATATTTAGAGTGTCCTCTAGAATGGTCTAGAAGCTGGAACTGCAAGCGTTGTGTTACTGAGAACCCTTGCAGTGAAATAATCAGGGCTGAGATAAAAACTGATGTACCAGATTTGCAGCTCTGCCTCAGATGCCATTTAGAAATGTGCCAAATCATGATTACTCGTCGTGGGCTGACGTCAGTCCCAGCAGAGCTGCGAGAGGCCGGGGCTGAGCACGGTGGGGGAAGCAGGGGCGGGTGCTGGGGGTGTCTGTGGGCAGCACTGGAGGCACCCAAAACTCTCCCTGTAGCGTAGCAGCCGTGTAAATAAACCTGTGCAGAGCTGCAACCACAAATCGTAAAAAACGGCCCTGCTCAGTTTCAGATCCGAGTAGCTTTTGGAAGCGTCAGCCTGGTTAGAGCTGCTCTGTCCTACAGGCTGTACCCTCAGGTGACAGGGACTGCAGGCTGGGCAGCCCTGGGCTCTGAGGGCTGAGCCTTCACAGATCTGCTCGGATTAGAAGCAAAGAGATACTCTGAAAACCAGCTTGGACACCTCAAATCCAGTATTTTCTTCACTTTCTCATCCTTCATGGTCTCCACTTGCTTTGGATAGTGTGACACAGAAGAATCATATTGACATCATGCAGGCAACCCCAGTAGCAGAGGCTGCAAGTGTCTCAAATTCAGCACCTTCTGTTTCCAGATGCTTCTAAAGTTAACTGCTTTGGAACAGAAGTTTCCCAAGTTGCATATCAAAAACCCTTAGGAAAAGTCAGATGAGGCAGCTCAGCATTTCTGAGAAATGGGGCTGGGTAGAGCATGTTGTCCTACCCTTGTTGAAAGCAACATGATTTTCAGTGAGGAGCTCATTTCTCAAGGGATTTGTCACCAGTGATGTGGTGTAGGGGAGTGAGGAACAGGAATTGGGCAGGAGTTGAGGTGACAGGGGGTAAGGAACATTTCCCTCTGAGGTGGGTACCAGGCTCAGCACCCCTGCTGACAGCACAGTGGTGCATCCTCACGTGCTGGCATTTGTGTGTGTTGATTTCCCTTCTGAATTCCTTGTCTAAGGACAAAACAACAGATTCCAGTGAAGGGGACTGTCCCAAAAATCTGTTACAAGGACCTATAGGGAGCTGCAAGAGAGCTGGAGAGGGACTTTTCACAAAAGGGCATGCAGTGACAGGACAGGGGGTGATGGCTTCAAATGGACAGAGGAAAGGGTTGGCTTGAGTATTAGGAAGAAATTCTTCTGTGAGAATGCGGAGGCCCTGGCACAGGTTGCCCAGAGAAGCTATGGATGCCCCATCCCTGGAAGCATCCAAGGCTGGGTTGGACGGAACTTGGAGCAACGTGGGGTAGTGGAAGGCGTCCCTGCCCATGGCAGGGGGTGGAACTGGATGATCTTAAAGGTGCCTTCCAACCCAGACCACTCTGTGGTTATCTGCTATTGAGTGCCATTCAAGCACACGGAAGTGAAACATTGGTAAAATTAGGCTTTTCCTCACAATTCTTAATTTACCCTTCCTGTGAAAAGTGCACCATGACGCTGTCAATCACATGGCCCCGTGCTGTTTCTGGGTTTGTTTGGTTTCCCCTCCCTTGAAGGGTTCTGATTCATTCAGCAAATGAAGTGGTGTGTGTCATGTAGTACATGAGGCTGTAGCTCCCACTTACAATAATGGCAGTGATAACTGCAGATAGTAACTGTGTGACTGGGGACTGGTGGGAGGTTACCAGGAACTCTGCTCTAGGTGTAGTCTGTGTTGTGCCATAGCTGTACTTGAGTAGGAATTGATTCAAACTGAGAGTCTAAAGCAGATTTGTTTGGTTTGGTTTGTTTTTTGGGTTTTGGTGTTTGTTTGTTTGTTTGTTTTGAGGTTGACACCATGAGCTTTGGTTTTTGTATTTCTTCTCTGTGTCTGGAATGGGAAGCCTGTGGTGGTGAAGCCTCATGGAGGATCAGTTTCATGGTGTCAAAGCAGCACCAGCTGGATTGTTCCAGACATTTTAAATGTCTTTGGAGCTGCTGCTCCAGAACAGAGCCAGACACCACCAGGCAGAGCATGGCTCCATCCCACTGGAGTCACCCATAGCCATGAGATTGTTTGGAATGCAATGTGCAGCCTTCAATGGGAGCTAATTCATGGTGAGAGGCAGGTCTCCATCCACAGCTATCCTGAGGGCTGTTAACGTACAGCCACAGTCTGGAGTTTGAAGTTTGAGTGGTTTGGGATGAAACCTGCTGCCCTCAGTGAAGGTGTGAAATTATGGTCCTGGAGCTGCTCTTGGACACTTGCAGAGGGGAACAGAGGAGAGGCTGGATGGCCAAGTACCTCTGTGAATAGAACTACAGCCAGATCTTCAGACAGGGGAATTTTCTTGACTTGCTAGCCCAGCTCTTTCCAGAGAAGTGTGACTGTACCAGGTAATCAGTCACTCACAGAGCTGCTTTGAATTCTGCAGTTTGAAGGGCAGCAGGGCTGAGCATGACTACGTCAGTGGGGGAAGTATTTGAGACTGCTCTACAATAGTTAGGGAGTGGGTGGCACAGCAGTGCTGGTGTCTTGTGTTTGGAGATAAGCTGTAGGATCATGGAATATCAGACCCTGCTGCTGAATTTCCTGTATGGAGTGACTTGCTTTGTATGGATTTCAGGATGTCACACTCCTCCAGGTGTTGCCTTCCCTTCATATGCCTGAACTCCCAGCACCTCCTATCCAACAGTGACAAAGCCACAGTAATTCTTTGTCTATTAAATTCTTATATCTATTTGTCTATTAAATTCTATTAAATTTGCCTGTTTGCTTCCAGGAGCTCCCAACACTGCAGAATTGAGAATTTGTCGTGTGAACAAGAACTGTGGAAGTGTCAAAGGAGGAGACGAAATATTTCTGCTGTGTGACAAAGTTCAGAAAGGTAACCTGGACTAGGTTTTTTTCTCTCCCTTTTTCCCAAATGGACACCCTGCTGGGGGGCTGAAACCCTTCACCACACACCTCAGAGTGGTTTGGTTTGGTAGCTGGGTGGAACAGCTGCCAGGTTCATGGGATCTCAGCACCTCTTGTGCCTTTAAGTTAAGCCATTTACTTTGCATCTGAATTCTGAGTCAGGCTCCTCACTTTCCTCCCCCTTTTTTCTGCTGCAAGTTTTGAGTTTTCCAGCTTAACAAGCATCTTCGGTTTCTCATGGCCTAGATGACATAGAAGTCAGGTTTGTCCTGGACAACTGGGAGGCCAAAGGTTCCTTCTCCCAAGCTGACGTTCACCGCCAAGTCGCAATCGTGTTCAGGACACCGCCGTTCCTCAGAGACATCACCGAGCCCGTCACGGTGAAGATGCAGCTGCGGAGGCCCTCTGACCAGGAAGTCAGTGAACCCATGGATTTCAGATACCTGCCAGATGAAAAGGGTATGGTTCCAATGAGATGAGCTTCTGAACAGCCATGATCAATGCAGGACTCGTGGCTTACTTAATAAAAAGTCTTCAGCACTGCTTCAGCAAAGTAGGGTTGTTGGGTAGTAGTAGTTGGGTTTTAAAAGTTACAGCAGTCAGTTTATTTCCTCTTTTAATGAAAATACCAGACTTACTGTTGGGTTACACTGGCATGGTTTGTTAGTGCTGCCATGCCTGCAATATTTTTCTTTAAATAATTCCTACTACAACTTGGTGCCACTAGGAAGTTCCTTTAGGCCTTCATTAAAGAGAAATGCAACATTTTCCTCTTCCACTCCTTTCTTTGTAGATCCATATGGAAACAAAGCAAAAAGGCAAAGATCAACATTGGCTTGGCAGAAGCTCATACAGGACTGTGGTAAGGAAAATATTTGTCTTTTTCTCCTTGTGTGAGTGAATTTACATTTAGGTGGAGCTGTTTCCTCTAAATACTGCACACTCATGTTGTATTCCATCACAGGATCAAACACGATGGAGAGGCCTAAAGTAGCCCCATTCCCTGTTGTCACTCCTGAAGGGAAGCTGATTAAGAAAGGTAGGTTTTTGCCTGCAATCTGACAGTGGTTTAAACAGATAGTGTCCCCCTCTTTGCTTGAAATTCTAATCTATTGAGAGTTTGTTCCCATAAGATAGTGATGCTTCTGACTGTACAAACTTAAAGCTATCAGCTCTTTATGTCTCATACCCTCAGTATGGGCAATAGAGGGGTGAAGTAGGCAGCTCTCTTGCTGCTGCCCAGAACTCTGGGGTCCATCCTGGAGAACAGTGAAGTAAGTAGACAGTGGAAATACTCATACAATCTTGCTGTCTTTCCTTTGCTTTTTACCATTTGTAATTTGAAAAAAACCCTAAAAAGTGGCATTCTCTCCGTAGAACCAAACATGTTTTCATCCACGCTGACGATGCCAGGGTTAGGAGCCCTGTCCAACACGAGCCAGCTGTACCCCGGCTGCTCGCAGCCGGCGGCGGTGCCGGGCAAGCAGGACGTGCTGTCCCCGTTCTGGCTGCTCGGCTCCCACCCTCACAGCTTCTCCACGGAGCCCCAGCCCAGCGCCCCGGGCAGCAGCTCCCTCCCGGCCTTCCACGACAGCACCCTGGCCTGGCCCGACGAGAAGGATTCGTGCTTCTTCCGGACCTACGGCAGCACGAACGGGCTGGGAGCCGTGGTCCCCGAGCTGCAGAGCCTCCCCGGTGGCAGCGCCTCCAGCGCCGGCATGGTCGGCATGGACACGGACGACATGAGCTGCGGCAGCATCAGCCTGGAGAAGTTCAGCGCCGTGCTGGGCGCGGGCAGCCACCGGCAGCAGCTGCAGCTGCCCCCGGCCGGGGCCAACACGGGCAGCGGAGCCGCCGCTTTCGCCTCACAGCCCGGCCTGGTCGACCCCGCTTACGGCTTCATGGACGCGGAGGTGCTGAGCGAGCCCAGACTATCCAGCGGCCACCAGGGCAGCCTGGCCGACGGCCAGTTCTATGACACCGAGGGTGTCCACACTGATGAGCTCTATCAGTCCTTCCCCTTTGATAACATTTTACAGAGCTATAACCCCTGAGCCAGCGCTGGGTACATAGAGGTCCCCAAGTGCTGCTGCGTGGAGAGGAGTAATTTACCCTTCTGGAGTCCCTGCTTTCTCTTTCAGAATGTTGCTGTGCAAGTTTCATGATATAACTTAAACGTTATTTATTGCAGCCCACAGTGGTGCCCATAAAGAGGGAGGTGGGAGTAGGGTTTGGGGTTTCTGTACCTTGGAAGTACCTTGTAGATGTATTTTTGCGCTGTTGGAAGTGGGAACTTAAAGCACTTAAAGCTTCCTTGCCTTTGGGGACTGAAAAGCTGGCATCTTCAGAAGGGTTGAAATTTCAGATACTTCACAGGGTTGAAGTTGTTTTGAAATAGCCTTTTTTGCTATAGAAATTAAATTTAAATATTGATAGGATGGAAATTAAGAAAAAAACCCTGCACATGAGCACTCTAGTTCAGTCTCATCTGATGAATGACATCTGAGTTCTGCTCAACTTACTTGAAAGGTTTAGGTTTTCAACCCCCTTTCTATAAATATTCTTCTCCTAAAATGAGAACATGTATTGATTTTCCACGCTGTCACCATACTCCGTTTGCTTTGAAGGCAAATTTACTCGTAAATTTTTTTTAATGACTATGTCATTGTTAGATATATTTAAAAAGACCGGAAGGTTTGAGTTTTTAAATAGTCCAGCTCTATTGTAAAGGAAATCACTGCACAAGAGAAGGAACAGAAAGTGAGTACTTGTCTACACTTCATCCAGAGTGCACTATTTTACAAGCCATGCCCCTGTTGCTTTAGGAATGAAGCTGTTACTGCTCTGCAAGTTGTGTGTGTGTGTGTAGCTGCCATGTGAGTGAGATTTGGAAAGGCAGTAATCTCTGGAGCCAAAGTATCCACTTACTCTTTCCTCAGGTATCCCGGCAGTTTCCTGCTATGCAAGTGACTGCTTCAAAGAAGGCTCAGATCCTGCCTCCCCAGCACCACCCCCTCCCAGGAGGGCAAAGCCAGAGGCTGCCGTGGTGCAGCCTCACCTCTGTTAACCATTTTTAAAGCCATTTCAGTCAGTACTAATTAAAAACACTCCTCTATCCTCTGTATCAGGAACCAGAATTTCTTCCCTCCCACTTGATTCCCAGTCTTCGCTCTTAGCCTGAGCAGGAGCTGTTCCTGACACCTCCAGCCGGAGGTAACTGGCTGGGTAAGACACTCTGGCCTTGGCTACTTTATTATACTGTTATTTTTTAAGAAGCAACACAGAGAAATGTCTGAGTATTTCTTAAGGGACACGGCTGCTCTTCATGGCAGATAAGGGTCTCTGTTGTTACCTTTTGGTGACATAAAACTGCACAATGAGAGCAGCAACAAAAAAACCAGTAAGATGTCCAAAACCCACCCCCCAAATCAAAAAAGCCACTTGAGATGTAGAGTTGTACACAAGGAAAGGTGCTCCAGAACCCCTCTGTGGCTTACAGAAAAGCAGGGATGCCTTCCCTGCAGGAATCCATTGCCTTGGGAGCACTCGGGTGCTGCTGCTGGAATTCCATCACACTGGCCTGACAGTCAGGTGAACTTTGGAAATTGCTTCCCCTAACTCTAGGTGCACAACAAAATAAATTGACTCTCCCTATTTTAAAGCAGTTTTTCCTCACTTCTAAACCTCTCCTCCACACTCTAAAGCAATAGAAAGACCAAAGAAATACACAGAAAGTTTGAAACGTGTTGTTTATTCAGTTCTTTTTTAAGTTCTCAGTTTTAAGTATATTAAATGTAAACATTTTACTCACTTCATAGAAAGCTCTTTATAGTACAATTTGTTTTTACTGTATAATTAAATATTTTCAAAGTTCTGTTTTCCTTTGTGAACGAGTTGGTTTGGTAATTAAAAAAAACTGGTTATACCAAGCGCTCAGCTTCTGCAACCTCCTCGGCTTCGTGACATCCCTCACCAGGGGAAAGGCAGGGAAAAGGGACAAGGTAGGTTACTGGTTGCTTATCCAGGGTTTTTTTGGGGTATTTTCTGTTGCTGGTGGCCACTATAAAACCTCAGGCATGTGAGGGCTCATCTGCCTCAGCAGGTTTTGTGGCAGAGCTGTTGGGTTTTTAGGCAGAGGGGACAAGGGTACAGATGCTTTTGACTGAGCTGCTCTGCTAGTACAGCTTTCTCTAGGCCCGGCTGAGCTGGTGCAAAACCAAAATGCAGGGAGGAGGCATTAGAGGTGTCCAGGTGGGGAAATACAAGATGAAATCTGGCTCTCACAGAACACCCAGTTTGAGCACTCAAAAAAGTACTCCTAAAAAATCAGGTGAAGGCCCAAATACAACATGAATATTATTGCTGCAATATTCAGTACATGATGGTTCCAAAACTGGACTGGAAACAAAGTTCAGACCCCCAGATTACATTTCTCTGTTTCATATTTGCCCGTGATTGGTGCCCAGGAACTGCCTCAAGAGCTCAGGGATATTTCCTTATCAGCTTCCCCCCCCCGGCCTCCTCAGTTCGGATACTTCAGATTTACCGTAAAAATAAAACACCCTGGGAATTTTAGGAGGAGCTCTCTGCCTTGCCCAGAGAAGAGCTCAGACTCAGCACACTGAGGGTCATCTTTATGGCCTTGTTTACCCTGGCTTCTGCCTGGGATCCCCACGTGCAGCAGGAGCTGCAGAGGGAAGAGCCTTGTGTGTCCTTGGCACTACTGCAGCAGCCCTTTCCCTCTCCCCCTTTTGGCTCCATTTCCCCTTGGAACAGCTCTTCCCATGCCTGTTTTGTCCAGAGAGCACAGTCTTGTTTACATTTTTTTCCCCTTGTAGCTAATGGAATTTATAAATCATATTTTAGCTCACTGTTTTAAGAAATCACGCAGATATGAAATTCTCTTTTGTTTTCTGAATTCAGTTTCTTTAGTTTTCCATCATTAATGACATTTCCTTCCTAGCTGCAGATTATTATTTGAGAACTGCTCATGGAATCTGTTGCTCATAAGAGCTTTAATATTAAAACCAAAAATAATATTTCTGTCTAAAAGTTTTGTGTTAAAAAAACAGGAGCTTCTGAATTACTTACGTTACAGACAGCACAGGCAGAGCCTTAAAGGAGCTCCTTAAAAATGTATTTATTAACACTTTTAGAGCCTCCAGTTCAAGCTCTCATGGAGCTGTTCTAACATCACTGAATTCAAGAGAAGACATCCCAGTCACCCTCCCTGTACCCAGACAGTGGCTTGTCTTGGCAAATGTTACCCTCTTTATTCCCAAAATGTTAACAAAGAGCTCTGAAATTCCAAACCCTAATTTCTTGTTGATAGTTTAACTCTTCTGTACTTCAGGGAAGCACCTCCCTAATGGATTAACATGATACAGGTATAAAAAATTACTTCCTAAAGATGTAGGTGGTGCTTAGTAAGAAACATTAAAAATAACCAAAAAACCCTCAGACTTTCCCTATTCCAGGCAAGTTCCTAGGCTGTGTTCAACTCTTCCAGGCAACCATTCGAGGTGAGGTACAAGAAAAAATGTATTATGCTGCTAAATCACAGCTTTTTATCTCTCTCTCTCGATACTAGTATCGTGGTACCTTTTGTTTCTGCCTGCACTTTGACATTCTTGGTATTCCTGTACTTCTTTAGATTTCCAGCATGCACTGCTGCCAGGAGTTCCCAGTCTCTTTGTACATTGTGACTCAGTGGAGAATTCCTACTCCTCAAGAGGGGTGATGAGGCCTCAACTCTTGTTTCTAGGAAGCATCCCCAATGTTTTTAAATGAGAAAAACTTGTCTTTAAGTGCAAAGTTTTCCTATGAAAACTTTTTATTTTTTTCCCTTTGAAAAGCAATCTGAGAGACAAATTTGGTCATCTCTACTGCCACTGACCAAAAGCAGTCAGTGTCTTAGGGAAACTTGCTGCAGGCACTGTCCTGCTGGCAGCAGTCTCCTTGGATTTTGGGATTTCCTGCATGAACTGCTCAGAAAAAGTTGGGAGTGGGTTTCAGATAACTCAGTGTCACCTGCATCCACACAAGGAAAGCCGTAGTATCCAATACAAAAAGAGTTTAAAATAAAATCTGCCTTGATGGAGGGTTATAATAGACACTGGCTCCCCGAAATCTTTTTATGTACAGAAGAAATAAAAGTAAGGCTAGAGATTGAATCAACACTACCTGGTCCAGTCTGTGTGAAGTAGAGCCCAAGGGTATCCTTTGGCAGATCAACATGATCCAAATGTTCCAGGGACACCCTTGCACCCAGGCTGTAACACTGCACAGTGTCTGGTCACCAGCTGCTGCCAAGGAGCTGCTGCTTCCTCATCCCAGCTCCAGAAGTTAATCAGCCAGGGTTGGAGGCCAGTCAACATCAACAGACTAGAAAAGCAGAGGGGGGAAAAAAAGGCAGCAGAGTTGGTATTTTACAGATACCAAAAGAATCACAACTCCTCTTGCTACTACTTGGCAGCATCACTCTCTGTTGGGCTGCATTTACAAATGACAGTAGCAGTAGGAAATGTATCCTGTGGTAAGGAATGTTGATCAATTCCATGGAAAGCATCTCACCAGGGCAACTCCCTTAGTAATTTCCAGGAAAGACAAACAGCAACCAACTTACTTCTACATCCAGCTCCAGAATGTCAGCAGTTCTGTTTAGAAGGGACCCAATGTTGGGCTTTGTTCTCCCGAAGTCTCCGTGCACAAACTCTTTAATGTAGCTGGAAGACACTGGCTAAGGAGAGGTGGATTCCACACCAAAGAAATCAAAATGTGGGGAACAAAAGTGTGTTTTCCTACTCCTAAGTAATTTCTTAGTTACTGTCCTGTTAAGCCCATACCTATCTTTAGGAGAGCACCTAATTCCTGGCTTCTGACTCTGGTGCCAAAAACTGCACTGCTGACCTTCCTTTTGTTTCATTCCAAACTGAGTAGTGACTTTAGGACAAAACTGTAACTTGTAAGTAGCAGCGATCTCCAGTCTGCACTGAAGTGCCTTAAATATTATGGAAAAGGTCATTTTTGGAGGTGAAAAGTTTTCAGTTAAATTAGAAAAAGCTGAAGTGTATTTTAACCAGCACATTTTTATATCTGTCCCATACTTAATGAAAAGTCCAATGCAAAATTGTGACCTAAAAGCAAATACTGTGCAACGACACCACTGCGGGAGAGCGGGGATTCCAAAACACTGCAGCCACCCGAGCAGGGAACTTCCCATTATCCCAATCCCTCCCACCAGGAGGCTGCTTGGCTCCTGCCTCGTGTCAGGGACCCAAGGATACGTTCCTGCCTGAGTCTTGAGGTGCAGGCGGAAGTGGTGCTCGTCGATGTACTCGGATTTCATGGTGTGGATGAGCCGGCAGCGCACGGCCAGAGGCCGCCGGTGCAACACCCGCAGAGGGGTCTTCTGGTCCAGCTTTAACTCCTGGTACAAGGAGCAACCAAAAACATGAGGAAGGAAATGTGCAAATGCTGCATAGATTGTAGGAATTGTGTGTGTTGTTAACCAGTCCCATCTTTTTTATCTTGTGTTCTGGTAGCTGAGTTATCTCAAGGCAAGATCGGTTTTTTCCAAATTTATCAAAGGAAAAAGGACAGCCCTCTCAGAGGCCAAAGGAGGCCCCACATGAACACAAACTAATGGAATCACAAATACAGAGGAATAACCTTGAAATCTCCATAGCCCTTTGCTGGAATGACTCCAGGATTCAGCAGCTCACTCAGAGCCTCAGGGCAATCAGAAAAAAAAATAAATCCCACCCACAAAATGCTGTCTAAACTACAACCAACCCCCTAGAAATAAAAGTGAGGGGAAAAAGCCTTAAATGAGATTAGATCTCAGAACAGTCTTTTCAAAAGTTCATTCCAAACTCACTTTCCCAAAGGAGAAGCAGCAGTTTGAATGGCAATTTCTCAGGAGCAAAGGAAGCTAAAGGAAGAACTTCCCAACAGTTGTCTGCCTGAGCTGTAATGGCTTTGAGAATGAGCTCATGGGCAAGTCCTGTAGGAAATGGTGCAACACACCAAAAACTGAACCCACTTCTCCATCAGGCCAACATCTGGAGAAAGTTCTCATTCCTGCACATGCTGAGCTTTCCTGAAGCCTCTTTGCACTCTGACATAGACATTTCCACCTCCAAATTGTTGCAGCAGTGGCAAAATGGCTTTAGAGCGGAACAAAAGAGCTTTTCTGCTCCTTTCACTTACACAGGAGACTATCTAAGGTAAAAAAGGGGTGCAGGTGCCAGATTTCCTCCTCTCCCAGGATTTGGTCTCCTGGAAGGTGAACATTACACAAGGATTTCTTGTCTCTGCTAACAGCCAGTCCCTCTGTCCTGCTGGAGTGACTGGTGAAGGAAGGAAGGAAGGAAGGGTGGTATGGAAGTCCCTATAGCAAGAGAAACCCTGATTAAAAAAAACCAAACCAACAAAAACCAAGCACAGAGCAAGAGACAGGCACATGCATGGAGTGCATTTAACTCTTCCCTAGGGCACCAGGCCAGGTACTATTTAAATGAGCAACAAGAGCTCCTGCTACCTTGATGTCATCTAGAAAAGCGATATCTTCTCTCTGTATTGCTTTGTCTGTCCATATCAAGGCACTGTAGGTCTTTGTCTTCTCCTCCTCACCTTCCTTCATACGACCAATTGCCTCTCTAAACAAAAGAAATTAATTACTCACTTAACATAAGCATAATTATACAGTGCTGTGAGCAGGAGCACTTCCCAACTCCCCGAGTGTCGCTTTGAAATCCCTCGCCGGCGACGATAAACACTGACCTGGTGACAAGCTGTAAATCTCGAACCTGTATTTTGTCTGAAGAGTCATTAATTGCCTGTGATATTTAAAAAAGCAATCAGTTAGCAAAGCTGCAGGGTTGGAGAGGCAGCATGTGCTTTACGAGTTCCGTGAGGCGGCCGTGCTTTACCTGCTGCAGCCTCTTCATCTCCTCCGCGCTGAAACGTATCCTGCGAGGATTCACCAGCTCGATCGCAAAGGGCCTTCCTGGCAACAGGCACGGGTATAAAACACAAAAACATGTTGTTCTAAATTAATGCTGGATTTACACAGGAAGGCTGGAAGGTGTGAAGACTGTCTGCTGTTACACAAACAGGGAGAGGACTGGCGGGCTGAGGGATGGAGCATCAGATGCAAGGGAAGAAACAAGGGACTTTTTTTGGCTACTAAACCCCAGTATCAGCAATAAGTGCAAATTATAACTTCCCAGAAGACGTCTTGTACAAGTCTGTGCTAATTAAAAAATAAAATAAGAAAAAAAGCTAATTAGCTTATTTTCTGTCACCTACAGCAATGCCCAGGCGCATGGCAATGTTAAATCCCACTCCCTCAGCTCAACATCTGTTGCCAGAGTTGTAACTCTGTGCTCAGGGCCAGGACAATCCCCAGCACAAGCCATGCCAAGAATCACACTACAAATCAGACAGCTACTGAAACACAGGATTGTTCCTTTTTACTTTTCCTTTTCCTCCTCCCTTGGCTACAGCAGCTTCAGCACATTGGAAAGCAGCTGATCTTTTGAAGGGACTCAAGTTCAAAAAGAAAAGCTCCCCCGCTCCGCAGTCACAGTGAGGGAATTAAAAGGATCCAGCAGAAAACGAGAGGAATCAGTCTGACACAAATGGCTTAAAAGTAGGGAGTGAATAAAATAAAATACTTTTAACTATGCCTTCCCATGCAGCCAAGGCCACTGAAAAAGGGCTCCTGTTTCAAGCGGGTTTTATGAAGCTGTTGGTCTTTGGGAATAAATATCTAAATTTCACTAAAATGCTTCTGAGATAAAATTCCAAAGCGTACTTAGTCACACAGCATTCAGCAGGATCTGTTAAAGGAGCTCCACACACCCATTTCATCTCTGTGTTTCACAAGGGGTCTTCCAAGCCTTACCATTGCCTAGTGTCCTTACATCCACATCTTCTCTTCCAGAGGAACTAAAATTAAAGCCTATAACAGATTTGAACAAGGCAGGTGAGCTTTTATTTTACATTTGTAATACTCTCTACAGCTTTTAAAAGGTTAAATATTTTCTTTCTAAACTTGTTTGCAAAATCTACTTCAAGTCTACTTTATAAACTGGAGCCTACACTTCACAAACTGTGGGATTTCCTATTTATTCCCAAATTTCTTGAAGATCACTCCCAATTCCTTGGCCTGAATGAGACTGCTACAACCAGACTAACATATCCACTGGGAGAAGAGGAGGGGGAAGTAGCAAGGTTTTTTCCAAACTAATATTTAATGCAATTTTTCCTTGGGCCTTCTGTGTCTCTAATTCCACAAATGATGGGCAGTGATTACTTCATCTGGATAATCCCTGTGTAAGCATTTAGCTTGTGGAACTTTATGCACTGAGGAAAATAAATGAATCAAGGTAAGAAACATGAGAGGGTCAAAAGCCAGGCAGATCCTATGAAATGCCTGCTGCAAAAACCTTCTTGGGACAAGTTATTTTATGAATTACCAACTATTAAGAAGTTTGGGTAAGCAAAAACACTACCACATGAAACCAACGTATCTGCATCATCAGATCCACTGAGGAGCTACTTTAGCAGGATAAAAGGATCTAATTACTCCCAGATCACAGCTAAATAAAGTTTACAAGCTTTAACATGGAAGGAAACAAGAGAGATAAAGAAACATCGTTTTTTTTCCATTATACTCCTATATTAAGTGGGTTGCTACCACGAAAAAGTCTTCTAGTAGTGATGAAAAATATGTATGGGAGGAGATCTCCTAAATACTTACTGTCTGCCTTGAATTTTGCCATTAGATGCTCTGAAATTAATTCTTCCACTGAAGATTCCAGCTTCCGCTCCCCATCAATAATCCAGGGAGTCTGAGGTAAATTTCTGGAATATTTGTTGTATCTTCCTGTAAAAGACAACCATAGTACTTCTAATCATTCTATAACCATGAGTGAAAGCTGCAGGCTTGCACAGCACATTTAACTTCCATAGAGCTTTGTGAAAATAAATTGAGAGGCTCAAGCTTGTTTTACGGCAGTAGCATTACACCAGCAATGTGGACCATACCTGATTGCTCCCAGGAAAGTGGAAGTAGCCAGGATGGCCACTTAGGGTGGACTTGGAGTGCCTGTGGCTGCAGTCCTGCCTCCAGGTACCACCCTCCTGTGTGAAACAATCCAGGTTCTAAGCCAGTTCTGCCATTGCCTGAACGCTTAAGAAAAGAAACCCAAACTAAAATGCTTTGGCTCACTGTAAGGAACACCTTGCAAGGAGTAAAAAGTCCCAATAATAAATTAGGAGGAATGGCAGGAATCTTGAGAAGGTGCCAAGCAAAGAGACTGGCATCTTTGGATGGTCCCAGTGATGTTTTCATGGCACCTCCATGACAGGCTATAACCAAAGAATAAGCCTGACATGGATGACCAATGTGAGCTTTTTTATGGACAGGTTTGGTAAGAACTGAAAACATTCCCAAAGTAAGGAAATCATTCATAAAGGCCAAGGAGAAACCCTCTACTTAAATTGCTTTCAACCTGAAACCTTTCAAATAGAAAATAAAAATAGTTCAGAGTAGCTCTGTGCAGTACTTTGAGCCTCTGATATCTCAGGGGTTTGGGGTTTCGTATCATATTTTCCTATCTCAAACAATGTTTCCTTTTTGCAGCTCGAGCAGCAGAAAAAGCCACACAAACAAATGGGGAAACTGAGTAACACAGCTTCACTGGGGCAAATAATGAAAGTAGGATGACTCATCATTCAGATACAGCCTCACACTGCTAAATTCTCTTTCCATAAAATGGAAAAAGGAGAATAAGGTTTGCTTTTATTTTTTCCCTCTCAGCTCCCCATTCTAATATTTTTTTCTTTTGCTCTGAACAAGAGCAGGTTTAAAAAAAGAGAAGGTGTTTCTTGGTTTGGCAGCCCCTGAATCCTTACAAAGTTTGGGGTGGGAAGTGGTCACTGAACACCAAAGGTAAGGTCTAGAGGAAAATGTTGTGCTTACAAATTAAGATCCCATCTCATTTATTAAAAGTAAAATATCTGCACTGTACTTAATAAACTCTGTTCTGGATTTAGTTCTTCAAAAATTAAACACCTGCCTGGATTGTTTTTTGTTGGAGCAAGATATAAACGATAAATGACAAGACCAGTATTAAATGACAGGCAGAAAGCAAACCCTCTGCTCTTCATCCTGTTGAATTCTGGTAAAACTAGCCAATAAATCAACTTAAAATAAACCAATGTGCTTGGAAAAGCCTAAAAGGAACTAGGTATCTTGGATTCACAAAAATGTGCATCTAAATGTCTAATCAGTAATTAAAAATAAGGAATGGTTATATGTAGAACATCGACTACCCTGCCATTCACTTTTGCACGTTTTCCTTTTCCATTTCTTTATATTCAGGATTTTTATCATCACAGTATGTTGGATTTAAATGACAGGTTGGGTTCTTTTAAATAATAATCGGTTTGCATGTATTTCAATAAGTTGTTCATACAAAGGACTAGAAGAATGGCAGATACTCTGGCAGGCAGATGATAAAAAAGTTAAATCATCTCAACTCAGGGACACCAAAGTGTTGCTGCACTACCTGTCTCACCCAAACTTTCATAAATCCCATTAAGATTTGCAGTTTTGGATGGGATAATATGCAGAGAAATCCAGATGGTGAAAATCTCTGAATCCAAATCAAAACCCAAGGAAGTGAACAGCACTACTGGGAGCTTGCTGGTGTGGAGGTGCCTTTCTCAAACCATTATTCTGAGGCGATCTGTAATTTCTAACTTCTGACAAAATAATATCTTCAGCAAAAGGCCAAATATAATTTCTTTCCCTTTCAAACCACTCTTGGATAGAGCTGGATTTGTTTCTTTGCTCCTTACACTTCATTACAGGAATTAACAAACAGCAAGAATCCTCTGGGTCTCAGGGCAGTGTTACAAAATTCTCTTCAAGACAACACAGCAGCAAAGAAATGGATCACTTTACCAGCCACAAAAACTGCACCATTATTGCACTGAATTTCCAGAGCATCACAGAGGTTCTTTGGTGAACTTGGGGGACATGGAAAATGCCTGTATTAAAAGTAAAAACAGAGCAAAACATTATCACTACCAGAACATGATGGAGCATCACCAGAGTAGTAAAAAGTGCCTATTTTTGGCTTCTGACTGTTTGTGATTTTTACCATATTAATTGCAATTGGTGTCTTCTTAAAACTCAAGTCCTAACATTTTGGAAATATAGGAATATTTCTTCTAAAGGGAAGCTTATCTTACAAACTCTGAAGTTCAAAATAATCCTTTTAATTAAAAGATCAGGAGTGATTTTCTATTGCCAGAATGAAAACATGTTTTAAGCAGTAAACCAACAGAATTTAAACAATCAAAAGTTCTTTTAAAGCCACCCTACCACTATGTACCCACTGAGTATTTTCCTCCTCTCCCTAATTCTATACAAAAGCACAATACTAAGAAATAGTTTCAGTATATACTTACTTGAGGAAATGCTCTTCTTTTATCTTCTCAAGGGCTTTTATAACTGCCATTCTGGTGAAAACAGACTGCACAGTGAAATAAAAAAATGAGTCAAGAACTAAGAAAAGCAAGGAAAGGATGTGCCTGAGGAAGAAAAAAGCACTGAAACTTACACTGTGCAGTTCTGTCACTGCTCACCTGGGAGCCCAATTCCAAATTTGCAAAACAGTTTAAAACCAGAATCCTCAATCCATGAACAGAAACCTAAAGCAGCTTCATTTTCTGGAGTTAAATATACCTAAGCCCAGTTTCTATGTCGGTGACAGCAGGCAGGTAGTTCTGCTGAAAATAAGCCGGTTGAGTAGGAATCTGTTTCTGAAGTTCAAAAGTTGATTGATTCTCACAACTAAGGGCTCTGAATGGTGGGGCTGGGCAGTTTCTCCTGTGGAAAGCAAGCAGCTTCCCAGTCCCAAGCTGCAGCAAAAGCAGCAATGGCAGTACAGCAGGAGAAGACTGCCAAGCTCTGTGCACAGCCAGCGGCTGCAGGGGTGACTCCAGTGGAAATGTGCGTTCCTGGGACAGGAGGAACAAGCGTTTTAACAGCTGAGGTGAAATCCTGCTCTAGGAAGGCTGAGGACAGGAGAAGACCTCTAAATGAACCTTCTAATCAAGCATGGTCAGGTCTTGAAATCCACCTGAGATGGAGCCTGCACCACCTCTCTCCACAGCCTGCTCCACTCTCAGTTTCCTCAAGGTAAAATGTTTTTTCTTGCGTCTCCTCTGAACTTCTCATTTCAACATATTCCCACTGTGTCTCATCCTTCCACCATGCTCTGTGCAGGCCAGCTTGGCTCCCTGCTCTCAGCAATCTCTTTTGGCACTAGGAGGAGATTCACTTGTATCCTCCCCAGAGCCTTCACTAAGAACCTTGAAGAAGCCCAGGTTCCTCAGCCTCCCCTCCCAGGCATGTGCTCCAGCCGTGAGACTGCCCTGATGGTTGTCTGCTGAATTTCCAATTTAATGGTGTCTTTTTTCCAAACTGGATTGGGGATTTGAAAAAAAAAATACTGGGTCACTGTTTGGGACAATTCAAGTATTGGCTCTAAAGAGTTCTTGGGTGTCTTCAGGAAAGCTGCTCTTTCTCCTTCTAAGCATGAATCAGAGATAATAGCACTTCCCTTCCTCATAGAACAGATGAGCAGGAAAGTCCTGAAAGCAGCAGCATGTTTAAATAACTATCTACACAGACAGCAGAGAAATTTTCCCTCAGAAGCCAGTTTTTACACCACTTCTCTGATTAACACAGCCCTTGAAGCCCAGCTTCTTTGTGAGGACAAACCTCTGACAGCTCTTCAGAGCTGGTATTTTTCTTTAGATTCCCCTACATTTTGTTGCCTGTGTGGATTTAACAGCCAGGCCCTGCTGGTTTAGCTCCTTATGTGGGATTTCCTCCCTTTTAAAGGACAGCAATGCAGCAAGCAGTGAGCTATAACAATACAACCCTGCTAAAAAAAGTGGTGCTTATTGGTCAGGTGGAGTAGAGTCAGCAGAATTCCTGGGCCAGACTCTGCCTCTGCCAAATGTTGGCAGACTCTTCACCAGAAAGAATAAAAGGCCTTGCAATGGCCTCTGACAGGAGTTACTTGTTCTCTTTCTGATCACATCAACTGTCCCACTTGTATCAGTTTCCCTCCAACTGGTTTTTTATCCTCGCGTGTCCCCTTTTCCATCAATGGCT
The DNA here is from genome assembly GCA_013396995.1 of Dicaeum eximium. NCBI lineage: Eukaryota > Metazoa > Chordata > Aves > Passeriformes > Dicaeidae > Dicaeum > Dicaeum eximium. The sequence continues at coordinate 2,362,078 of VWZP01004023.1, read as the reverse complement.
GTGTGCCTGCTCTGGGTCTGCAACAAGTGGCAAGGTCGCTTTTCTTTCCCCCCTCCTCCAAAGGCTGACAGGATAAAACCATCCTGCATGTATCCTGGCTTTCATTCAGATCAGAGCACATGAAAACTGCAGTGTGATCATTTCCCTTTTGGCTACCGAGTCTCATCTTCACAATGTAACTTATCTGAACTGCTTCACCCACAGAGAGTTTGAGGATCATCTTTTATGCTACTTTTAGTGCATGACAATCAAATTCCTAGATCTTAAGGGAGTTATTTACAGAGAACCTTCCTAAAATTATGGCCTTTAGATAGCCTGGAAAATGAACGACCTAAAGAAAAGCACCAAGCTCTTGATTTTCCTAAGCTGAGAATTATGAAGTGAATAAAAGAGACAACTTTATTGTCAGACAATTGAAAACTAGAGAGCTTTTTGATGAAGGAAGAGCAGACATTGAGCACTGACTGAACACCCAGGTAAGTTGTAGCTACTGCTGTGTAATTCTGAACGTCAGAGCAGAAATTCAATGATGAGATCTTACCTGTTTGTTCTTCGCTGGTTTGAAACAGTCTGGGCAGGCTGTGGCTCTAAACACAGAAATTAATATTAGCTGCTCCTTTTACAGAGAAAGAAATAAACAGACAGACTCACAAGCACAGCATGTAAATGGTTTTTGTACACATACATCCAGTGTCTCACTTCCACAGCTTAGCTCAGAGCAGACTTTCAAATTCCATTTATCCTAAACCACGAATGGTGCAAGATGTGCATTGCTTGATCCAGAGAAATCATGGACAAAGCTCTGCTCTTCTGCTCTGACCAGCACCATGTCTCACATTTGAGATGGGATGGAAAAGCACACAAGTTTAGCTTTCTGTTCTTTCTAATCCTTCTCAATAAAGGTCATGACTAATATTTTAAATTCTAGGCAAGATGTGCTGACACCTTGAAATCTGTACTTGCCACTCTTGGACAACACCTACTACAAACCTGAGATTCAAACTGTCCCTTCTGGAGAGGAAAATTCAATTTCCCACTGAAAAAGTAACCCCAGGTGTTCACCACCACTTGTGCTTTGCCTGTTTGAAAGGAAACTATTGGCTGTTTCACGAAAGTGAAAGCCAAGTCAGTGAAACACATTTTCTAAGCAGTATAGAGGAAGTTGCTGTTCCTATTAGTGCATTTCTGTGTATGCAGTCAGAGATATTTCTGACCTTCAACCCAATTTATCATTTCTTGCTGGTGCTTTTCAACACCTCTGCAACTCCTTCAGACTCTAAGGAAGCAGGTTTTGCTGTTTCAATACAAACAACTTCCCTGGCCAGTCTGTGACCCAAAGCAATGCAAACTTCCTCTTCAAAAATTGCAATATCACCTTATCCTTAAATATGAACTGACAAGAGCCAATTCAATCTTCCACGTCATTTCAGCACACCCACCTCCACACAACTGCGTAAGAACAGGTGAGAAACTGCAGATGCCATACTTGGAAATCCAATCCAAAAGCACACCTGGAGTTCTCCAGGTTGAGACAAAGTCCTACTTTGCTTCCACAGAAACCCTGACTGTCACTACTACTGTGATAATTCCCAAATTCACCATATTTACATGAAAACCAAAGCACTGCCCCAGAATGTGCCCACAGCCAGCCACCCACACAAGCAGAATGCCTTGGCACTTCAGGAACTACTGTGTAATTATATTAGGTGATGTGCTGTTACTTCAGAAAGTGTCTCAAACCTTAATTGCTGTTTAAGTGTGCTACAAAGGGCAGGCAAATAAAGGGATACTGTCAGGTTACATGGAATAAACCTGAGTAATTGGAAGGTGGAATGGAACTTCTTTTCAGCTTTCACCTCTGCAACTGCTCTGCTTGGAGCACTAATACTGGCACCATAACATGTTCAACAGGAGGATTCCTGAAATGCCAGAAAAAGGATGGAAGGATGAGCAGAAAATACCAGTGAAGAGGTTTCAGAGGAAGGAAGTAAAATTAAATAAATTAGATCAAAAGGGTGCAGGCTGCAAAAACACTTCAGTTCTTTACAGGATTGCAGGAACCATTATCTAGGACTGTAGTTTGGCCCTACAACTTTCTCCCTCTTTTTCCCAGTCTTGAAGAAGCTGGAAAGGGAGGATGTTCAGCAAACACTGGTAATAACTGTTCCTAATACTGGTTCCCTCCCAAACTTCCATTCCCTCATCCCCTACCTCAAGACAAACAAAAGACGCAGTTGTGGAAAACCAAGAAGGTGGTGGATTGAGCACTCAGAGATGACAAATTGCCAGAAGAGAAACCAGGAAATAAATTAAGGCTGCAAGAGAATCTCCGGTCTCAAGAAATGAATTCACATTTCAACGAAGACATCTCTGCTGAGCCTCCTTCTATGCTAAGATTTAACTTGCAGTAGGTGTAAATTAACTGAGTGAAACTTAAGGTTTTCCAGGAAGCATCAGCAAACAGGAAGAGTGACCCTAATTTTCTAGAATATACTACAGGTAGATTTTGAGAAATCAGATTAAATGGCAGCTAAATTCACAGAACTATTTTGCTTCTTTGTGTACAGCAAATGCCCTACTGGGCCAGGCCATAGGCTGTGTGTAGTGGCCAGGGAATTCCTGTTTGTTTTCATCAACCAGCTACATTGGATTAACTCACTTCAAAGCCTTTCCTCCTGTCCATGTGTCCTATAGGAGCAGGAAAACTTAGGTATGACTTCAAAAGATTCCCCCACCTGCAATTATATGGTGCAAATTTTAAAAAATTATACTGGGAATGACTTTGAGGAGGGCTGAAATTGAAGAACTTATCTGAATGCTCTCCTTCCACTTCAAATCAGAATTCCAGATGATTTTTTTTACTGGCATTAAAGAGCAGAATTAACCAGAGCTGGTGTAACTTCAAGCTCTGCAACTTCACGAGGATATGAGGAAATCTAGATGCAGGCTACATTCTAGTTTATAAACACTGCATATTGTCCTTTGTAACAAATCCAAACCAACAATGTTGCACAACATTTAGATAAAGATCTTCTGTTACTTGTAGAAAAACTTACAGGAAATGGCACTCCTCATCTGTTTCTGGGTGAGCAAAGACCACGCTAACTTCAAACAAACTCTAAATTAAAAAAAAAAAAAAGAAAAAAAGAACAAGGAGGTGGTAATAGCTTTTTAAACAACCAGGAAGGATATTCTCAAGCACCCATATTGTAGTTTTAAGAAAACAATAGAGACAAAAGAGAGAATAACCCATCCATTTATGTTTAAAGACATTAAAAGGTGTGCCAGAGTAGCATTTGCCGACTGAAGTCACCAAAGATGATGTGAGAGCACTTCAGAGCCATGAATGACCTGCACTGGTCCCATCCTGTGCAGGGCCGAGGCAGAGGCAGCCAAGGCTCAAAGCCTATTATGGTCACTAAACCCCAGAGCCCTCCCAGGAGTGCAATAAAGACAAAAACCCTGCAGTAGTCACCACTGTAAAATTTTGTCAGGGGCTTCCTTTGCAGTGCCTGCATGGCCTTGGGGCAAAGAAAGGCAACACATACTGGTGGATTGACAGCTAGCCCAGGAACTCCAGTGTAATCTCAATTCTTCACCCAATTCCCTCTCTGGCCTTGGGCAAACAACACTCATTACTTCTGCTACTCAGATACCAGAACACCTCAGGAGGGCTATTGAAAAGATTGGCTAATATTCAAGTGCCTTGTAGATAAAGGGCACTAGAAAACAGCTTCTGTGGTACAGGGATGTCTGGAGTGCTCCGTGCCTACGTGGTGGGGAGCTTTTGGTAACTTGGTGTGTAAGAAGTTTGTTTATTCCTGGATCATCTTTAGAGTAACTGAGTGGGTTTTTTCTTCACTAAGACAAAAGGGATATTTTCAATTAGCACTCCTGGGAAAACAGCCTGTAATTATTATAGAAGCTGACAAATCAACATAAAGACTAAGTGAATCTAGTCCTGGGGTCAGAGCTATGGCTGGGGACAAGTAAAACCTACAGACAGCCACAGCTGCAGAAAATTTACATTCAAGATGAATCAAGGTGCTTCTGAATTTGCCAACACCTGATTGCCATGTTCAGCCAATGCCTTGCATAATGATTTTAAAGATATTAACCAGAATCTGCAAGTTGAAAACAGTTTGAAATAAACAATTCTATTCCCTACTTAGGGATATTGCAGGTCCCAACAAGCCCATTTCTAGTGTTCATTAAAGTGAACAAGGACCAGTCTTTTCTTTCAGTACATTTCAGAAATTTATTTTATCCACAAGTGTTGGCACTGAACAAGTGTTGGCAGTGACAGGTGAGCAGGGAAGGAATGTGTGAGCATTCCTCAGCCTCTGCAAAACAGGGATCCTGGAACAGGAGACAACTGGAAAAGTCTCATTAACAAAAGGAGGATGGCAGCACTAGAGATTTAGCACAAGCCTGTGATGGTTTCAGAAGATGCAATGACCTGCGTGTACAAAAATGAACATTGGGCCTCTGAGGACACACACTTGGAGATCTCTGGTTAAAAGAACTTCACCCCTGCTCTTCCCTACAGTGCCTTTAGGAGCCACTCAGCTTGTTTCTGTCTGAATAAGGAAAAAAGGATACATTTTTATTTCTCCACCATGTGTATAAGTGTATAAATATATACACACACAAACACATATGAAAAAAGAATGAAAAAACAAAGAAAAAACTGTTCTGTTATTTACACAAGACCTTTCCATCAGCAGGAACACCCAACTCTTCTGACAATTGGGGATGAATAATCCACTTATAAGCTTCTTTCAGCTGAATGATGTCATCCTTTGCCAAGGGAAGGCCCAGATTTCTGAATCACAAAGAAATAATAACTTGCACAGGGGTCTGTCAAAAATAGATACATGACATACAATATCTCAAGAGGAGCTTAAGTAGCTACTGCCAAGTAAAACAGATTCTTTTTTTTTCTGTGCACTGAGGAAACTGATGCCAGAGCTTCCTGGGAAATCAAAAGTTGGAAAAGTCTTCCCAGAGGCTGCCCAGAAAAAAGCCAAGGAAGAGAGAGATGCATTTCAAACCACTTATTTGGGGGCTTAGAGAGCAAAAGAAATAAGAAACCCCAAGTAAGGTCAAACCAGGTAAAAAAGAAAAAACAAAACACACAAAAACCAGCTGCCACCTTATTCTTTGTAAGCATCAGGTAAACTGGACTATAAATCAACATTTATATAGAGAAATGGTGTCTGTATGAAGAGCTCTTGTCAGACAGACAGACAGCAAAAGCAATGGCTCACCTCATCTGCTGCTTCACCCCCAGCCAAGCAGCACGCTGCAGGTCACCAGCCACGCCCAGGGAAAAGAGAGGAAAACATAAAAGCAAGTGAAATTAAGGCTCAGAACTCGCAACAATCTGATAGACTTTTTGCAAAATAAGTGTTTTAAAAACTTGTGACTAAAAGGGAATATCAGGAATTTAGCTTTTGCTTCAGGAGGGGAAAGATGGAATTGCTGTGAGCTTTTATTTCTAAGACATCACTTTGCTCTTCACATCAAATCCTATCTGGCTTAAAAAAAAAAAAAAAGAGGCATCATGAAACACTTTGAAACTTGCTATTAATACTGTAACTACCAAAAGACTCTAAAGTCATCAGTTATCTTCCATATAGAAATTTTTTAAAGTGTCTAAATGAATGGGATATGAAAGCTGATTGACATAAATTAATAAAACTCCAAATCCAGATATCATCCATTATAAAAAAACTGAAATTAAAAATATACTTGGTCTTATTTGGTAATCACAGAATTGCCCCCTTACTTAAAACACACCACTTAGTTTAGGTGACTAGGCTAAATATGGAAAAGGCAAGGAACAGAAGGAATAATTCTAGAAATCAGAGGGAGCTTTTAGTACAAATGCTCGAGTTCACTAACAAGTAGTAAAAAGAGAAAAATTCCCCTCAGAACTTCCTACAATGAAGCACAACAACAGTTTCAGTTCTCCCCTACGAACAACAACTACAAAATACATGACTGGCAGGAAACCACTTAACTAATTCAGCCTGTGTCACCATCCTCATTGCAGATGAATTCTAAAAATCAAGTTATTTGATTTGAATCCACCAAAATGAAACAGTTTTCAGTCTGTAGGCTGCAAACTTTAAAATCCCTTCTCCATCTTTTACTTTTCATATACTTAAAGAATAACCTCCCCCAAACTCTGCTGAAAGAATCACTGTGCACTGTCAAGGAAAGAATTCTAAGGAAGAGGTTTGAAAACAGGTCTCAAACTTCAGGAAGCAGGGCCAGGACCACATGGATATCAGAAGGAACCACATCACAGATCCCTTTTCCACGCTGATAAGAAAGCCAAATAAGTCTATCATCCTTCATTTGGTACATCTAAAACAATGAGGAGACCCTAAAAACAGTGCTGGAAATTAAGAGGGAAGAGGGATGGTGGAGAGAGGACATGAACTTTGTTAGATCCATGATACGCAAACCTGCACATGGCTGAACAAAACAAATGCAGCTGTAGTGACAAAATGCTGTTTGCTCAAATCCACTGTGACTCATCATCCTGCATTTGAAGACAGTATGAGCAAGGCTGCTTCACTTGAAGTATATCGTAATCCTGTTTGCATAATAGCTCAGATAAAATCATAAATAAAAATAGCTTCAAACGAAATTCCTTGAACGTAGCTCTGAACTATAGGATGTGACAACCACAGAGCTGGGCCTAGGAAGCTGCATTTAACAAATGCCAATTTACAAAAAACCTCTCTCATGCCGTGGTTTAGAGCATATGCAGGTTTGGTATGTTTGGGACTCAGGGTGAGGCTAATCTCACTCTTCTTCCCTGTTTTCTTGGGATAAAACTACAAAATAGACAAAACTTCTGCTTGGGAGCAGCTGTGCTAAAATGAGACCACAGGTCAAATTTCATCTCCTCTCTCTCTCTTGACTTCCAAGTTGAAAGAGAATTAAAGAAATTACTTTTCCCTTTCAATTAAGGGGAAACAATAGATGAGGTTTCTGCAAACACAGAAGCCAAAGATCCCAAATTCCAAATCGCATTCAACCACCAAGCCAGCCAAACCCCTCTACTCTCTCCCAGCTGAACATGGAGCAGGGGATCAGATCCCTCTACTTCGTAATTACTTCATGTTTGTGAAGTGGTTTGAAAATGAAAAATGTTCATTACAGAGCTGAAGCCTGCAGGGCAATACTCAGCAGCAAATACATCTCTGGAACACACCAGCCCAGGCACTGTATTGATTACGAGCTGCAGGATATTATTCTGTGCTATCTGAGGGAGCACAGTGGCAACAGTTGAAATACCGTGTGCAATCCCAGCCACAGCATTGTTTCAGTGCATCAGAAAAGAGCTTGGAGATGGGGAATTCCAGGATGAGGCACAGGCAGCCCTACAGGGAGTAATGACTACAGATGTTATTTGCATCAATGTCCTTGTAGCAAGCACCGGGATGATGGATCACGACTGAGACCACAGGCAGAGCTGGCAGTCACCCTTCTGAAGGGCACGACTCACCTCATATTCTAATAGAGCTGTCTGACATAAACTTGGGACTCCTGTATCTATGATTTATTTCAATCAAATCTCCTACTTGTGGAAGGAGGCAATTGCTTCCTTGCATCACAGATACAAATACTATGCAAATGTAGATTTTATGTCCCGCTCTTCTCCAGCTCCTCTCATATATTTTAGAGTTGGCAGGATGACAACTGGCATAATTAAATGAGATGAAGGTAATACTGAAAGGCAGTTTCTGATTTTTTTGTTAAAAAAGATGATGGAGAAAATCTGGTGTGTCACACCAGAGGGCAGTGGGAGAGAGGCTGCCTTTGGGTGCTCTTTGATGATAGGATTTCACATGTTCTTGTACACAGCGGGTCAAAAAATTAAAAGCAGAATTTAACAAACGACCTCTTTTCAGCACAAAGCATGTTGAGATATTCTGATATCTGATTTTGATATTTTCAGACATTTTTACATACTGTATTGCTGCTTTTCTGTGGCTATAAAACACGTTCTCACATTTTTGGTTTTTAAGTGACAAATGGATAGGAGGTAAATAAAGCCCCATGATTTTTAAGGTTCTTACTCCACCATCACCCCTTTTTACCCCTGCAGCTGGAGCAAACAGCTGCTTTAGCATTTGACAAGACTGGAGGGATGGAATAGAAAGGACAGCAGGAACTTCTTAATCCAAACCTTCTCCCAGTCAAACCAAAAGTGCTTCCAAAGGGAACAGATCCAGTTTTGGAGCTTCCTACTCACTCATTTCACTATTGATTTGTGGGCCCACAGAACAACTCTGACACCCTTGGCTGTCCCCAGCACTGCTGCTACGCTGGAACACGAGCCCCAGGCAGTGAGGACATCCCTGACCTGAACTGCAGTGCAACACCACCCTCTACCGAGGCTTCCTGCAAACATCAGGTGCTCTTGGATCACCTCAGCTTACACCAGGCTTAAAGCTGGAGTCCAACTTGGTAAAGTCTGACCTATGTTTGGGGTTTGCCAAACCCAATCCAATTCCACCTAGCCTGAAAGTGCTTTTTGACAGACCTCATTTTTTGGAGGCATCAAAACCCAAAATGGGAATCAGGATGGTTCACCCAGCCAGAAAGGAGAAAGCAAACACACCAACCACACTCAATTCAAGATGGGAAGTAGGGAATCTTATGTTGCAGAAGATTTAGGAGTAGCATATTTGTTAGCTATTACAGTGGCACTTGCCCAAGATGCCACAACTAACAGCACAAATCACCACCGGAGGTGCAGCAGGTAATTTACCAAACCATGTGGGAGCAGAAAAGACTTCACCACAGCTTTACATAGAAATCCAACACCATCTACACTTCTTTCTGCCATGTTCCCTGAAGCTTCCACTACATCTTAACCACTGCAGGCATCTCTTGTACAGATTTACATGTTGCCCTTTAAAACACCACTTTAGTATCACTTTTAGAACAGTACTTTTGCATCGTTTTATATCAGAAAGCAGAGGAAGATTGCAAGATATCTCCCAACTAAGTATCTTTTCCCATCATTTAAAATGCTGAACATTTCAAGAGTCTATCCTCAATTCCTTCATTTGCATTTTGCACTACCAATTATCATTTATCCCTGGAAAGGGATCAGCTGTGCAGTTCTGTGTCCAAGAAGATCCATAAAGCAGGGCTGGCATTTGCACCAAAGGGAAAATTCACTCAGGGTTTCAACAGACTCCTTTTAGGTCTTCAGATGGAAAGTAACTCCTAGGTTAACTGAAAACTGAAGTGACTCAAGCCCTTTATTAATTACAATAATGCTCACCCAGAAGGAAGGGGAGAGCAGACTTCACTTCCAGCACGGGCTTTTGTTTTTAAACAGCAACAATTAAAAATCAAACCACTTCCAGCTCACACATTCCACAGTTACTTTCTTAAATATGTATTTAATTATTTAAGTTATTATTTAAGTTACTTACCTCCCTGACAGATAGCTGTGGGGGAAGTGACACAGAAAATACAAAACTGGTGAACTGGTAGTCAGCAGAATTAACTTTTTGGCACACCTGTAAGAGAAGAAGCTTAATATGAAACCACAGCAATGGGACTGAGCTGATAATTTTTGTTCTAGAATAATCACTGTGAATTCATGTTAACATACACTCAGAGAGATACCCAACATACAAACCAGAGTAATCACTAACAACTTATTGAAATATAAGCTTTTCTGTCTTATTAAAAAAAGTTACTAATCATCAAGTATCCTTAGTGCTATGAAACAAGCAAACCCACTCTTTTAAGGCCAGCATCAATTGTATATTGAAATTTTAGGTGAAATCAGCATTTCAGATAAGGAAATTTATGTACCAAATAAGGAGGTTTCATGGTGCCTTAACAAGTGCTGTCAGATTTTCCACTGCCACGAAAAGAGTAGCTCTGAAACAAATCTTAGCAGTGGATTCTGTAAAAAGATACATATCATGCCCATGGAAACAAAAAAGAAACAATTATGTTCTGCAACAACAGAAACTATATTGTATGCTTTCTGTCTAGTCCCATTTTTGATACATTCCTGCTATTAAATCAAATGATTTTTCTATCAAAACTCTGTTAAATATCTCAGATGCCCGTGTGAGTTTTCTAGCTGATATTTTAGTTTGTCACACAAGCAATACAATTGCTCAGAGATGGCATTTGCAATACCCTGTGCCCATATTCTCTCCTAACTCTCATTTTCTCTATTAGCCACAATCTGTTGCATCACCAAAACATTTTCTTCCCCTGTGGCACTTCATAAAGACAGGTTCATGCTGTATTAGAAACATGTGGTTCAGAGAACAGCACTTGATAACTCCTCATTTTCCTGTCACATAAAGAAGTGAAAAGAGGTCGCCAGTTCCACTGAGGTTTTCTTTGAAAGCAGCTGAACCCTAGGTCATCTCCTAAATTCATGTAACCACCTATCTGTTAGTCCTTTTCTTAGGAAAGTGTGCTCCCTGCAGTCATTCAACTGCACCTGCACTGCTATTTTTAAAAAAGTGCCACTTTGACAAAGCCTGGGCAAAATTCAGTCCCACCACAGATGCAACTTCACAGCTGCACAGGTGTGCAAACACTGCCTGGGAGCAGGATGGAGGAGGATTCTGCCATCTATATTTCAAATCTTCAAAATAGGCAAATGTTTTGGTTTGTTGTCTGGTCTCTTTCTTTCAAAAGAAAGAGGACACATTTCTTTTGAAAAAACAACAAAAAAACTGCACAGTGTTTTCAGTCACCAGCTCTATCCTGTAGGCCCCAACATACACAAGCTCCAAAAAAGTACCCCAAAAGGCTAAAAATGTACCTTTTTAACAAAGTCAGCCTCGCAGAACTCCTGGAGAATTCCCAAACACACGTTGCAAACCTTCCCAGCCGAGCTCTCCACAGCAATATTCCCATCGCCAGCCGAGGGAAGCTGCGGGACGGCCCCGTTGTGGTTCAGGTCATCAGCACCTTCTTGCCTGGGCTCAAGTCTGATTCTCTTACAAGGTGGGTCAGCCACAGCCAAACAGACTGTGTCTTCTTTTTCCTCACTGTTCTTCAGAAATTCCTGCAAATCCTTCATCAAATCCTAACACAAACAGGGGAATCACACCCTGGTTGGTTGCTCCTCTTTAACCAACACAATTCCATAGGGCAGTACTATTACAGTTGAGGCTTAGTGTATGTAATTAACAACATGGAATTTGTGTCCAAAGACATCTTTAAGACACAATTCAACTGCTCCAAGTTGCACTTCTCTCAAAATAGAAATTTCCAGAGAAAATATTGCTGAATAGACTTGTTTATCATTCAAGAACAAAAACACTTTCCAGACCTAGCTTGCAGAAACACATTTATCTTTGCCCCAACACTATTCCATGAAAAGAGACATTTAGTGCTTTCTTGTCATTTAGATTATGTTAGAATTTAATTCCTTCAACTCCACTAGCCCAGGAAGAGAGTTGGCCACTACAGTAAAAAGAAAAGAAAGCGGACACAGGTGGGAGTGAAATTAAACACATAGAGTAAGAACTTTGTATCAGGAGAGAAGCCTTCAAAAATTAACAATTACCTGCATGTCTCTGATTCTCAGAAGGATGAGAGACAAGACATAGTTCAGGAAGAAGAATTCAGTAAAAGGTTTTCAGTAAGGAAGACAGCAGGTTACTGTGTTGTTGCAACTCAGAGGAAAATCAGGTAGAGATGCAAAGTGATGAAAAATGGCACAGTGAATGAACACTCCTTGAATAATTGATAAAAAATGGAAAAGAATAGGGAAGAAAGATGCTAAAAATGAATTGTGGAGAGTCTAAACTTGAGCAAAGGTAAAACAATGAAGAGAGACCCTGGCAGACACAGAGCATAAAGACAGGGGATTAGAGCAAGCTCAGAAGGATGTCCAATAACACCGTGTTTCTCTGATTTGTCCTTAACCTTTGCTCTGCAATTACCCACTTGCATCCCCCTACCAATTCTGCAATTTCATGTAAATTCCTTTTACATTAAAGGAAGAAGCACAGTTTTGCATAACTCCTTTTCCTTTCAGGCCAGGAGCCCAAGAACACAACAAAGGACAAACCTTGTGTGGCTGTCTGTAGAGCATCTGTGATCCCACGCAGCAGAACCTCAAAACACATCGTGGGCAAGTGCCAGCGTTGAGCAAGAGCTGAACAATTGGTCTGTCCTTCTCTGCCAGTGAAGACATGCTGGGCAAATCTAAAATTCAACACAGGGAAGTAAAAAGAAAAGCTTAGAACAAACACAGTTCAGCAATTCAATAATAAAAAGACTCAGCTGAGACTTAGCTGCACCACACTTAGAGTCATTGGAATTTTTTTTGTCCTCTAGAGAAAATTTGGAATACGTGTTTGTTTTAAATCACAGGCACTAGAAAAGTGGAAGATCAACCCAAAAAGACCACTGAGTGGAAGAAAAGCTTCTGTATTTCTTAGGTTTTTCCTAGAAAACCTGAACTCGAGTTCAGGTTTTGATGCTGAGCTTTTGCCCAGTTTTATCTTGGATAAAGTAATGGAGGGTGGAGCTAAGATACATTAAGATGAATTTAAAATGAGAATTTCTCCTAAAATCGCAGTGACTAAAGAATCAATGTGTTAAAATCACAGGGAAAATAAAAAAAAAAGAGCCTCAATCCATCCCCTTTTGTAACACAAAGCTCCTCCAATTTTTTAAAGATTTATTTCCCTTCTCAATTTAGGACTCATGTTTTTGTGAGAAATCTCACAATGCTTTTTTTCACCCCTAAAATAAAATATCATGGCTAATTTTGGTTTCCGGCCATTCTCTCTGCCCAGAACTTTAGTAAAGACTGATTTTTTTTGGCCAAAAAGTTGTGATGGGCTAGAACTCAGCATTTTTTTGGAAGAAGAGAGATTCCCAGTGTGGTGCTCACCCTTACTGGACATCCAGGAAATTTCAGAAGGCACATAAGGATAACCACAATTGTTCAGACCAAAGGTTTAATGAGTCCATTGTCACCCAAAGTGGGAATAAATTCAGCAAGGAATTGCAGAGTACTAATGAACCACCTGATTTTGCTTTGGGCTTAGCTCCTGTAAGCAATATTTGATACTCTCCTAGTCCTTGTGTCCCAAGGCATGGGATATATCCATGTTCTCCATGCCAGCCACAGACTGTTACACCTGCAATATCCAATCCTGCTCAGGAGTATCCTGCACAGGAATATTGCAGCCATGGAAAACCTCCACAGCACAGAAAAGTTATTAATTCAATGCATTTCGTTAGTCCTGGGTTTGGACGCTTTATGGTAAGCTGTAAAAGCCAAGGGCTACCTGAAAAACTTCAAAGCTGCTTTTAAAGAGAAAGAACACAAACAAACACGCTTTTAGGTAACTGCAACCTCAATTCACCTCCGTGCGACCTAAACAGTGGCACTGTGTGACACATGAGGACAGATGTGGCAATATTCCTGACATTTGGTGGCAACGTGAGGGGAAGAACCGAGGCCCCCGCTCCGGCCCAGCACCTCAGGGCGGAGCTCAGAACCCCTCATATGTGAGGGGAGGGGGGCACAGGACCCTCGTTCCGGCTCCGTTCCCACTCCCATTCCCGTTCCCACTCCCGTTCCCGTCCCCATTCCCATTCCGGTCCCGCTCCCATTCCGGTGCCGCTCACCCCTCGCTCGGCGGCCCGCGGAGCCGGCACAGGCCCGCTCAGCAGAGCGGCAGAGCGCATCGCTCGGCTGGCACGGCGGCGCGCCGCGCCCGCAGGGCAGCTGGCGGAATAGCTCGGTGCTCCCGCGTGGCGCCTGCCAGCGGGCGGGGCCGAGAGAGGCCGAGCCCGAACCGAGCGGGGCCGAGCGAGGCCGAGCCGGGGTCGAACTCGAGTCGAGCGGGGCCGAATCGGAGCCGAACGACGCCGAGCGAGGCCGAAGCGGAGCCGAGCGGGCCCGAGGGGGCGCGATGGCGGCGACGCCGCCGCCCAAGCCCTGGGAGTCCCGGCGGCTGCCGGGCACCGCGCCCGCCTTCCAGTGAGTGCGGGCGTCCTTCCCCGGGTGTCCCCGCCGCGGCGGCCGTGGGTGTTCGCCCCCTCGGGCCGGCCGGGCCCGCTCCCCTGGGGCGGGCTCAAAGGTCGGGCCCGGCCGGGGCTGCGCCGGGCTGGGCGGCCCAGGGCCGTGAGGGGCTTGTGCCGGGCGGGGAGGGGCGGGCTCGGCGTGCGGGGCTTCGAGCTCCAACCCCGCTGGTGTCAGGGGGAAGCTGCGTGTGCGATGTGGGGAAGGGACAGCTGGATTGTCACCGGGGGGTGGCGTGGGCTCACAGTCCGTTCCTGGGAGCATTCCTGTCCTCTCCTGGGGGCTGAGCAGCTCTCGGAGCCCCCGAGCCTCTGCAGGAAGGAGGGAGCTGCGTGTCACCCGCAGGACTTGGAAGAGATTCCTGTGTCGTGTCAGTCTCGCGTGTGTTCCTGTCTTTTGGGAGCTCTCCCAGAAAACCCAACCTGGTCGTGGAGAAGGATGCACAGAAAGTGTTTGTAAACTCCTTTTTTATGGGAAGTCAAGGAAGGCTCGCTCCGTGGCTGAATACTCGTCTTGTTTTTCACTTGGTGCCGGCGATTGCAGTTGGAGGGAGCTGAAACTGGGCAAAAGGTTGGCCCAACACTAAACACTGAGCAGAAACTTCGCTGTGTTCTCTGCAGCCTGCAGCGTGCGGAGCCAGCAGTTTGGTGTTGGTTTTTCATTCTGGGTTTATTTACCCCATTTTAAATGTCTTCAAGCAGCTTTGAAGTTGGGTGTTCCAAGTTGTCTGCTAGAGAGAGGACTGTAGTGTGACTTACTGAATTACAGCTCTGTGTGCTGGTTTAATAACTCACTTTTCCTCCTATTTTCAACTGCTGAGAGAGTTACAGTCTGTGATGGAAAAAGCGGCAGTGTAAAGACACAAATGTTATTCTTTGCTGTGGAAACCTGTACATTTTGCTGAGAGGAAGCTGTTCCCTACCTTGTATGGAAATAGTACAGCAAGCAGCAGCTCCATAGCAATTCCAGCTTGATTTCCTTCTTTTTTTTCTGGACTGCAGAAGTGGGAAGTCATGGGATGAGACAGTAAACATGAGAAATAAAATGTTTGACCTCTAGGGTGATAATATGTGAATGATACACATATATTTTTATTGAAATGGCAGAAGTTGGACAAAAAGCTGCTTGACAGAATTTAAATGCCAGTCAAGTACTTCAGAGTTTTATTACGAAGGGCATTGATAAAACAATTTAAACTTATGGGCATGCAAAGGAAAAGAAAAATTACTAAATTAAGACCTCTCTCTGCCAACACTTCTCAATAGTAGATTTAACCCCTTGACAATCTGCACACAGGTAATCAGGTAGTTTGGATAGAGAGGGAAATTGGGGCCCTTGCGTATGTTGCATAATAACTTAGATTCTCCAATAGGTCATGCCACTCTTTAAGAATGGATTCAGAGGAGCTCTCAAGCTTGCTTCCTGCTATATCATTGGCTCATTGTGTAGAAGAGCTGTGAACAAGGGTTGGACATAAAGCTTTCAGATTGGAAAGTTCGTAGAAGTTCCTTTCAGGGCCTGTGAGAGGGTTTCATGTGCAGAAGAATGACCTGGGTGTTAGAGCAGCAGGTTTGGTGGCTCTGGGTTTCACGTGTATTTCACGTGCTGATACATTAAATATGCAATAAATGATAGAATAAATAGACAAAGGTTTTCCAGGTTTACATTCCAGTTCCATGTTTACAGTGGATATCTGATTATGGGGGTTTTATTCTGCTGAAGGATCTGTATTTCCTGCCCAGATCTTTTACTTCCAGCAAACGCTGTTCAGCAACAACTGAATGTTGGGCTCCCAGGTTCCCTATCTCTGCACCGCTGAAACTCTCTGTGGTGTTTAGTAGTTAGCCAAGGGCTCTGTGGAAAGGAAAACTTAAACTTTGGGTGCTGATCTTGATTATCTGAATTGTTTAGGTCTGCTGACTTGGGTGACAACCTGCTGACCAGGCCCGGACAACCCACGGTGGCACGAATCCCTCCGCCCATTCTGCCAAGACCGTCCCAGCAAACGGCAAGCAGCAGCCTGAGTGCTTTCAGGCCAGCCTACAGCAGTTCTTTTTCTCCAGGCTATGGCTCATATGGCACCTCTTTCTATGGAAGCTACAGTCCCTACAGCTATGGCTACGGAGGGCTGGGCTATAACCGCTTCTGTGCCGATGGCATTCCCCCCAGCAGGTTTGTGCAGCAGGCTGAGGAGAGCAGCAGAGGTGCCTTCCAGTCCATCGAGAGCATCGTGCACGCCTTCGCCTCGGTCAGCATGATGATGGATGCGACCTTCTCAGCTGTCTACAACAGCTTCAGAGCTGTGCTGGATGTGGCCAACCACTTCTCCCGCCTCAAAATCCACTTCACCAAGGTGTTTTCAGCTTTTGCTCTAGTGAGAACTATACGGTACCTCTACCAGCGCCTGCAGCGCTTGCTGGGGCTGCGGCAGAGCTGTGACAACGAGGATTTGTGGGCTGAGAGTGAGGGCAAAGTAGCTTGTGCTGGCCTTGACGACAAGGTGGCTAACTCTGCAAAATCCTGGCCCATTTTCTTGTTCTTTGCTGTTATACTGGGAGGCCCCTACCTGATTTGGAAGCTGCTTTCTACATACAGTGATGAAGAAACAGGTAAAGATGACGTGCAGCACTAGAGAAGTGCAGCATGTATTGTTCCTTTTGTTGTTGCCTGTATAGTGATTAATCTCACACTACAGCAATAGTAGTTAATAGATACTGGGGCACAGTACTGAATTTTAGGCATGTGATGCAAGTGACAGACTGCTTAAGTAACCTGATGTTAAGATGAGGTTTCCTGCTGAAGCTTCCTGTGATTCCGGAATCAATGGTTTCTCTAAATTTCTGGTTCCTTCTTATTAGATGTGGCAGTTCGGGTTGGGTGGGACAAGTGTTGGTTGGATTTACTCAAAAAATCTTGCTTTTCATGTTACTTCTGTCACTTCCCTATTGGAAAAGTTTTGAACTTTCTTCATTTTTTTTTGCAAAACACACCAAACTTTGTAACTCAAAACAGATAAACTTGTGATTTTTGTTTGAAAACAGTGTCTAGTAACTGGGCAAGTGGAGAAGATGACCATGTAGTTGGAAGAGCAGAATATGATTTCAATGCTCTCTCAGAAGAAGAAATTTCTTTCCGTGCTGGTGACATGCTAAGATTAGCACCCAAAGGTAAACTTTTGATTTTCTGTTTATTTTCTCATCATATGTGAAGTAAGTTATAGTGTACGAGTCTGAAAATTGAAACAAAAAAGCCCCAAACTACCTTATTTGACCAAATTCCTCATCCACACTGACTTTTACTCCCTGTGAAGTGATTACTTGCATTCTAATAAAAGTTACTACTAATAAAAGAGTAGTTTTGTTGAATTGTCATATCACTTGATACATTTGCATTCTCTTCTTTAGAACAACAACCCAAGATCCGTGGTTGGCTCCTGGCTAGTTATGATGGCCAAACAACAGGACTTGTGCCAGCTAATTACATCAAGATCCTGGGCAAAAGAAGAGGTAGGAGAACAGTGGACCTGGAAAGGATTCCGGAGCAGCGGCCAGCCTTTCCCAGCACAGCTGTCAGAGGAGCCCCTGCTGCTGTGACTTTAGAGGAGCAGGAGGCTGCTTTTGAAACTGTTTTTGCTGGAAGCAGCAAAGTTCCTGTTGTGTCGGACTCCGCTGTGGCTGGGGGAGAGAAGCAGGAGCTCTGATGCACTTTGTTCAATCAAGCAACTGAACTGTGCTTTGATACCACTTAGGGCTTGTTGAAAATCTGGTTTGTAGTGGAGCACTGGTCGGTCTGTACCAGTTATTGCTGCTACTGGCTGGTGAAGGGATGGAGAAATGATTGCTCAAATCTGTGGTATTTATTTTTGACCTACCTAAGGCTGTATGTCAGTGATTCTATCCACCCACCTGGCAGTGACTCTGAGATCTTGAGATAGGAGAAGTGAGGCATTTATTAAAAAGCAAACAAAGGAAAAAAAAAAAGAGGGACTGCCATTCTTGTCTAGGAGACAAATTAACACCCAGTCTTTGTAGGAGTATCGAGCCTCTTCAACAGATGTGCAAAGGGAAGACTGATTTCTGTAATGTCCTCCAAAACATCACACTCAGAACCATAAAGGAGTAATAGCACATTGTATCTTCTTCTGAGAGGAGGGAGAGTTGGAGGAGATGCACACAATTGAATAGTTAGAAGGTTTAAGTTGCTTTTCATAAGAGGTAGGTTCTGTCATAAAGAACTTAGCTTTTAGAAAAAAGGGGACTTGGGAGGAAGGGAGGAGAAATAGAGTTTACAAAGGGAGAGCAGTGAGGCATCACCTGTAGTTCCAAGCTTTTCTGTTTTGTTTATTGTAAGGACATTAGAATAAAGGGTATTCTGCAGTCAGGCACTCATTAGTTTTTACTCTCTTAAGTAACTTTGGATCACTCTTAGCCATTTTGTGATGTAGCTGTACCTGTCAGCTACCATCTGCATCTCAACTTATTTCTGTCCCTTACTGATTTTATATGAGTGTCAAAATATCTATCCTGCCTTTTTGAGCAGTAGGAAGGCCTTGAGTTGGGGGAAGCTGAAAGTAATTGGAGCATCAAAGAAAAAGTAACATTTCTTGCTTAATTGTCTCAGAGAAGGTCTTGGAGTTGGACAAACTTTTTATGCTGCCTTTCAGGTGGTAAATTTTGCATCGGCCCATAAAATTTTAGGGCTCCAGTTTATCAAAAGCCATAAAAATATTAAGACTGTTCAGAGTATTTTCTTCATATGGATGTTTGAGAATTCTGTCTTGAAATACTGTTTTGGTTTTTTGTTAAATGAAGCAAAGATAATTAATTTTTCTTTTCCTTGTAGTATGTATGTATAACATGTTGAACTTCTGAAGGTTACATCAGTGGATTAAATAACTAAGTTTGTCTTAATCATTAAAATAGCTGTTATATTTTGAAGTTTCTTGAAAATATAAGTAGGGCACAGGCTTTTGCTTAATTGATTGACTAGTTTCAGTTTGACCATTCCTACAGGGATCTTCAACACCCATTATGTGTTAACAATTTATTTATATTTTAATTGCATTGGCTGGCCTTGGGTTATCAGAAGTCTGTTCAACACAACAAAACAAAACAACAAAGTGTTCAACACAACAAAACTTTAAAAAATGAGCATAATTTTGTTGAGGTAGAGAGGCTGAAAATAAATATTATGCTGGAACCTTGATTTGAAAGTAATCTCTGAATGCCTGTTATTAATAAATAGAACATGAATTTAAGTGGTTGTGCTCAGGTATTGGGAGATGGTGATTAGAATAATTTATAGTAAATTGTTAGATTTTCAAGTGCAGATGTAAAGGAAAAAGTAGTTAAAGGGCAGATGAAAACCTTGAGGTTTAAAACATAACGTGTTCCTGAGACATTGCCCTGCATACCAGAAAATTATCTGTATTTGAAAATTATATCTGTTGTTGAAATGAAAATAGCAAAAAAAATCTGAAGTCTAAAATACAGAGAGGCAGAAGGGGGGAGGTGTGTATCAAGTGTACAGTTCTGTATGGAGTGTGTCCCTGAAGGGAATTCATTTACAGTTCTGAGATGTAATTAATGGACTGTCAGCCTCTCTTGTCAATGAAAGATTTCAATCAGAGAAAGGGTCTTTAAATGGATAGATAAATCACAAACATTTTTTTTTTTTTTTTTTCTTTTTTTTTTTTTTTTTTTTAAGAGTAGCCATTCAGGTGGATTTTTTTTGTTTTCTGAATGGGTTTTTTTCCTGTTTTCTCTTCTGTTTCTGGCTCAGAACAAGTTGAAAAGACAATGCCATGATGCTTGTTGGAATGTTTTAAGTCTTATTTTTAGAAAGATAAGTTTAATTTCACTGACAGGTCATATTATTTTAACAACAATTCTTTTAGCAGGAAGATTCTTATTTGAGTTGTCTTTATATTTGTTTGACTTAGCCTACAAGTCACTGTCATCATTGTATCTATTAAATCTGAACAAGAATTTTGACCCTTTCAATCTTGCAATTACCTTAATTGGAAAATAAGTCTCTGAGGAATTGAAGTCAGTTATTTAACTCACAATTAAATGTATTGATTGCAGAAGGGTATTAAAGTTCATTGAAGTAAAATACACACTACAATTTACTGTCTGTTTCTGTCCATGTGGCAGGCTACAGAAAAAAGACCTAAATGAACGCTGGGTGGAAAGGAAGGCTGGTGGACAGGCTGCTCCAGACTTGCACAACTTTAGGAAGGGGAGAAGACCAAAAGGAGCAGGTGTGACTGCAACAGGAGAGTGTAGAAGAGGAGATCAGAAAAGAGAGGTTGTTGAAATACTGCTTAACCTAAGCATTGAGGCAAGCAGCTCTTATTTTGAGGTCTGTACATACTAAGTTAGCTTTATGTTATTCTTTGGAATTATTTATGTACCTGTAGCAGAGCTAGAAGTCTGTAACAGAGCTTTGACATTTGTTTATATAAGATATTAGTTTATTCTTACTTAAATTTTGCTGATATGGTTTAGTAGGTTAACCATTTTCTGCTTAAATATGTGAGCTACTGACAAATGCCACTGTTGGGAGGTTCTTGGGGTGCAAACAGAACATGAGCATGCACAGGATCAAAGCTTTGTTCAGCTTTCTAAATAATACATTTAAAACCCTCTGTTTGTCTAGTAGAAATAAATTGGCCACTTTGCACAGATTCAAAAACTTTTCCTTGTGTGGAATTAGACTCCATCTGGGATATTAAGGTTGCTCTGACTCACTTGGCAGTCTTGGTGAAATTTGCTACTGAGCTAAATACAAAGCAAATGCAGTTTCTTACAAATCTCATCTGTTGGCAATGAAAACCTCCCAGAAGAGGTGCAGACTTGAAAACCAGCACAGGGATTTCTTGATAAACCAGTGTAGAAATACTCTTGTGTGCAGTCATAGCAGAACTGTACTTGTTTTACAAAACATAAGACAAGAAGTTATGTTCTTACGTAACTCCTTCCAGATTTTTATCCATGCAGGTGTGGTCCAAGTGTTGAGATTGGTGAACAATTTTGGACTGTAAAGACAAGTAGTAATTGTCTGTGTCCACAGGGGGTGAGACACATCCTTTTCTTCTCATATCTTGGACTGGTTCCTTTGCAGAGCAGTTTGAAGCAGCTTTGGGCTGATAAATCTGTCCCCTGGGTTCTGTGGCCATGTGGAGCTTAGCCTTTAAACAGCTGGATAATCTCTCTCTGGAACAAGTGTACTGGTGTAACTGGTTTGACTGGTAACAGAGGCATGATGTCAGTGCAGGGCACCCTTGGCTCTTTCTTACCTGCTTTGAGCAATTCCCTAAATTTCACAATAGTCACAAAACTATCAGACTGGAGCAAATGACAGGGATTATTTATGCTTTCAGAGTATAAACACAGTGTTGTGGTTTTAGAAATGAAAAATACAAAGAGACAGTTCTGCTACCTTTGAATTATTGTAACTGATCTAGCACAGTTTCTAAAACAGCAAATGAGTAAAATTTAAGATACTGATTTTTTTGTTTATTCACAAATGCTGATAATTTTTTTCTTATTTAAAAAAATAAACAGGGAAGGACTGAACTTCTGCCTAACAGCACAGATTAATGAAAAAACCATATTCCAGTTCTCTGACATACCATCAAGTTTCCATTCATTGCGAAATAACTGGATGACATCAAAATGCAGCAAATATTTCAGCATTAGCTTATTCTGTGGGTGGCTGTGGGGTGGTATGAAATCAGTGGGTTTTGCTTGCCCTAAGACCTAAGGGAAGCTTTCAGACTGACTTAGAGAATTGAGATTTCAGATACTTCTCTAGATAAGTGGAATAATTTTTTCTGAATTTTTCTGTGCTTTTTTTTCTGCGTTCTCTGTCCTCATTGTATTATTCCAGAGTTTACAAGTGGGGTTTTTGGAAAGAAAATTGTTACTAACCGTGGTTTTTGCCAAATTACCGTGAATGAACAGAAGTTGCGTGGTGGGATTGGGAAGGATTGTTATGTGGGAAATGGAGATCTGGGCTGGTCTTTAGCAGGCACGGGTGGCTTCCCACAGGAAGTAATTTTAAAATGTTTGGGAATACTTGATACAGTAGTAGACATGCAGTAGGAATCAAACTGTGTGGGTGAAATAACAGGATTGGGGCTGTCTGAGCCTGTGCAGAGTAACTCTGGTGAATCACTCCCAGTGGCTGAGCTGTTCTGTGTAATTAGCTCTAATTTCAATGTTCTGATATTGTTTTTTATAATTAGCAGGGTACCAAGTATTTGCATCAGCTGAAAACCTGGGAAAAGCTTAAACTGAGGCTCCTCTTCTTTGGTAGGAACATGGAGTGCATTAAGACATTGCTGCTTAATTAATTAGCTGTGCTTACGTCACGAGCCAAATTGTAGTGTGTGATTCATTATTTTGGCCGGGCTTTTCCTTCCCTGCCGGGTTCTGGCAGGTGGGAGTGCTGCGGTGAATTGTGACTGCGACAAGCGGAGTTACTGCCGCGGGCTCTGCCCGGAAAGCTGAGCTGGGCGCCGCGGGGATGCAGCAGCGGAGGGAGAGGCGCGGCGTGACGTCACACGGAGCGAGGGCGAGGCCGTCGTGACGTCACGTGCGGCACTGAGCAGTGTGTGCACGTCACTCCCCCGCCACAGCGAGCGGGACCGGGACCGGGTCGCGTCACTTGTCCGAGGCGCGCCGTGACGTCACCGTGACGCCGCGCGGGGCGGTGCGTCGCCGAGGCGACCGGACGCCGCGCATGGGGCGGGAGCGGGAGCTGCCGCCGCCGCTGCACTGCGGCAAGGCGGCCCGGGGCGGGAGCGCTCCGCGCCGCCCCATTGGCTGTGCCCGGCGCGGGGGGGCGGGGCCCCGTCACCCGCCTCGCGCCCATTGGCTGGGGCCGCCCCCTCGCAGGGTTTCCGCCCCTCTCCTGAGGGCGGGGCCGGGCGGTGCCGGCAGATGAGGGCGCGGCGGGTGCGGACGGGGTGCCCGCGGGTCCCGCTCGTCCCTCGGTGGAGCTGAGCCTCCGTCCCCCTGCTGTCCCGGCACGTCCCAAGGAGGAGCCCCTGCCCGTCCCGTCCTGTCCCGTCCCGCTGGCCCCTGGCCTGGGAACCGCCAGGTAAAGCCGGGAGAGCGCCCAGGAGGGGTCCCGGTTGAGAGTGCCCGGGGGGGCGTCGGGGTCCCAGCTCTCAGGCTGCTGCACTTGTAGGGTGTCTGAGACCGGTTTTTATCTTTTTAACTTAAACGATTTATAATTTTTAATGTTGGCTGGTACGTGGGCAACCAGCAAAGTTGCTGTTGTTCCTTTTCCCCCGTCTCATTCTGCACCATCACTTCCTTGCGTTTCAGGGCTGTGGATGGAAACCTCGTGCCCATCCCACCATCTTCACCTTCCCTCAGGTTGTGCGCGGCAAGGGGTAGTAATTCTTAATTTCTACATTCATGATTTGCTTTAAATCACAAAAAAGTCGAATCGGATTGTGTGTTCCATAATGAATTAACTCTTAGGAATCCTTTGCACCACTTGATTTGGAATTCTGAATATTAATAGGAATTTCTGTTCTCACGTATGCTGTCTCTCTATGTTGTGCATCTGAAATGAGTTGGTCAGAGTTAAATAACTTGGAAACGTTTTTTTTTCTCCAATTTTCATAGTTGAGGAAGGGGTTAACCTGAGCTTTCCTTGCAGTAACGGAGCAGAGAGAATCTGTAGAAGTTGCTTTTTGTCTTAAGAATATGATTTCTTACAGGCTTTATGTTGCTGCTTTTAGAGAGTTCTTGCATGTGACAGAATCTTGCATGTGTCATTATATTTCCAACAGGGCTTCCCAAAGGACAAAAAGTCAAATATTGAATGTCACGTATAAAGCTGCAAAGAAGGAGTCCTGTGCTCTTTCCAGAATATAAATAAAAATACTTCTGAATGCCTGTAATTAAGTCTCTTCCTTCATTTGCCTTTGCAGTGATAAGCATATACAGAACTGTATTTTAATGTGCAGAATAAGCAAATAAAGGAACCTGTATGAGAGACAAAGACTTGATTCTCTCTGAACATGTCATCACGTTTTAGAACACCTGTCATCCCTTCATGCTTGGGCTGCTTCATGGTCCACAGGGTTGATGTGTAGTAAACTTGTTACCACTGAAGCACTCAGAATTTTTCCCTGTAAATTACAGGCTCCTTTTTTTTGGGAAAAAAAAAAAAAAGGTTTTCCCTCTCTCTTTTTTCTTTCTTTGATTGCCCAGTGTAATGATCCCATGGCATTCGCCCTCAAAATGGTGATTTATGGAATATTAACATTGCTGGTAATTTTACTCACATTAAGCCTACTTTATGGTGAGAAACCAGGGGATTATAATACTCCATCATTTACTTATCTCATCCAAACATATTTTTAAACCAGCTGCTCCATGTGTATGAGCTAGCACAAGAAGTCAGCTCTGTGTTTCATAACCACTGGGCTTTGCCACTGGTGCTGACCTATTCTGGCCCCATTATTTCTCCTCCTGACAGCAGAAACAGGAGATGTTCAGGGGCTGAAACGTGATTGCTGCCGACATCAGTCTGTACACTGCCATGGAGAAGTCTCCACCACAGTGACACTGCTTGAAAGTGCTCTCAGGGTGAGGGATAAGGGCACAGTGACTGCAGGGACTGATCCACTTTTACCTGATAGTGGCATCTATTTTACTTGGAATTTTGGGCTTGTGTAACCTGTGAGGACCTTTCTCTTTTAAAACTGGCTATTTGGCATATTTTACAGTAGATTTCATTTAGACAGAATTGCTAAAATGCTATGAAATTTTCTATAGGACTTGTCTTCTGTTTTGTGGCTTTTTTTCTTCTTTTTAAATCTCATGACTGTGGGAAACCAAAGAATTTTCTCCATGGATTCTGGGTTTTTTCTCTTCTAATTTAATTCAACTGCTCTTTTGAGAGGATGAAAGCTTACAGTTACCTGCTCCTGTGATTTATGTTTCTACCAAGGAAACAAGCAGAAAAAAGGGCTAGAACAGTTTCTAGAGGGAGAAAAAAATCAGGGCTCTTTTGCGTATTTTAAGCATCTTTTCTATTAGAAAGAGGGTGGTGCAAAGGAAGCATCTATGTATAGTATGCTTTCAGTAGCAAGTTCTCAGGTGTTATCTAGTTGTATTTTCTCTGAACTGCTGTATAATTCTTGCTTTATAAGTCAAAAATTTATGTGTGGCTTTTAAGTTCTGTTATGTATTTCAGTTCTAAGTCTCTCCTGAGCTGTTTGGCCATGTGTTACTTGAACAGGAAACTCTTAATTAATGCCCTCAGTTCTTTCCCAGCATAAACTAAATCAGTACTTTGAACTTTTACTCTGTTCCCTGGTGATATACATAATATCCATTTGGAAAAAGAAAAAAACCCAAACTAAATATAATCCTGTTTTATTAAGTGTTTTCTGCTGTCTTTATATGCTTTGTTCTGGTGTTCAGCTTAAAGCTGAGGAATAAGAGGTTTTTGGAACTGCTCATCCTGGCTAATAGGAGTTGGGAATGTCAGGTGCTGTGGATGAGAGTTGAACGAGATTCAGGTGTTGTTTCCTGGCTCCGAAGTGTTGGTGGCCCTGGTATCCTGGCTTGACTTCTAAGTAATGGCAGTCAGGTGTGCTGAGCAGATGGGCAGAGCAAGAGGAGAGCAAAGCTCAGAGTAGAAGGTTTGTGGGAACAGACAACTGTATTTGCATGTGAGTAAATTTACATTAAAATGCCCTTCGGTAATTTAGGCTGTATATTCTGAGATTTTGGAAGCCTTTCTTTTGTGTTAGAGGCCTCAGAGGTGTCGTTTCCCCTCTGGAAAGGAAGCAGCTCAGAGGAATAGTGGATTATACCTGCTGCTCTCAGGTCGGGTGTGGTGTGTTTTGCACACCTGTTTCTCCCTCAGGGTTTTGAGAACATGTAAATTTTGTCAAAAAAGTGTCAGTACTTGACTCTAATGCTGTGGTAAACACTTCTCCCACTAATCTACGAAGTGCTGCAGGTAAAGTAGATCAAGCTTCAGCAAACCATGCAGTGAGACTTGCTAAAAACTCTTTCTCTTCTAGGCTTAAGTAGCCAAAGATGAGTCGTGGATTCTCAGAAAACAATAACTTCCCCTATGACAACAACCAAATGGTTTTGGATATGATCCTGTGTTCCCTAATTGGTGTTCCTCAGCCTATCAACTGGGACAGTGTGGCAAGGCTGGTTCCAGGATATACATCCAAAGAAGTGAGTTCACTAATAAAATAATTT
Organism: Dicaeum eximium; assembly: GCA_013396995.1. NCBI lineage: Eukaryota > Metazoa > Chordata > Aves > Passeriformes > Dicaeidae > Dicaeum > Dicaeum eximium. The sequence continues at coordinate 2,335,765 of VWZP01004023.1, read as the reverse complement.
GTATGCTTTAAGCAATGCTTTATGGAGAAGAAAACATTCCTGGGGGGAAGGAAATTGAAGTTAAGGTTGGGGTTTTTTTCCCTGAAGTAATTTGCACCTAATTGAAAATGTTAAATGAGCAGTAGATTGAAAAGAGGTGGGGGGTTTTGTTTTGTTCCTACAGAACCTGAGCATTGAAATTGAGAAATGCATTTTGCATTGTATTTCATCAGAATTCATACAGAATAAGAATGAAAATTATTGGAAAGGAAAAATTAAAAAGTGGAATTTAAAAAAGGTAGCTGTGCTACTGCATTCCAAACTTCATAGCTAAGACTTGGATGGAAAGGGTGTCTGTACACACTAACCCTGTGCAGGTTGTAGAATCCTGACTAGGAAACCTAATAACTCTCTATGCATGTTGCTACAACTCTAAACAAGGAGGGGTTGCAGATCTCTATTAAGTAAAGAGTGCAGTTGCTTCTTTTTTGATCCTACATTATGTGGATTTTTCTTTCTTTGGTTGGAGTAGAGTTGGAAGAACCTCTGTATACTTCTCTTTCTGGATTGCTGAATTTCCTGGTGAAACACTTTTTTTTAAAATAATTTTTACTTTTTAATTTCTGAGAGGGTGTAAGCTAAGAAAAGAATATGTCTTTTGCCCTTGTGATTCAGCAAAGCTGAAAGAAAACAAGACAGTGGTCTTGACTTTCTTGCAAACCTAATCAAGTGTGTCAGCTCACATTTATAACAGCGCTATTGAGCATTGCTGTAACCTTGTATTTTGAACATAAAAATGAATGATTGGGTATAGAAACTTCTGTGGAATGTTACTGCCTTTCAAGTGCTTGGCAGAGTGCTTGGGGACATCTCTACTGTTCACCTTTCAATGTGCAGACAGCACTGTGCACGTTAAGGAAATAAAACAACAGCATCAGTGGGCCCTCTCCTCATTAGTTCATATGATTGATTAGTACATGTCTAATTACTCTGTTTTCAAGGGACTGAGTGTCTCAAATATGTGGAGTCTCTGTTTAAGGAAGTTACAAAAAAGCACAGATACCCATTTATTTATTTCTTGTATGTATGTGCCTGGCATCACAAATTTAAGATACTGTGAATATCAGAAGGATGTCTGTGTGCCTGGCCCAAAGGGGCACTGGCATGACATGTCTGTTAACTCAACCCAAAATAAATAAAAACAGCTGCTAATAGGGCCCAACTTCTATGTCACAGGAGGAGCACGTGTAGAATTAAGTCTATTTATTTGTATGTGCAAGTTACCTCTGTGTAGGACTTTGCTGAACCGAAGCTATAGTTATGCTTGTGTTGGTACAAATTTACAGAATAGAAGAACTTTCTAGTTCATCAAAAACAGGGGATGGGAAGTTTATAGAATTGTAGCGGAAAGCAGCAGTCCCTTTTGTCCAAATTGGAATGGAAGTCATAAAGTAAAAGAAGAGTAATTGTGAATCCATTTCTGTAGCCACTCTTAATAATATTTGACCATGTTTATGGTAAAATATCTAGTTACAAAATGAGAATTCAAACTTTCCTCCTAACTTTCTCTTTGAAAACTGGGCCTAAAGTCACAGGGTTTAAGGAAATGAAAGTTGAAACAGGTTCTACTTAATTTTTTCTTTCTGTTAGAGTATTTAATTACAGTAGCTATTATTGTACCGTGTTTATATATACTGATACCACTAACAACATGGGAAGTATTTATGAGTTTGATATCAGTAACTGTTCACATGCGAAAATGTGCAATACAGTATCCATCTCAAATCTTAGTATTAAAAATGTGCTGAAAGCTACTGCTTTATTGTCCTATCATTTAATCTTGTGACAGTGTGCAAAAAGGTTTGATGAACTAAAAAGCAATGGAAGTTCACCTGTTGACAACCAATATAATTCCCTGATGGCTGCTGGTGGGAGTCCTGTGGAAACTTTAGCTACGTACATCAAATCCTCCTTGCTCGATTCACAGACAGAGTTTCAGGAGCCTGCTATTGGGCAGGATTCCATTACTATAACTGGTATGTTTTTAGTCATTCTGAACTATATTGGCTTTGATAATCAGTATGTGCATGCTTCTGTCCTGAGTGGTTAAGTCCACCCAGGAATAATAGCCATTGATCTTTGGAGAGTTAAGTATGAATATAAGGCATACAACAAGACACTTGCTATTAGTTTAGTTTAAGAATCAATGTTTGCTTGGGTATTTTTGGTAACTTGTCCTTCCAAGAGGCATAAATCCTTCTGCTGAATTCTGTTTAGGATTTTTGGTGGTGTGCTGTTAACCCTACAGCCATTTGAAGTCACGTTAAGCAGCATTATTAATATAACTGGAGAGTATTGTGAAGAAAAGCTGCAGGAAGCGGAGGAGGTGATGCCTTGAGGGCAAACCTTCCTCTCCCAGCTAGAAGCCCTGTGTTTGCCATGGATGGGTACAGAGGAGTTGGAGCAAAATGTAGCCCATTTTTGCTTCATGACAATCTTGAGATGACATGAATTGTGTCTTAGTCGATTATGTGTCCCAGTAATTATTTGGGCAGAAGATGACCAAACCCAATAGTTGTAAATTTAATCATAGCACAATTAAGTAGTGTTAACAATTCCTTTAGTATTTCTTCTGTCAGAAGCTGTAATTAAATGTGAGTGTTATTCTCTGATTTTCAGTACAGAGATGGTGCAGTGACTTTAGAACTTCGTAAATGTATTTGCATGAGAAATTTGCTTCAGTGATGAATAAATAATTTGTGTTCAAAATTAAGACAAGAGTGAAGCATTTAAACAATGTGTTCTTTGTTAAAATGTCTTTCACTGCAGCTTTCACTGTCTTCTTTGCAGCAGAAAAACAGCTGTTTGAACTTTGAACGAAGGGTTTTTAAAAACTCTAATCAAGGCATGGTACTGGAAAACTGTATATGGAGTGTCAAGACTGAAAGTGCTTCCCATCAGTTTTCAATTATGTGGTTCCATGCCTGATGTGGAATGTGCCTAAATGCTGCTGGCACCCACACGTCCCTGCTTGCAGGATTAGCAGCTTCCCAGTAGGCACTTAACGAGCTAACTTCCCTTCTAGAACTCCTGAGACCATTAGTGCATGTTTTCTTTTTAACAATGTAATACCTGTAATGAGTATTAATGCTGTTAAGTCCACTAATGTAATGTTTCCTTTGACAAGATCCTAGCCTGAGATTATTCTCTGTTTTCTTTGTGACTTTGGCAAAATCATTTGCCCTGTTTGAGTGTAATTTGTTGCTATGAAATTAGGGTAATTAATCTTTTTTTCTCACAGGCTTGCATGAACTCACCTTCTTAGTATTTGTGAGATACTTCTACATTTCAGAATTAGGGATTTGAGACAATCTTATTTGTAAATGTTTTTTTGTTTAATTAACTGCTTCCTAGTGGATTTATTCACATTAGCTTATTGTTAGGATCAAGAATTTTGGGCCTGTTTGCATTTGTTTGTAGTCATGAGTAACAGCAAGAAACAGCAAATCACATCATACTCATTCTGAGCTGGATTCTGGTTTTGGCTGAGTTATAAAAGCTTGTTTAATCCTTGCTAATTACAAGGCAAACTGCTGCTAAGTGCCTCTGATTGTATCTCATAAGGGTAAACGAGCACAGAGGATAGCCCTTTACCTAAAGGCTTTGTTACAAGGTTTCAAAAGTTAATCAATCTGTAAGCTTTGGAGGGGAGGGAAAAAAGGTATCAAGCAATGTATGGTGAAGTTCAGATGTCCCCAGTAATTTGGCTGTGTTACATATTCTTGTCAGCATTATTGCCTTCAATAAATCACTTTACCTTGTTCACAATGGACTTGTTAATATATTTGCAGGCAGAATTCTTTCATACCATGTATTTCTGCAGTCCCTTCTTTTAAAACTCACACCTTTGATTCCAACCCAGGGCTCCCACCTCACATGCAGTGAAGATGGCTGCCCAGACAGCTGTGGCTGGAGCAGCCCTTTCCAATGTCTTACTGGGAGTGAATCTGTTGAATCTTCCCCTTCTCTTAACTGAGCTCCCTCTTTTAAGGCCTTACTAAGACTTAACTGTGCAAGGCCTTTGGCTGCACCTTTGGAGAAAGTTTAGTTTCTTCTGCCCCCAGTGCAGTAATTTTGCTTTCCTGGCATAACTGCTGTTTTCTGAACCATATCATTTTTGCTGTCAGTCTGCTGTAGTTGTTCAGCCATTAGATGAAGAGGTCTGTCTTAATCTTCTGTAACCTCTTACATTACTCAAGAGGGACATGATGTTTCTGGAACTCCCAGAAATCTGAGAGAATGGCATAATAATGGAAAATCACCATCTTAAGGTTTTCACTGGAAGACAGATATGTGCCCTTCCAGTGTTTAAAAAAGATAATGATCTTTCCGACTTTTAAGCAAGATTATTGAAGTTTCACACTGCAGTAGTCCATTCACAGCTGGAAAAGACAGTCATTGTTTTAACCCTTGATCTAGAATTCAGTGGATTTGGTCACTGAACTCCACTAGGTTGTTGTGTGCACTTTCCACTGTTTGTAGCGCCTTTGTGAAGATGAGCTATTTGAAGTGCATCTGTCCTTTGTTCCTGGAACAACCTCAGTGATGTAGCCCTTGGACCAGGCAGATTTCCTGGTCTGCTCTCTTTGAACATTGTTTGCTATAAACAGCTGGTTTAAGCTACATGTGTGAGAAATTTGGTAAAAGCAAACACATCCTAAGAGTCTTGTGCACTTCTCTTTGGAAGCTGAGAATTCCAAAGCTGGCACATGATGAGTAAGGAGTGGCATTGGTCTCAAGTTATGTCCTGGCAGAAGCTTTGATGTGGCAGGGTCTTAGGAGCCGTGTCCCACAAAACAGACCACAAGAGCTGGAGGAATGGGTTGCATTCCCAGAAGGAAGTGCTGAAGGCTGAGTCTCATGCTCAGTGTTGAGCCAGGAGTGATCTGGGTTTGTAGCCGAGTGTCTGGGCAACCCAGCAATGGTGCTGCTGTGAGTTCCCATGCGTGGCACTCAGAGCAGGAATCTGGATTGTTTAGTAGCCCTTAGAGAAGCAGATCTGTTGGTAGCTGTGCTGTTGCTCCACCATGACAGACGTACTTCAGTTGCATTTCCAAGATGCTGAAGAGCAAAAGATCAGGAGTTTTTGTTCTAATGCAGCCTTCTTTCCTTATATTGAAGGAAGGCCCAGTGCAGCCTCCACAAGGAGTTGTTCTTCAGAATCTGAGAAAGGTCCTGTACATAACAGTGGAGAAAGCACTGACGAAACCCAGGGGTAAGAAGAGCTTTGTGTGTTTGTTATCTAGGGGATTGTAGAATTGACAGAAAGATGTCTAAATTGCTGAAATTTATCTACTAGCAGAAGGAAAACAGTTGGAAACAGCCCAATGAATGCTGTAAGAAATTTGGAAACTCTCTATTGCTACAGAAATTCAAGTTGGTTTGTGAATGTGTTGTGTGCAATAAGATATTTATAAACCTGTGCATACTGTTCCTCTGAGTGATTGATCTCTGATGTGGCAGGATGAGAAACATACCTGGTTTTATAAAGGAATGAAACAAGACTGATGCTCAATTACACTTTAAAAAATGCTCTTGAACATAGGTTTGTCCTATGTAAAAGCAGGAAAAGAGCTGTAAATGAAAAATTTTCCCATGAATTCCAGTAGCCATCCAGGTAATTTTTATTCCATCACATATCTCTGTTTTCCACACTATATAATTACGCATAGGATAATGTTTGTTTGAAACCTAAGCATCTCTCTGTAGAGACCGCATTTACTGATTCTAGCTTTGAGCATTTCTTAAGAAGTAGAGATTATTAATATACAATAAACCAAATCTTGATTTCCAGTGATGAAAATTGCTGTTACTGTCCTTGACGCCTCAGTGATTTAGGCATCTATATCTGGTTATTCTTTGAAGAAAATTAAGAAGGGAGAAAAAATAAGTTTTCCATGTAATTCAGGTAGTATTCTATAACAAACAGGTGACAAAATTGGGGAATGCAGCTAGAAATTTTCTATTTCTGCTCCCTTAATTAAATAATTCTGATTATCTGTAGAGGATGTGCCTTTCTTTTCACCTGTTCAACAGTAGTTTCTATTAATAGTTAATAACTGCAATTTGTTTTCCCTCTGTTTATAAAACCCTGTTGGTGACATCAGTGTTGCAATGCATGACCCAGAGCTGGAGATGGGGTTGTTGGGATTTGGTGTCCTAATTGGCTTAGGCTCCTAATTTGCTTTGTGGTTTTCTTGTTTGGAGGCCAAATATGGTGATCCATGTGTGCGATGAAGCCAAAAACCTCAAAGAAGATTTTGTATGTCCTCGAGACCTTTTGATTTCAGAGATGAAATACTTTGCTGAGTACCTGTCAGTGGATGCCCAGCGCTGGGAGGAGGTGGACATTTCCGTGCACTGTGACGTTCACATCTTTGACTGGCTGATAAGATATGTCAAAAGGAACTCCAAAGAGTCTGAGGCTAATGAAATACCCACTTTAGGTAAAAGCAGATAATTTCTTTTAGGTTCATTATGTTCTGTACTAATTGATGATGAATGGTTTTAGTGCAGTTCAGCCCCAGTCTGTTCTGACTGTTGTCAGTTGTTAGAAGAGTGTTGCAACAGAGATCTTCTGGTCATTTCAGCAGATGGCTCTGCTTTGCTAGCACTGACAGCTTTGAGGAAACATGCTGAAAGTTGAAGCAATAAAAAAGCTGTAATATATGTTGGGATCTGATGTTTTTAATTAAGATTCTTCAGACCTCTTCTGACCAAGGATAGAGCGGTATGCTGATGACTGGTTTGTTTGTTTCTCCTCTGCTCCCTGTTGGTACAATTGCAATGTTTTCTACAATTTCAATGCAATCCAATACAGTGGTAGAAGAGCCTTTGCAGATTTTGAGGCAAGTTTTTAATTTTTTAATGAACCTTTGCCACCACTTTTTAAACTAGAACTTTCTTTTCTTGGTTTGTTTATAACTTGCAATAAAAAGGTAATCTTGAAAAAATATCAGCTGGGTGTGATGGCTACAGATGGGAGTTAATCTTGTGTAGTTGTTTAGTCATTGTATATCCCCGTGAAGCCTCCTTTTCCAATTTTATCAAGGTTTCCAATTTTAATAAATTTTCCAGATTATAGTTGTACTCTGGCCACTGAAATGATAAAACAAAAGTTTGTTCATTAAGATGGTTAAAAGGTTCTATATACTAGAAGATGGAATGGCAAGTTGATTGCTAAAATAATAGCTAACACAGATGCTAAATATGAACAAGGAGGGAGGTGATATGAAATTACAAAAAAAAATCCATGTTAAAAACCCTGCCTTTGTTCTGTTGCCTTCTAGAACCATCAAATGTCATCTCAATCCTTATTTCTTCTGAGTTTTTGAAGATGGATTCATTAGTAAGTATTAAGAAAGATAGATTGATTTTCTGGCATGAGGGCACAGTTAATTACCAGGTGTCTTAACAGCTTGTTTGTTGTGCTTTGGCTGTTACATAAACAGGTGCTGCAATGGGAACATTTTGAGATTTTTAACACTTCTTCTATTCAGTGCAGTAATCCAATATTTGCAGAATCTCAATGCAATAAAACTTAGAGTAAGTTATTTTTAAATGTGGTAGTGTGATCTATAGTGCTTGTTTTATATCCTTTTTTACATGAATGATATGTCTGCAATTTAGGATCTAATTTTCAATTCTGTATGAGAAATAGCTGCTTTGTTAAAATGTTTGTCAAAAGTTCTGTCCTTGCGGTGGCTCACAGTAAAGCATAGCTGTAGAAGTTGAGATCCATGTCTTTTGTGTTTCTATTTTAACAAGCAATTGGAAGGTTACTGAAATTTTTGGAGTAGAACATAAACTAAGTCATGTTAATTCAGCATCAACTTTAGGCAAATCTGAGGCTTGTTTTTTATTTTTAAGTCAAAGTGAAATAGTTTTCCAGAACACACAAAATAAAAATCTTGAAGCAATTAGTATGGGGGTTTTGTCTAGAATTCCTTAACATGCGTATTTCTATTTTTCCTAGGTAGATATATGTATTCATTATTGTCACAAAAATATGAATGCTATTGTAGCCACGCCATGTAATATGAACTGTATCAACGCTAATCTTGTTACACACATTGCTGATCTCTTCAGGCACAATGAGGTGGAAGAGCTGAAGGACAAAAGAGACAAATTTAAGAGGTAACTTTTGTGCCCTGTAATACACTTCTGAAGTGCTGTTGAGCTTTGGGATCATATTTCATAACAGCTAAGACTGTGGTTTAGAATTATTTTATATATATAGTATTATAGCATATATAAATATATATATTCTCATGGAATGTATTTTTAATGCAGAATATAATGGTGTGACTTCAGAATTTTGTATTAAAATTATTGAGCAAAAGGAGAGAGTTTTTATAGAAAATGAGCAAAAGAAAGGGCCACACTAGGAGCATGGCATGGGCAAATTTTTCGTGAGTTCTCATATGGGAGCAAGGATTAGGGGGAGAAATCTTTTATGGGATGACACGCTCCTAATTGGTAGAGAATGGTTTGTCTTCAGCATCCTGTGAACTCAGGTTTTTGGACCTAGAATTCAGGGTGGCTGGGAGGCTGAATAGTTATGCTGGAATGTTCTTTCATACATCAGGACCCCAGTTTAGTATCAAGATAAGGGTCAATTATTGGAGTGCAGACTGACGTATAAGCAAGGTGAAAGTAAGGGAGGATTTTAGTTTGTAGGGATGAAGGCTTAATCTTAGAATGAAGAGCAATTTCACAGCAATATTCACTAATTAAAGGTCTTTCAGTCAAGGTAGAAGCTCGCAGTTAATATTGGCAAGCATTTTAATAAAAAAATCAAAGTACCACTTTTGTCACACTTGTATAAAAATGAAATGAATAGGATAAATTAAAGGAAAATTGTACTAAAAGCTAGAGTCTGTGAGTGACTTTGTTTATCAGAATGTGATTGTTAATCTCATTATGCATAAAGCAATTTTCAGGTTTTTTTCTAATGGGTGAGCTATGTTGCTGTCATTAATAGTAAACTTTTCTGCAAGAAGATTGAGAGACTGTTTGATCCGGAGTATGTAAATCCAGATTCTAGAGGAAATGCAGCAACTTTATACAGGTATGGCCTTTTTATATGGCTGCTTCAATAGCAAGGACAGTCCCTGTGTTTAGAAGTCCTGCTCTTACTCCAGTGCTTTCTTTCCTTCTTTCTCTCTCTCTTTTTTTTTAAATCTAGGTGTTGTTTATGTAAAAAGCTGCTAACCAAAGAAACTGAAAGGAGAATTCCTTGTGTACCAGGAAAAATCAACATAGACCAACATGGGAATATTGTCTATGTTCATATAAGGTAGTGAATATGTACATATATAAAATGTTTCTTCAACTCTGATTTTGGGTGATTTTGGAAGTACTACACACTCAGGTACACTACAAAATTAAGTCACAGATATGTGAAAAGTGTATGAAGCATCTCAGGTTCTTGAATTACCTAGCAAAAATTAAAACAGGGGAGTGTGATTATGATGATGTACTACTGAAATTGATTCAGCAGTGCTGCTGATGAATGGAAGTGGGAAAACTGCAGCCATGATTACTGGGAGGGCTATTTTTGGGTTGCACTGCTTTAAATAGAAAATACTCAGCTAATTCTTTCATCAGATGGTTTTAAGATGTGTGCAGTTGATGACAGATTGAATTAAATGCTGCATTTCTGCCAGGTTGTCTAGTGAAAGATAGACCCCACCATGCCAGCAAAGAAAGGCTAAAGAGTATTTTCTAATCTGACTTTACACTGTCAAATCAAATACTCAACCTGCTTAAAGGCTGCTATAAATAAACTTTGCCAGTTGTTTTTCTGTTCCTGAAGTATTTGTCAGAGGAGCTTGCAGGACCTGTTCTGTACCTAAGCCTGATTCATTTGGCACAAATTTTTAATTGAATTCTGTCTGTCTGATCCATGGCTGTGAGCAGCTGGATTCTCCTGTTAATGAAGATCAGTCCATGGTCAGCTGCAGTTCCCTCCCTCCCCACATGCCCCTTTTAAGGAGGATGGTGGAAGATTAATGACAGGAGACTTTTCTCATCAAATCTATTTTGTTCATAACAACCAAAACAGTTCCATATCAGCTCCCACCAGATATTCCAAGGTGTGGAGTTAAGTTCTGCCTAACATCTACGTAGAACCAAATCTTGTGCCCCTGTCCTGACCTATTTAAGATCATTGGTGATTAGTCCCATAAAATTCATTAATTGTATTACTTTACTTAAGCTGAGTATATGTGGCTGTTCTGCAATTCCCAGCAGATTAATGTGCAGGGCTTCAGAGTTACTCAGAGGATTATCTAGATTCTAATTATTTGCCTTGTGCTACTTGTGATGCTTTGCTACGCAGAAAATGTTTACTGAGAAGCAATGCTTGCCACTAATGAATTCAGGCTCAGGAGCTAATACAATTCTATCTTTACTGATTTAAAAAGACGTTTCTATTAATTGGTCCTCTAATGGTGCCTAGAACTAACTTCCAACTAAATCTGCTGCTTGCTTAGTCTAGGCTAGGCACACATTTATCAAAAGTGGTTCAGGCCAGGGCTTAAAATTGGGAGGAAATTATCTGTTCTTTCTGAAGATAATGTGCCCCACTGCAAGTTGCATATTCTCTTTTGAATTCTGAAAAGGTATGTTTCATTTGTTCCTTCCTTATGATCAAAGTCCTGTATTTTTAATACTAGAACTGCCAGGTATGTACCTTCCTCAAAAGGGCATGAGCTTGTGTTTTCAAACTGTATTTCTTAACTAAGTAATTATTGTTGTGTTGGAAATAGATAGAAGATGTTTATCTTAGCTTGTAAATTTGCAGTATATGGATCTTGAGATGAATCAAGCTGTAATTCTTTGTTATGAATGAGTTTAGGATATTCTGAAAGAATAAAGTCTCTTCTGTCATGCTCTGAATTTAGTAATCATTGTCTCACATTGTATCCCTCCTGTTGTAACTAATGGAGGCTTTTCACCAGTGTGTTTTCTGCTCTTTCTCCACCTCATGGTTCTGGTGGCAGGATCAAAACAGGGTCAGGAGTCTCATATTTTGCTTTTTCAGAGACAAAACCTGGGAAGTGCATGAGTATTTAATTGGCCTTCACGAGGAACTGAAATCCTGGCGGGATGTTTATTGGCGTCTTTGGGGAACTGTCAACTGGTTGACCTGCTCAAGATGTAATCAGGTTAAGTAATTTCACTTTGGCTTGTGGTGGGTGACTTCTGGGGGGTGAAGCAGGGATTAAAGCAGTCTGGAAAATATGTGATAATAAAGCTAGGTACAGGTTCTGTACAGTGCACAATTTTTACTTCCATAGGTCATCTCACCTCTTGCTCTCTGTCTTTTTGCTAATGTAGTCTTTCCTGTGCACTGAATTCTCCCACTGCCAGTACCATTCGCAGCCAGTTCTTTATGCAGGTGTAGCAAGTGCTCTGGGCTCGACTGGCACAGGAGTGTATCCCTGTTGTAACCAAAAAGTTCTTCGGTTTGACCCTACAACCCTCCCAAAGGTACTTCAGCTCTCCTTTAAAAGAGCAAAACACATGGTGGGGTGGGCACAACAGTATGTTAGGAAAACGGTCTTTGCCAAAATAAGGATTGTAATTCAGAAGTTGAACTTTTGTAATCACACTGATTGAAATCAGTTCTTCTCATTAACTCCAGTATTTGATCTTCCCGCTCTGTATTACAGGGCTGCAAAGTGAGGGATCACATGGTGGAGTTACCTCCAGAAAGTGAGGATGGGGATGCTTTGCATTCTCAAACTGCTCAGATCTTGAATGATCTGCTGCATCATAGAGATGTTATAGTTGTTCCTTTCACTAAGGATGAGAATAGGTAAGAACATTTATGTGTTACTGAAATAACTTGGCCCTCAACAGTGAACACGTGTGCTTGTTATATTTGAGTTCTCTCCCATTTCAAAATGAGTCATAGGACTTTCTAAGGTTAACTTATTTTTGATTGTTTACTTGGAAATTGGGAAGTGAAGAACAAGTACTTTTTCCTTTCACTTTTCAAGCAGGCTTTTAGTCACTCAATCTCCAAAACCATTCACTGCTATCTTTATATTTTAATGTATTGCTGTCAAAATGTTATGTGGCTGACTTGGAGGTCTGTCTGCTCTCTTGATACATGCTGAGTAAATGGAGATGGATTCTGAAGTAGTGGAACAGAAATATTTATTTTTGGTTTATGTATTTCTCTCAAAGTGACTCTGGTATTGGGCTTGGAGATGACAAAGGCCTTGAATGTGATGTGCTTGTAGAACCAAATACACCGTGGGGCCCCAAAACCGGAGAAATCAATGCTGTGAGTGCTGATGCTGTTCCTTCTTTTTTTCTAATAATGAGGATTCTTTGAAGAAGTTCTTGAACAACTTTTAATAAAAATAAGCCACATACATTGTTGGAAGAAAACATAGGTGCAAAATACCCGTTTGGTGAAAAGACAAAACTTCTCCAATGTCTGCTGGAAATATTTCAGTACATAACTTCCCTCCTGTGCTGGACTGATTTTTGATCAAAAAATCATCTGTAAATATTTTTAATGCTAAGCTTGCTTTCACTAAAACATGAGTTGACTGCATGTAATTGGTCATTGGTTTTCCACCTACTTGGGTTTAGTCATTCCACCAAAATTTGGAGTTCAAGATGGGAGGAGGCCTGGGAGTTACCAGTGTAGAGTGCTGTACTGTAACATACCACTCCTATTTTTAGATTTCCTCTCACATTTTTTATTTTAATTATTATTAGTTCTTTAACTTATATGCCTTTTTTTCTTGTTGTGACTACAGTTTTTGTCTCTGAAGAACTGGACTTTGCAGCTGGTTAGTAAAATATTTTACTAATTTTAAATATTTGGTCTCCTGTACTAGCAAAGAACTAGCTTTGATTTTTGTCTTATTTTCTAATAAATTAGACAAAAAATGTATTTTTTTACTTTAATATGGATATTGCAGTATAGCAACAGTTTTTATAAGAAAGTATGGTATGTATGAAGTACTACTTTGGCCTTAATAGAAATGAGAAATTCCTTTGAATACAAGCCACACTAGCTAGCACTGCATGCATCAGTTATTATTAGTTTTTTAGGCTGGCAGAAACATATCCAAGGCTGGCAGAAATCAATATCCAAGGTTTTGAGTATCTGTCTCTCTTGGTCTGAGGTGCTTCACATCTTCATTGTTAAGCTTCATCATTTCTCATTACTAGGCACTCATCACTTATTTAGATAAATGTGTATATTCAAACAATGTAAACATCATGTTACTGAACACTTCCATAATTCTGTGCTGATCTGTTAGGAATTATTCACTCTTTGGTCACTGAGATAGGGAACTATGCTGGATGTCAGCTCCTGCAAGACAGATTTAGTATATCATTTAATAGAAACCCAGACTCACTCTAAATATTTGGCTTCTCCTGATGTTGGTTAGAAACAGCAATCACTGTTATCTGAAGAGGAGGAGTACACCACGGGCTCAGAGGTCACTGAAGATGAAGTGGGGGATGAAGAAGAAGTGTGCAAGAAACCAGGTACATCAAGTCTTTACAGTCCTCCTCTCTGGAATTATCAGATAGGGATTTGAGGCAGCAGAAGTCCTCTGTAAGCAGATTTTGAATATTAGGTGTTTCAAAAATAAAACCCAAAGTTACTTGAATTTTATCCCTGGTTTTCCTGTGGTTAGATACAAATGGCCTCACTGCTCAGTGCCATCAAAAATCACTGGTAAACAAGAACAGCTGCAGTTATTCATGTCTGAGAAGTCCATGAAACTATCAAGCACTTATTTTGCAGGAAACTCTCAAATTAATGAAATTTCAAATGTTGGAAGAAAAGGCAGCAATTACATGACTGCTTTTACATGCAAAAAAAATTTGCAGATTTGTCTTTTGATTACATAGAGGAATGACTGGTTAACTATAGCTAAAATTGTGTCTGCATTGAAGCTAAACTTCATATGATCTAAAAAGAGTTTTCATTTTTTAATGTGTTAATGGGTTTAGGAACATGGAAAGCCAAAAAGCAACTTCTATGTTTCACTCTACTAAGGATTCATTGGAAGAGAGACAGTTCTTTGTTCTTTTTGCCTTTACTCAAAGGGCAATTGGAATTGTACCAGTTTAAAAAAAAGTGTAAATTTTGACAGAAAATTTTTGTAATTTAAACTTGTTTGAGCTGATATTGCTCAGAATTTAGTCATAGAACTAATATGGTCAAAAATGTAGCTTGTATGTGCATTAATTTTTAAACGTAGAAAATTTATGCTGTTAGTGTAATCACTCTATATTTTAAATGCATACTTGAGTATCTGTATACTTCTCATAGAAAAGCATTTGAGTAACGTGTGTTAGCATGCCTGCAACACTAATAAAAGGAAAACAGCCTGTTGATTTACACTGTTTGTAAAGAAATAGAGGGGAAAAAATACTTTAGTAGCTCTGTAGTAGAGAAATTCCACATATCTGAGGGTATGAATAGATATTTCTTCCATTAGCAGGGAGAAAGGAGAAATTAAAGAAATCCTACAGGCACCCAAAGAAAGTGGTTTCTTCACCTAGTGTTCAGAAAAGGGAAAAGCCATCTGATAAGGTAAAATCACAGCTGTGAATCCAGGCTCTCTGGGTGGCTTAAATAATGAGGAATTTTCTCAAAGTTTTGGACTTGACCTTAGAAAACCACATTAAATGTGGTTTTTTTTTCCTTCAACAGTCAAATTCCCGAGATGCTTCTCCGTTCATGTAAGTAATTTTCAAAGCCCTTGAGAACACATTTTAGTATCTCCCTCTTTTAAGGTGTTCCTCATAACAGAGTGTGTGAACCTCTCTCTTGCAGTGTGAGCATGCAGCAGAACAAATGGGATGCCTCCAGATCCCTGAGATTCAACCAAGATGCTCAAAGAGAAGATGGTCTGTTCCTGCATGAGTTTAGCTATCATAAAGTTAATATTATGCAAAGAAAATGATTTAATTTTCTTAAAATTTAGTTAGTTACATCCTTGTAGGGTGAATTTAATCTCAGATACAGCAATGGGATTTGGGGTGTTTGTGTGATTTATGTGCTTTATTTGGAATGTCAGCACAGAACCTACAGAGATTATAGTTGTGCTATCTCATGATTATGAAAGTACGCAGATATTTTTTCCTGCATCCCTGTGGCATTTGTTGTTTGTGCAGATAAAGAGAGAAGCATCCACTTCCATCTCTTTCCCAGTCTCTCTGACTAAATATATTCAGAATTGGATTAATTTGTTCTGCCTTTTTTAATCTCTCCGAAGACTCTTGTGCAATTTTGCTGTTTTAAAAATTTCTGTCTCAAAACCATTTCCTGAGATTTTGATCTCAGTGTAAGTGCCTCAGGCTGAGCTACATCAGGATTTAGGATCTTGGTTGTTCACGATTTTTATATGAACTAAAAAAAATATAAATCCAGTATCACTAAAGTCTGTGTCTAATCCTCCTTGTGTTCTGTAGCAATGAAAACCTTTGTTCTAAATATCCTTTCTGATTTCTGACAGATCAGAGAAGAATGTCTGAGATCACAGGGCACTTAATAAAAATGAGACTGGGAGACCTTGATCGAGTCAAGTCCAAAGAGAGCAAAGAAGTAAGATTTGTCCTGGCAAAATGTATTGTTTGCAGAGTTGAAGTGAGCCTTGGTTAGGAAAAATATTAAATACAAATGAAAATAACATCTATTCAATACTTAAGCTAAAGAATTAATTTTATAAATCTTAATTTTGTTCCAAGCATGATTTTTTGAGGATTGGAGTTTAAAATAATATTTAAAGTGCACTGCTTTTAAAAACTGCTCACGGAAAATAAAATGGGTTTAAAAAAAACCAGTATTGGGTTATGATAATGGACAAAACTTGCAATTGTTATGCTGAATATTGGTGATTTTTATGGAAAGTCATTGTTTACATTGAAATCATGTCAAAACTTGATTATTTTTTTCTGGATTCCAGTATGCAGGAGGCATTTATTCTAGACTTGAAGCTCAGATAAAAGCCTCAGCACAGATCAGTGCACGACAAAGCAATGCTGAGAAGAATCCCAAGTAAGATTTTAAAATAAAAGCAAGAAAAACTCATGGATTTTGGGAGTGTGGGGGGTGTGAGTTTTAAAGAAATATTTTAAAGAAAAACATGCCTCATTTCACACACTTCTTATGGATCAGCTTCCACCAGGTTAAGCCATATGTGGTGCAAAAGCTTGCATTTGTCTCCCAGTAGAGCTGGGAGAATGAACCTCTTGGGGCCATGCTGGGGTGAGGTTCATTGCAGCTCCAACATAATTTTCTTTTTGTGAAATTACAGAAAACCGGAAAAGTGTTAGCCCAGATTCTTACTCTGTTCTTTGTCCACATTGTAGAACAAAACAAACACACACACACACACGTACACACACCCCCTCATCAAAAACCTGCATTAATAATGTAAAAAACCCTACATTAATAATGTAAATATGTTTCTCATGTGTTTTTAACCCAGGTCAAAAACCCGTTTTGGTCAAGGCCGTCCAACATAAGGAGTCATGGACACACTTTAGCCAGAACTCATTGCTGCTTCCTGAAACTCCACTGCACTCTGACATATGGAGGATGCCCATCTCTGAAAGCTTTCCAGTGACTTATTTATTAGTTTAAGCCTTGTAAATTGTTTTGTGCTATAAATGAATGCAAACTCAATAAGGTCTGTACTTATTTTAATTGTAAATATACTATTTGTTAAATTTAATTGCTTTTTTTAAGCTATTGCATTAAATTGCATAGAAAATATTTTCTAAATCTACAAAATTAAATTCTTAGACTAACTTTATTTATGGGGGAAGACACAAATATGCCTTTTGGTATGCTAGAAATACTGAAAAGGAAAAAGCAAGACTACTGAATTCTGAATGCAGTCAGCAGCATTAACCCAAGTCTCCTTGTGTATTTATTATATTGTGTTGTATTTGATGGTACATTTTAGGTCAGTCTTCTGGGGATTTGCATTTGAAGGCCATAACAATACTTGTGACGTAGACTAGTTTAAGCAAAATTTTCATGCAGTTCTGAGGCTTCCTTGTGTACATCACACAACTCCCACTCCTCTGAAGGTGGGTAGCAGGTAGGGACTAGACCTCCAAAGATGCTCTCAGTGCCATGATGGTGCAGCATTGCATCTTGCATGTGAACCACTTGCTTTTCTTGTATATGAAATCTGTACCCGTCCCTATTCCTGACCCCTCCTGCATAGGACAGTGCTTTGTTCCCTTCTAAAGCCCAAACCTTGAGATGCAAAGCAATTCTATCTCTAATTGATGCTATGCCACTAAATTTCTAAGCAGATCTGTTATTAATTCTGCATCTTTCAGCAGAGATGTATCATTACAAAGGCTTCTGCATATAGATCTTTTGGGTCTATTTACTCCCTGAAACCTGCCTGATTAATGCTGTTTAGAAGTCAGATGCACTTTCAAGTTCTGTATTTGGAGCAATAGAACACAAATCCAGGGCTACCAAAATGAAATAACTTGCCTAGAAAATATGTTGCATATTAGCAAAGAAAATGGCAATAATAATAATAATAATAGAGATGGCTGAATTCAAGGAAACACATTCTGACTCTTTGAAACAGGTAGAACGAGAGCTCAGGGAAAGCTTATTCCAGCTCCTGGCTGTACAATAAATTTTGAGTTTGGAATTAAGTCAGCAAGCTCCCAAGTGGGAGGGTGGGGTGGGGTAAGGAGAGGGACATTTGTTTAAATGCTCTTCTCTCCATTTGGGCTTTTTTTGTTTGTCTTGTTTCTTGATGATTTTTGGTAGGTGTTAGAAGACTAGGATAGCAATACTTGAAAATACTGCTGTCAAGGTGGAAGATTTTTATTGAAACAATTAAAAATCAGTGTTACTTGTGTGTTTTGTCCAATGCTGTAGCAAATTTGGAGCCCAATGAAACCAACAAGCAAAATTTGATTTCAGTGGCTTTGATTTGAGGCAGGAGCTGTTAACTTTGTCGGAGTGCTTTAATCTGTATCAAATAAATAAGGTTTTGTGAATGCCTCAGGCCTGTTTGCAAGTACTAATGCAGTTTGAAGCACTTGTAGTCAATGTTGGAAAACTGATTGTTGTTTGTTGAAAGTATTATAAAATCCATCAGGTATGAAAAATGCAGTAGAAAACGTGTTTTGCTACTCTTTTGTGACTTCTGATAGAGGGTTGTTCCAAATTCCCACAGTAAACCTGGGGTGAAAGTTGCAGGCTGCATGTGTGTATGTTTGGTTTTCATAGAACTACTGACTAGAAAGGAAAATTCTGCTGGTTTTGGTCTGTGGGGAAGTGCCAATTCTACAAGCCAGTACTGTTTTCTCAAAAATTTTTTTAGCATATACAAATAATATACATGATGTGCAGTCTTATCTTTTTTCCCCATGCCAACCACCTTAAATTTTTATCTTGTATTAATTTTGAAAATTTGTCTTGGTTTAATGAAAATAAACATTATTAACTAAAGAAGTGTGTGAGTTTTTAATAAATGCCTGTAACAGGTAAGTATGGGCATAGATATTGTTTGATGGTCTCAATCATGCATGTGTATTTGTGATTAAATTGCAACATCCTCATACAGGCTTTTTATCTGTCAAGAACAGGGTATCATTAAATGCAGAGCTACTCCAAATCTACAAGAACTTAAATGAATTTTTATCTGCATCAAGTTTTGAAGCTGGATTAAAAATTCTTCAGTGAGCTGCACTACAATTTATCCAAGTATGCAAAATGTCAGACTAAGCTATGTTTAAAAAAACATATAACTTTGCTTTGCACTGCCACAGTGCAGATTGTACCATTTAAACAATCTGTTATATCTGTGAATACAATTAGTTTCTATGAATCTGTTTCTAGGAATTGGTATGTGGATGTCTTGGATGTCCTGTATTTGTGCAGTTGGGATATTGGGAAGGCAACGCTGTACATCCTGTTGTCATACCTGGTATAAGTGACCTTACTGCACTCTGCAGCTGTGCCTGTTTCCTGGATGCCCAGAAATCTGGGAGAAAGGGACAGAATTTTAAATTCAGTGTTGGCTCCAAGGAAAAAGATGTTGTGTTAGGAGAAGTGTGGACATATGGTTGCCCCAGTCTATGAATAGTGTGGGCATGTTTGATGTAACAAAGTAACACCTTTCTCTTGGCCAGAAGGGAATCAATTTTTTAAAAAATCATTGTTTCCTGTTTTTGAGTGCTCAGACATTTGGGATTGTGTTGGGAAACTGCTCCTGTGCATCAGATGCTTGCTTGAGCCACTATATGAAATTTCTGCTTCCATGTAGGCACCTCCCTCCCCACTTCAGACCAGTGTAACACTTAAGTTATTCTTGATGTCCAAGAGAGCAGCACACACAGACCCTGCAGACATTCCTCCTGCAGCTCAGTGAAATTTAACCTTCATGAACTGTATTACTGTGTTCTGAGTTTTTTTCTCTATTTCTAATAATTAGGGAATCACAGAATCATTTCGGTTGGAAAAGACCTCCACGATAGAGTTCCATTTTTGAGGAGGTAAAGAAGACTTGATTCATGCTAAATTTATCTTATCATAGGAATAGATTCACTGCTGAATCCCCTTCTGGCTGTATCTATAAATAAAAGCAGCCAAAGGCTTTTGCAGGCTTGAGGCCAAGTGACAGCACAGAATGGCTATGTCCCTGTGGTCAGCAGCTTGTCCTGTCTTTGAGCTGCACAATGGTGGAGGCTGAAGGATCCACCAGCCTGTCGGAAGGCTACAGCAGCCAGCAAAGTTTAACAGGACTGTGAACTCCTCTACTCTGGGAATCATAGAGGCATTGAATGCTAAGTTTTGGGAAGTGCTGCTGTTGGTTTGGACCAAGATCCTCACAGCAAAACCACTGTTGCTGCTTCCAAAGAGAGAATTAATGGAGTTGTGCTGCATCTCAGCAGCAATTTTCATTCTACACCTGCCTGTATGGGTTTGTGTACACTAGAGGCCTTCTTCCTTCAGCTTTTGGGCTGCTTCCCCATGGATAATGTAAGAGATCTTGCTTGAGTTTGATCCTCTAAGGTCTCATGATACCTCTCATGGCTGAGCTTACAGCTCTCTGGGGGGGCCTCTTGCTAAGAGAGCTCCCAGAGAACACTGAGGCTGCATTGCCTTCCCTCTGCTTTGGGATATCAAAAAATAGGACTTTATTAGTGGATTAAGGCATCCAGCACATGAATATTTCAAGAGGATTTGTTGCTTTTTGGTACAAATATCAGATTTTGTAGGCTCTGGCCTGGCTGTGATAGCCTGAGGGTGTTTGGTGAATTAGGTAAGGGAACTTCTTTTCCTTTTTCTTCTTCACAGGAGGCATTTTGTGCACAGACCTGCCTTCCTGCTTTGCCATGTAAACTTGCAAGGGCTTGGCCATCATAAACATTGGGAAAAATCAGCCCAGGGTCGAAAATTACCTACCTGAGATTGGCACCAATAAATAACACCACTGAAAGGCATAATCACTGCACATGGCCTTTGTTCAAAAAACATGGTGACCATGCTTGAACTTCTTGTAGTATTTCTTTAACTGCTTCTGCTTGAGTTGCTCCCACATTTCATTTATTCAGGGCTAGGACAGCATCATGGTAATTTTATTTTTAGTTATTTTACGCAGTTTTATTGTATTTTGTGTTCTCATTCTCAGCCTACAGTAATTACTTTAGTGTCCACGGTGACTAAACATGCTGGCACAATCACAAAAAGACCTTGGGCTGGCAGCAGTTTGCTGTGTGTTCAGTTGCTCCTTCCAATTAAAGATATATTTACCTACAAGTGATGCATTCAATCATGTAGTTTGTTTCCATCATTTGTAGTCTTTGAAGTTCTCTACAAGCTTAAAATATTGGTGGTTTGAGTTGGGTTTTTTTAGGTAACTTCATTGAAGTAAAATGTCTTAGCTGCCTGCTGAATTTACTTCCAGTGTGTAGTATCTCTAAAATACTAGACATGCTTCAGAGGTGTCTGCTTTCATCACATCAAATAGCAGCCAGTTTTCAAACAGGAATTCTAGATTTATTCCTTGTGGAACAGAGTTATGTGAAGATCCTCTGCCATCGCTTCGAGATCAAAAGAGGCAGTGCTGGTCCCTTTGCCTCTTGACACACCCCATTAATTTTCTTTCCCAGGAAATATGTATATTTCTCTCACATTGGCCAGGATATTCTGCTAATTTATTCTCAGTTGGGATGTTGAAATAAAAATGCACTTGTCACATTTTGTGTCACAGCACAGATGTGGGTTTCCTTGTTGGTTTATTTTTTATTGCCCAAAAGGACTTTGATCTCGCAAGCTGAAAATGATAAGCACGTTATATAGTTTGTGGGTTGCTCTCAGAGCTTATTCCAGTCCTTTACCTTGTTCTTGGTGAAGCATTTCTCAGGATAATAACTAACCGATGATATGGCAAATGAAATGATTCTTTGCTAGTATTCTGTATGAGAAACCATCTGGTTTTGCCTTGAGTTAGATATTTTTCCTGCAGTGTTCATGGCTCTCTCCAGAGCTCTGGCTTTAGCTTTGGTCAGCTGGGTTACGTTCCTCTGTCTCGATGCACAAAGTGAGTATTGTTATGTTTATAAATGCCTGAGTATTTTACTGCTTTTATTGAAATGGAACAAAATTAAATCGATTACGTTCATACAAATTGCAAACCTAGAATGTTGGAGTTTAAAGCAGGCAGAGAAGTATTCTCTGTGCCCTGAACTCCAAATACTTTGATTTACTGATAAAATCATACCTAAACAAGCAATCTTGGTGCTCTTGGAAGTGGTGTGTGGTTTTTCAAGGACTGCATGATGGACAGGTGAAAACCATGCTCTTATATATACAAGGGTTTTTACAAGTTTTCTTTAACTTTTGGGGGTTTGATTATATCTCCAGCAGTCTATAAATTAAATACCTAGGCTGAAGCTGAGTCTGAGGATGGATAATTTTAAATTTGGAATCAGTTTAATTCCTTGCTGCTGCTCTGCTAAATTAATTGGAGTAGTTACCATTGTTCTGCTATTCACAGTGATAAGTACTTCACTAAAAGTTCTCTTTGATGTATTGAGGCTTCCAGAAAGTGATAACTGCCATATTTTTATCTTTTTCACTGGCCCAGAGCCTAGGCTTTAGATACTCAGAGATGGAGGTGATGAATTAAACCTATAACCAGCAGCTGCTGACTAGAAATAGTCATTAGGATTCTATTCAGTGACTTGTGTAGAAATCTGCTCATTGCTCACTTATGAATGAGATCATACAAAGTGATGCAGACATGAAGGCATCTACCTAGCCAGGGAAAAATAGCCACTAGTGGTTATACGAAATGTCCCTTTGAATATCCATGAGGATGGCAAGGATAAGGAGTGGGGACATTCTTAGCATTGGTGCAAACCCACGTAAAGACCACAAGAGTTGCACAGGTATCCATAAGAGCATGGATTGCACTCTGGAAGCTTTGCTGCTGAATTCCAGTCAGGGAAGGGGGGAAAGTTTTGGTAGACTTCTGGATTTTTGTGTGTATAGTTGGCAAATCTTAATGATTAAAAAAAAACTCTGCCGCTTTTGCTGCACAGAGAAAATGAAGAGAGGTGACTGAGGTACAAGAAACCACTTAGGAAAGCAATTCTCATGAAAAAAAATATACGCCCAAAGGGCTCCTTCTCTGAAAGTTTAAGGGGAGTAAATTTTACGTAAATGTGCCAATGGGCCTTCACCCTAAGCTCCTGGATTCTTGCTAACATTTCTGTGAGGAATAGCTTTGTGTTTATAGTTGCCTTGGGAGCAGAAAACAATCTCAGGGCCAAGGTACAAGAATAGTTTCGATTCTGATTTCCACAAACTGTTCATCAGGACACTATTGAGCAGTGACTCACTCTTGTCAGGCAGTAAAGTCCTAGATTGGCTCCAGGACACCAATGTTTGCCTACTCCCTGTCCTGTATTGCTTTAAGCCCTTCAAGGTGCCACCATGGATAAATGTCTTGGAGCTTAATTCGAACCCTTTTGTGCATCTGGGTTTACATAGCATCAGCTTATTTACCTGCTACTATTTCTGGACACAGTCCCTCTGTGTTCTTTGTACATGACATTTCTGTTTCTTTTTAGAAATCACAACTATCAACTGTGATGTACCACCCACACCACTGGTGCTCTCAAGCTTTTTGGATGGATATACAGGTAAAATCAGGATTCTAACCTAGAACTGTCTGATCTCTTCCCAAATGTACTTTATTGCCTCACATAGTCAGTGTATTTTATAATGAGTCTGTATTATTACTTGATTTACAGCAGTGTTCATGGTTGGGTGCAGCAGCTGCCTGCATGAAATACTGCTTAGTGGTATAAATAAATATAACCACTCAAATACCCTGATCCAAGGATCTCATTGTCTGAATAGACATATCAGGCAATGGGAAAGAAAACAAGTGCAGAAAATGTTCTCAGTTCACCTTGTCCAGTCAGTATTTGTCCATGTCACTAATGGATATCCAGCAGTTTTACAAGGCAAAGCATTAAGTTATGGCCAAAACTTTCCCTTTGGGATGTGTCTTAATCCTTAGGATCTCATGCTGACTGTCCACAGGCAAACTTCACTGCTTCTGGCTTTCAACAACATACAGAAAAACATGATCCAGAGCAGTGATTTTTTTTTTTTTTTTACCGTCACTATTGAACCATTTCTTCTTGAGTTGTGGAAGCTTAGCTGTTGTGTCTGACTCTCGTGTGGAGTTAGAAAGGAAGAATACTACATTTCACTCGGATTCCATTTGATTTTTAATCAGCCAGCAAGAACTCTGGCCTTCTGTGTGCATTAAATGTGTGAATGAACCTGCTGACAGATCTGATGAATAAGCAAGAGGGACAACCAGTTTTAATTTTTCCCCATTACTTGTTTTTATTTGGCTTTCTCTCCTGGAGGGAATGCTGTTTCCTAGGCAGCTGCTTGATACTTCTTGGCTGAATGTATCCAGCTCTGCATGGAGGACTGGACAGCCTATGGCAGCAGCCAAAGCTGGATTTTGTTTTCCTGGAGGGTTTTCAGCACCGCACATAGCAGGGTGGTACCACACAAAGCTGTGTCCCTGAGACCCAGCCCTGCGGTTCTGTGCTCGCTGTCAGCTCACTGCACTTTGTCCTCATACGCAAATAAATTCCAGTGTCTCTGGGCTGGTAGCTGACAGCATTCCAGACACTCCCTGCTGCTGGAAGAAGATGAGGTGATATTCTTGAAACATTTGGATACCAAGAGCACAAGGTTGTGCATGGAGATTAGAGATGGGACTGTTACAGAAAGCATTTACCAACCTAAGCTAGTAGTGATGGTGTACAAAACTAGTGGATAAGAAAGAAACATAGCTTGGAAGCTTCCTGAAGATCATAGAAAATATTTGGGCTGTTCAGGAAAGACTTTGTAAAGGAGAGGAGATTATGGGTTTGCAATCCAGATAGTGTGTTCCATGATAAGATAAGTACAATTACATAAACACAAATGTCTTGATGATGTGAGTAAGGGAACTTTCTTTAATAAAATTGCCAGTAGCACCGTGCTGGGTGGTTTAAAAGGATACATTTCCAAACCGATTTCAAACAGATTTGGTATTGAACCAAGCAAGTAGTACACAGTCAGTCTAACAGGAATCCTGATCATTACAAACAATAAGTCATCATATTTTCAGGAGGATAGTCCTTAAATGTATGGTTGTAGAAAATCTCATAAGAATTGATTTGAAGGTTGCAGTGTTTTGTGTTTGTGTCCTGTACAAACAGAAACACAATAAGGGAAAGGCCACACACTTTCCAACTGAATCCAGATTCACACTGGATTCTACTGCCTGATAGATCCAACTAAAATATATGAAAGGCCCTTGTGTTTGGAAAATATTGAAACTGGCCCCATGAAGCCTCTCGATGATTTTGATTACACTGGCTGATTTTGATTACATTTTCACAGTAAATGTGGGAAAAAAGTTTTGCAGCATAAAGTTATTTTCAAAAAAATTGTGGAAATTTAGGTGTAAATTATGCCAAGCTTTTTAATTTTGGATATATTGTGTGAGTATATGGAAAAAATTTGGTTTATGTGGCTTTAAAAATGCATCAATACACTTGTGCAGGGTACTTAAGGGGACTTTAACAGATCTTACAGTTTAGCTAAAAATGCCAAAATTATATATAATGTAACCAAAAGTCACCAGTAATCAAGCTGTCATTACATATGAAATGAACCTGTGGATTTCTTTTCCATAAAGCAATCTAATTTTGTTCCATTTTCCCTTACAGGTGATATAGAATGGATTACAAATATCCCATTCAATGTGCATCTGAAACTACAAGCATCTGTATTCCCTGAACACTTGGATTATGTAGAGCTAGTAACTGATTCTCAATCTAGCAATGCAACTGTGAGGACTAGAAAGGCACTGGATGTTGAGGCTCTTGAGGTATTATTTTTACTGCATATAAAGCCTAGAGAGAAAAGTTTTCTTGACAAGTGAGAAAGAAATAGCATTAAGATAATACATTTTAATTGTTCGTTCTCTCAAATACGGGCTGGTATTTCAAAAATGTGATTTGTCTGAATAGAATTCAGTATCTACCTCTCACTAATATCTGTTAAATATCTTCAGTTTCCTACAACTAAACTTTCCTATCATCTGACAGCCAGACAGGTTCTTCCAAGTCATGTATTGTACTGAGAGCTGTAAACAGGCATTATGACAGGTGCCACTTGCCTTACAACTCACCTCTCAGGAGCATGAATTAATTATGTCATCAAAGTGAGATTGATCAGATATAACTTGATAGAAGATAATCATTAAACATAAGCACTTCACTCACTAATGTATTTAGGGGCCTCTGTTGCTTCATGCACAAAGGGATAGATCCTTCTTCCTAGGCAGCTCTTGCTCTGGGGGATTACCAGGAATTTAGAAAGCAATATCAGTGTTTTGCCTGGCTGAAGGTTGCCTCTGAAAATGAAAATTGTCTAGTATTGCAGAGTAAAATAGAGACAATTTATTATACAAGTGCTGGATTTGTGTTTTGGACACCGCCATCTCAGAGAAGCATTGTACCTGAGAGACCTAGACTAGGCATATTGTGAAAAACACTGTTACGATCAGTGTTTGTAATGGATGAAAATGTACTTAGGATTTTTTTTTTAATACATTTGTATTTCTCATTTGGATATTTCCCAAATGGATTAAAACACTTTTTATGTTTCTTGCACATGTTCTCTTCTATTCTCTGTCAACTTTTTTTGGGGGAGAGCAGTCAAGTAGAGGGGGAGGGTGGGATCTGGGTAGGTGGGTATCAGTAGTAGAGGAATGACAGTCAAATAAATTTTATAATATAGAGCAAAGTAATTACAAAATGTTAATTTTAAGCAGAGTGTTTTGGTACAGCACACCTGAGAATTTAAGTACTAATTTTGTATCATTTTGGCAAAAATTATCTTTGATAATCATATTATTAGTTCATTGATTGTATTATTTATTGGCTTGTTTGTTCAATTTTAGGGTGAGATGATCTGGTATTCTGTTGTTTGCCAAAGGATTGGAACAGTGAGTACAAACCATGCTTTATCAACTGTATTTATTGTCTAATTTAATGCAAATTATTCTTTTCTGCAATACTATTTGACTGAAAGCTATGATGCAGGGAGTTCAGAGTACCTTGTAGAAGATAATCTGTTGAAAGCTGCTGATTGAAAGGAATGTTTTTGTTCACAGAAAACTAAGGTAAACTTCAAAAAGTTAATTTTAGGAATGGTAATCTAATTCTAAATGGTAGTTTAATGAAAGGGTGTCTCTTTGAGGATCTCATTTTAGATGAAATGAAATGTTAGCAGAATGCTGCTATCTCACTGTTGTCATTTCTTCCATTACAAAGACTGATGAGATAGAGAACCAACGGAATGTAGAATTGATAGATGTAAACGACAATGCTCCAGAATTTCAACAAGCTCATTATAGTGCTTCAGTATCAGAGGTGGGTTATGGCAAATGCTGGTACTTTTTTCCTGGGATACTTTTAAATTACTTTTTGGGGAGGTTCTAATGTGACCACACTGAGATTAGTTCATTACATGCACCCTTATGGGGCTTACCTGCTGCTCCCCATGGTTGTGGAAAAGAAAGGCTGGGCTGCACGTACAGCTGGGGGAGTGGGGTGATGGAGAAACATTCCCAGCCAAAAATGGCAATGGGAAGTGATTTCCTAAGCAGGTGGCACAATTTTCCTGCCCCAAGTTAGGAAATATGTGGAAAGGGGCTTGTGACTGAGTATTTGATGATCTTTATTTCCTCTTAGGTAGCTGGAATGAATTCCACGGTTATACAAGTGGAAGCTAAGGATAAGGACTTTTCACCACAATTCAGTATCCTTACTTACAGTCTTTGGGTGAGTGCCCTTTGTTAGTTGGGAACTGTGAACACCAGTTTGAATTTCGCAGATCCATAGCCTGGGACCTGATCCCAGTGTGCTCCCTTGCACTGTGAAGATTAAAAATCTGCAAAACATCCAAGAGACCTTTCAAATTATACCACAGGATCAGCCTGGCACGCAGTGAGGCCTGAAATTTGTTTCATAACATTTGTGGAATGATTTATGGCACTCTTCATCTACAGCTAAGGAACTCAGTGGTCCTTTGTAGTAGCAGGAGGGAGAGCTGTTTCCCCTCTTTCTAAATTTTTATTTGATTTGCTGCCAGTCTCCAGTTCTCAAGCCAACTGAATTAAGATCATCTCAACTAAATGTAGATATCTGCAGTGGAAATCTTCACATCTGAGTTTGTGTCTGCTCCTTTTATAGCTGGTGAAGGGAAACTGATGCCATTCCCTTGTGTGCCATAGGATAAGGTAAATCAGATAGAAATTCTATTGGCACTGACAGGGAAGGCAATAGAATGTGTGGAGGAAGATCAGCCTTTTTCTTTCCATTGGTGGTGGTTGAGACATTCCTGCACCTTTATGAAAATAGTCCAACAACAAAGGTGAAAAAAAGAGAAAAGAAAATGTATTTCATCATCAATAATATAAAATATTTGATTTATTCATTTAATAGGGCCCAAACTCTGATTACTTTTCTATAAGAGAAGGAGATGGAAACGTCACAGTGAAAAAACCACTGGATTACAATGAGGTCAACTTTTTCAATTTAACAGTCCAAGCAAAGGTATGATATAAATTAAAAGAAGAATGAGACCCACAATAGTTCTACAATGATGGTTCCTCTGCTTTACAGCATCCCAGTTTCTACAGATTTACAGCTTTGCGAGCTCCCAACCCAAAAGTTGTCTGCAACTTGGTTTATACTGGAGACAAAGTAGAACATTCTTAATATTTCAGCCATTGTTTGTTTCCTCTCAAATACTAGCCCAAGTTTCTTTCTGTGTTTCTCTAAGTATAAATATTGTACATATTCATTCTCCACTACTGTAACACATATTCACCTATTCATTCTGGCAGATCTCTCATATTTCTGCTATGTCTTACCAGTTTTTTTTTGTTTGTCTTTTTTGAGATTTGAATATGTATTTGCCTTAATTTCATTTAAAACTAAAAATAAATAGTTTTGCTAGGATTATTGTGGTATCTAGCAAATAGTACAGCTGTAGCAAATACTTTATTCTATATTCTATGTGCCTGATAGAAAATGAGAAACTAAAGAAAGATTACCTGTTGATAGTTTTGTTCCTAGAACTGGATTCCAGAAATGGAAAAATCTGACAGGCTGAGATTTCTCAGGTTAACAATGCTACAAAATATATGTAATAATATTCTGCTGTATTTTCCACTGAGATATGTTTTTTTTTTTTCACAACAGTGGTTCTTATTTTCTTTTTTCCTTTGGGATGCAGGAAAAATTTGGAAACCAGAGTGCCACTGCATCATTAATAATTAATGTGCAAGATTATGATACATTGAACCCCTATTTCAGTCAATCAGTGTACAATGGGAATATCAGTGAAAACCAGGTAAAAGCTCTTCACTGAATGCTGCTGTAAAAAGGTTATCCACAGGGCTATATCTCTATACATAAGGCTTTTCTTCCAAGGATTCTTCCTCCCTGAGCAGCTTAAGATGGATGAAGCTGCTTTCCTATGTGCTGACCAGTGAAAAAGATATCAGCTGTAGACCTTCAACTACCAGATAAACAGGCCATGTGTTATATGAAGCATAGAATTTTCTGTGATAGAAACACATCATTTTGAATTTTGGGGGAAAAAGAAAAAAAAAAGATGAAAGAAAAGGAAAGAAACCCCAAATTCCTGTTTTAACAGAGCTTTTAATATAAAATTCAAAGGGCAATTGGCTATCCATCAGTCCTGAAATTAGTTTTAATTAGTGTAATTCCTTCATACAGCATTACAATCAGGTAAGCAAAAATAAGGATCTGAATGGCAATCCATGGTCTATATTACTTTTGTAACATATAGAATAGAGATTTCTTGGTGGAATGTATTTGTTTGACTCAGGTTTCTGTATGTATTAAGAAAAAAATAACAGTATAGTATTATCAGAGTAATCCACTAAAAATTTAAAAGGTTCATTATTATCCTTATTTCTATGTCATTATCTTCATGTTAACATATTTTAAATCACATACACTTTTAGAGTTAGACCTCCAGTGTTCCTTTTGTTAGAAGTTCATCTTTAATTCTCTGAAAGGAATAATTTTAGCCCTTCTAAAATGTTTTTATCTTTTAAATTACTGTTTAGACTTGTGTGTTGTTTTCCACGACGGGAATGGAGCTGAAATAGTCAATGTTCTTAACATAAATTCCATCTGTGGCTGCAGCTTCATAATCTGATGTTTCTTAAACACAGTGTATCCATCAAGTATCTTGGTCATCATTTTCCTCTGTAAAGCACACATAGCAAAGAAAGAACTTTTTTCTGGATCACATTGATTAAATACATGTTTCCTGTTTCTTTAATCAAAACTGTGACTTAGCTAAGTAAAGATTTTAAGTTAATGTGTGGGTTTTTTTCAAGGTATTCAGGTTAATGTATGTTTTCTAGGTGGGTCCTCTGGCTGTTCTCCCAGAGGTCTTGGCTCAAGATGGAGACAAAGGTATAAATGAAAAAATAATTTACAGCATCAAACTAGGTAAGAGCCTTTATTTTCTTCTAGACATTGGCAGAGTAATTCAGGATGATTCATTCACCTGTTACTGGAGGGAATGATAAGGAAGTGCAGGGTCCATTCAGATGTCTTGAAGTACTCACAGCTTCACTGCAGTGCTGCTCCATGAGCCAAATCAGCCTAATCTCAGTCATTATTGCAGGGTCCAGCTGCTTCTAAAGTGTTTGATTGTTCTTACCATTCTTCCAAGGAACAAAAATCAATTCCTGATTTCAAGTGTAAGCCACTCTAGAGGCCTCAATTTGATCTAAGAATTTCCATTCAGGACCAACCAGAGAGAGAATTCCATCAGGAGCTGTTCCTCCTCCTGAAGAAATTGCCAAAAGTTTATGAAATGCTTAATTTGAGACCCTTGAAGCGTGAGTGAATTTCCTAGGAATTGTTTTGAGGACAGGGTGTTTGAAAAACAGCCTTTCATGTTCCTTTTTGCTGTGAGAAGTTAACACTGATACAAAGGACAGATCAGACTTCTCATTCTGGTTCATTCTTATTAACCCTTCCCAATTTTTTGCTTTTCAGTGAATCCTCCCGCCTATAATAACAGCTTTTCAATCAATGATGCTGGAGTGTTGGAAGTCAAGACCCCAATTGACAGAGAAATATGTCCAAATCTTGTGGTGGGCATTCAGGTAGAGATTGTTTTGGTATTTTAGTCTCAATTTCAGAAGATAATATGTAAATCCAAGTTGCTGTTAATAGCATTTCTCATAGTCATTGGTATCAAGGCTCCATCCTGCCATTTAAAAATCACAATAAAGGAAAAATTAAGTATAAATATGCACTTGTCATATCCTTTTGTTAAGCTTGTTGTTATTGGAGCATGGAATTTACAGCTGTGAACTCTGTTTTCAAGGCAGCTCAGCAAGACAAGATTTTCAAAACAGCTGATGCGGTAGTTCTGGTTACTATTGGAGATGTGAATGACAATGATCCAGTACTGTCACAAGCAAGTTATGATGTCTCACTTCCAGAAAATTTCCCAAATGGGATAGAAGTTCTTCAAATAACAGCTACTGACCAAGATGAGGTAAAAAGATGGTGGTTTTATGGCTGCTACAAATACTGCACTTCTGCAATATAATATGAAATGCATTTGTGTTATACAGCTATTATGAATAAAATGACTTTTTTTCTGACTGCCTAAATATGCTTAAGCAAGGCAAACTTAGTTTTACTTCTTTAAAGGGTAGAGTACTACAGACAAAGAATAAATTTTGTCTCTCTTTGGAACTCCTCTGGTTTGCATAAGGTCCCAAATCTGGAAGTGCAGAAGTGCAAAATGAACATAAAGCTGCAAGGCATTCTCAGCCTGCATGTTATTTCTTCCATATTGTTTGCTTCTCCCTCTTTTTTAAGTTTTGGGGGTTTTTTTGGAACTCAAAATTAAAGCAGGAGATTTCGTATTCTCCACGTGGAAAATAAGAAGAAAGCGCCGTAAGGGAGTAGTTCAGTGATTGTCCTATTTAACAACAAATGTCTTTCCTGTTTGCAGGGAGGCTTCCAGGGAACGCTCAGTCTCACTCCAGATGACAGTCCCTTCCAGCTGAGTTCAGCTGGGATCCTAACTGTGAGGAACTCCACGCTGCTGGACAGGGAGAGAGTACCCTCTATTCACCTACAGGTATTAAAAACAAGCTTGCTCCTTTC
Organism: Dicaeum eximium; assembly: GCA_013396995.1. Lineage (NCBI taxonomy): Eukaryota > Metazoa > Chordata > Aves > Passeriformes > Dicaeidae > Dicaeum > Dicaeum eximium. The sequence continues at coordinate 2,303,920 of VWZP01004023.1, read as the reverse complement.
CAAGGTAACCTGAGGTCAGGGGGTGAGGCCTGATCTGTCCTGGCAGGAGGCCGAACCTTGAGTATGGATCAGCAGCTTAATTGAAGAAACAAATCCAGACTTTGACAGCAGTGTTATCTGGAGGGAAACACCACTGCTGATACAGTTTCCTCAGCTTATAATTCTCATTCATCCTTTTTACTACTTCCACAACATGCCTTTGAACAACACAGTCTTCTCACTGCATTGTTTTTGCAGGTCACTGCTAGAGATCATTTGCCACCTTACAGAGAGGTGAACTCTTCTATCAACATAGTGCTGCTGGATGAAAATGATAACAGCCCAACTTTTAGAGACACACCATATAGACAAGATATTTTCTTCAACATGACTGCAGGAATGGCCATTCTTCAGGTACTAGCAATACTAAGCAAAAATGACATTTTTGAGTTAAATGCATACATGAGTCCTTGCTTAAACTTGTGAAGCAGTTCTGTTGAGTAGGGAATCTTTTTGGAACAGCTCTCAGTTCAGAAACAACCCATCTTTCATTTCAGAGCTATTGATACTCCATAATCACAGTGTCCTGGATATTTTAATCTCACCCCAGATCAGGGAATAAATTATAAAGGACTTTTATTCTGGTACAGTGCACCAGCCTCAATTCCACAAATATATGACAGAAAATAAGGTTCTTGAGTTTAGTTGTTGTAAAGTGTTTAATAAAAATTGAATGTTGTTAGAGTCCAGGAACTCAGATAATGGCATAACATTTTTGAAAGGCTGCTGAATGCTGGAGCATTAGGGATAATTTTTAGATCCAGTATACTCTTTCTAACATAGTAAACCAGCTAACCAAGTAAAAAAGGAAATAGGAGATTTGTAGAGAGTCACTATCAATGCTCATACCCAGGTGTGCAGATTTCATGGCCCCTGATGAAATCTCTTGAACAATCTGCATCCGGTGCCTTTGGAATTGTTATGAAACCATTTCTCTGAGATACAAACTCATGTGTAATTCACATGAGTTCCACAGGAGCAGGGTTTGCTGGTGCTGCTGGAATATCATGTGTGTGCATCCAAGAGGAAACTTTGTTACTGAGGTTTAACTCAAGAATTACATAGGAAGTGGACAGCCAAAGGTACAACCAAATTTAACTGCAGCTATATTTACCTGATTTTCATGTATATCTAAAATGGGAGAAAACTGATGAAAGCACAGAACCTGGAGTAAAGTAATTTTTTTTCCTCTAGGTTGCTGCTGATGATCCGGATGATGGTATAAATGCAGAGATAAGCTTCATCTTAGCTGGTGGCAATGAAGATGGACACTTTGAATTGGATACATCCACAGGACAAATCAGTTTAAAAACAGTAATCCCATTAGGAGTCAATCAGCTTAAGAAGTTTGTCTTGTGGATAACAGCTACTGATGGTAAGACAGGATTTTAGTACTGGTTAACACAGCTATTCCTGGTGATAAGTTTTGGGTTTGTTTGACTTTTTACTTGAAGGAATGCTGTCAAATGGGTACAGGCTTTGTTTGAATAATACCATATATTCTGCTCTTGTTTGTTGAAGATAAGAAACTGTCTTATTTATCCAAAGTAATTGCTGCATCTTTGGTAAAACTGTTCCTGCTGATGGCGTTATAGCGAATCTGTTTTCTTTATGGCTGTGGGAAGAACATGTGAAATAACATATATATATATATATATATATATATATATATATATATATATAAAATCAAACACATGTATATAATCACATCTTCCTTTAACTTACTGACTGGTGTTGCACAGCATAGGAAACATAAACTCAGGCAGAAGTCAGAAATTTATAATTCTCTCATCAGTCAATAAAGAGTAAAAGGAAAGTAAAATGTACTGAGTAATTCGGTCATTATTTGTACATCCATGTGGGTAAACTGGAGATGCCAAGTCCATAATTAGGATGACCAGCATAAACAGTATTTCCCTAGCCATAGTTATTGGGGGATTCTTTGTTTTAAAAGAATAACAGAGAACTCAGTGAACATTCACAACCTGAATAAGGGCAGAAATAAATGTAACCTAGAAATGGCATCCCACTCCTGGTATAATGAGAATACAAAGTGGTTTTCAGGCTTGTGATTTTTCCGTTATTTGGTCAATATGAGCTTTGTGTCTTCAAATTTAGGGTCACGTGGATAAAATGGGTCTTGTGGGGAATATGGGTACAAAAGGGATTGCTCAGTCCATCCTTTGTCTGTGGTCTTGGTGAGGACCTCTGAGGCAGTACCACAACAGCAGCACTAAGGATTAAAAATATTAAAAAAAGGCAGTACCCATAGAAAACTGTATTTTTGGGGGCTCAGTAGGTATTTTGTGCATCTGCTAAGAAATTGTTTCCTTTTGCTTGCAGGTGGGACTATTCCAAGAAGTTCATCAGTGCCAGTAGAAATCTTTGCAGTTGGAGATTCCAGACCACAGTTTATTCAGAAAACATACAGTGTGTCTGTGGAAGAAGAGCTGGCTGCTCCTGTTGAAGTAGCACAAGTAAGAAGAACTCTATTCTATCTCTATATAGGACAGGGCAGCTCTAAGAAAATCCTACTTTTGTAATAGATGTGCTCTAAATACATGTCTCCCTGAGTTATGGAGAACTAGATACTGTGTGCTCTACATACCAAGCTTCACATACAGTACATCCCTCAGATGAAGCTTATCACCCACAAAGGTGGGTTTGCTTCCAGTTAAACTTTTGCAAATATTTAAACAGCATCTGCTACCATTTAGCATTAAAAACAACAACAACAACAAACACCAAAAAAAAAACCAAACCCCAGAGCAGCTCTCCAAATCAAACAAGATGAAGCCCTGAACTGCTTGAGAAAGAAAACTTTTGTTCGTAGTCCTCTGTTGACACTTTTCAAAGGGTTTAGTGGTTCAAAGCTTGGGATAGGCCATATTCCCTCATCTCTTGGTGATAAATCTAAAACCCTGTGACATGATATGAGAATTCCCTTCAGAGAAATGTCATAAAGGCATTTTCAAAGAAGGCTCTAGAACTTGCTCTTCATTTTGATCCAAAAAAATGCTCAGACAAGTAGAGCACCAGAATGTACCATGATAGCTCCTTCTTGGATGTGTCTGAACACACATGGGAGGTTTCAAATCAAAGCAGTAAGAAGGTAATGTGTTTTAGTGCTTTGATTTATAAACATCGTGAGTTAATTTCCCCCCTTTTTCATGTAAAGAAAGGCAGACCGAAAAGTTAAAGTGCAGTCTGTTATTTTTATTCTGTGTTATATATATTCACATTTTAATAAAAGGCAGTTCTCTCTGCATTTTTATGTATATTGAGGCTTGATCTTTACTTCTTTTAAAGAATCTATGAAGTTAACAAGTATCTGAATGAAAATTCATTAAAAGAAGTAAAAATGAAGACACAGTATCAACTGTAAATTGATATCAGTCTATAGTATCAACCATAAAATTAGTCTGGACATAGTTAAAACCACTATTCTTTTTCAGACAGTGGTTTATGTGTTTTAATTCATTTATTAATGATATGCTGTATCTTACACAGGTCAAGTATGAGCCTTTAAATCCTTACAAAGCAGTTGAGTTTCGGATGCTGACAGAATCTGCTTCATTTGCCATTGATGACAAGGGAGTCATCTCAACAAAAACCAAACTGGACTACGAATCCCAGAAAAATTACACTCTCAATATTTCCTTGTCAGATGGAAGCACTGTTGACTATGCCATGGTATTTGTCAGAGTTACAGACATCAATGACAACAGCCCTGTGTTTGGTACAACCAACACCACCATTGCCATTGCAGAGAACTTGCCAGCAGGAATCAACGTCACAAGCGTGTCAGCAACGGACATGGATGAGGGCTTTAATGGATTAGTGGTTTACACTCTGAAAGGTGGAGAAGGAAAAATGGATATTGACAGTTCAGGATTCATTTCGCTGCAAAAGATGCTGGACAGAGAAGAACAAGGCTTCTATAACTTAACTGTGATTGCCAGTGACCAAGGCCAACCCGTGCGATCCACAGCGCTCAACCTGACCGTTGTCGTCGATGACGTGAATGACAACGCCCCGGTCTTCTCATCGAGCAGGTATGAAGTGAAGGTCCCTGAAGACCAAGAGCTGGGAAGTGCCCTGCTGACACTGTCTGCTACAGATCGGGATGCTGGGGCCAACGCCCTGGTGACATACCAAATCATTAACCAGCGACCTCAAACCTCCTCCCCGGTGTTCCTGATCGACTCAAGCACAGGCCAGCTCAGCCTGAGCGGGCAGCTGGATTATGAAACCATAAATGAATTTGAAGTGCAAGTGGAGGCATCAGATGGAGGTCAGCCATCTCTGAACACTGAAACACTTGTAGTCATTCATGTAGAAGATGTCAATGATAACCCACCAGAATTCAGTCAGGCAACTTATGATGTATTTGTGTTTGAAAACCATCTGAAGGGGAGTCCTGTCTACACATTCAGTGTTTCTGACAAGGACGAGGTACGTACCACATTAATCTCATCCTGATAAATCAAAATGACGTGTTTTTCTCTATTAACCTGCAAAAAAGTATAGTGGTAGATGGGCAAAAGGATATTCCTTAAATGGTTGGCACTAAGTGTGTTTTGGTTCATGAAAACTTTGTCTTGCTTTCTGCGGGGCCAGCAGTAAACTTTCCCAATTCAAGGAAGTTAAGACCTTGTACAAAATAGTGGCTATATCAGAGAAGATAGGGAGAGCTTCTCTCCTACTGCATATGTGACCCACGACAGGAAGTGGTCTTGCTGACAGGTTTGCTTCTGTTAATGTCCATATGAGATGAATGCATCACACCAGATAGAGAATAGATTTTCTTTTAAATTGTCTTATTGCTTCTTATGTCAAAATAATAGTTTCTGATTGAATGCTGCTTGATAAACCAAACTTGGTAAACTTAACTTAGCCTCAGCTTAGTCAGAGCAAGAGGCAATTTGTAACCCTGATAGAGCTGTTTCTTCTATAATAGGAAATTACAAAATTTCCCTCTGCTTTATAACAAGTGGTTTCTTTCTCCCCTTGTTTTATCAAGACATCTTGCATGTAGCTGTGGCACTGGGGAGATGCTTTGGAGGAAGAGACTTCTGATTTGTAGTATTATTCTTGCTCATGTCAGTTTTAAAGCAGCATAAATGCTCGGTTCATACTCCACTGAACTCTGTTTTGCTGCCCTTTCCATCATGGGGATAAGTCTTGGAGAGCTTTAGGGAGAGAGAATGTGTAGGACCCAAATAGGGAAGCCCGTAAGTGCTTCCACATAGTCCAGTTCCTGTTTGCCAAAGAAGTCTATTATTCCAATAGCTCAGGGTGCAGGATTTCATTTATTAAACCTGGCAAATCACTTGTATTTCTGTAATGAGAAGTCTGATAAAAAGGTCAGGTATTGGTATTAATAAGATTATTTGTTGAATTTAAATCTTAATAATTTTAAACTTACACAAAAAATGTTTTCTTTTTAGGCTGGCTTTTCTGAAGGATACTTCATTCTCAACAGCACTTCGTTTACTGTGGATACCCCTGGAACACTTTCATTAAGGAATGACACAGAACTGGACAGGGAGACGACATCTGGATTCACTTTACAAGTACATTTGGAGAGAGACTCTGCAGCTTTGACTCACCTCTACTTCATTCCCCTGAACACCTTTTTATATCTTTAGAAGAGGTTAAAATGACAATGCAGTCAACTAAAATTACTTTTTTTTTTCTTACTTTGTTAGGTATGGGCAGTTGATAATGGAATAAATGGGCTTAATTCAAGTGCCTTGTTCAACATCACTGTTCTGGATGTCAATGATAACAACCCTGAGTTTCACAATCAGCCATACAGTTTTGAGGTTCTGGAAGGGGAATACATGTTGAATAATCCCACTAGAGTTGGACATGTGATTGCTACTGATTTGGATGAGGGAGAGAATGCACGAATTACTTATTACTTGTCAGCTGAGGATGGGGAGAATCCATACAGCATCCAGCAGGTAAGGGTTTTGGTATGCTGAAAACAAGATTTAGACCCAGCTGTTCATGAAGTGACTTGGCCTAATAAGATACATTAGGTAAAAAAGAGTAGGCAGTCCCATTCTAGTACACATCACAACCAGCACGTGCCCTGTAGGTTGGAAATCAATGGTGATTTTCAAAACTCAAGACATTCCTGGTCAGGTGTTGCTTGGAATGTGAACTCTAGCCCAAAGGAGAATAGATTATTTCAATCCCTCATCCCTTTTAAGAATTCAGTGTACAAGAGTTCTCCAAATGATCTGTGCATTGAACCACTGCCTTCTCTAGGATGGAACCATTTTGGTTACTGGCTCTGTAGACCGAGAAAGTAAAGACAAGTATGAGCTACTCCTGGTGGCATCTGATAATGGAGTGCCTCTGAGGCAGGTAAGGAGTAGCAAGTTATGCTTTATCTCAACTGCCTTTTATTTGTACACCTGAGTGCCTGTGCGCTTCCTGAATCATGGTTTTCTCCTACCACACCCCAGAACTTCACACACGTCAGCATCCAAGTGTTAGATGTGAATGACAACCCTCCTCAGTTCACAAGGGCACAGTACTCAGCCAGCGTCCGTGTGGCAGCAGCAAAGGAAGGAGAGTTTGTCCTGTCAGTGTCTGCAAGCGACCTCGACCTTGGGAACAATGCTGTCATTTCGTACAGGTACATTTCTGTGAGGTTAATAAGTACCTGTTGTCAGAGACACAGGAAGGTATTTTTATTGGTCTTAAGAAGGATAAGATCTCTTAATAAATATTTTACAAGTGCTATAATCAATTATGATTTCTATACTTAGGAAGAAGGACAGTCATTACTGGGTATTTTGGAGCTTATCAGATCATGATTATCATAAAAGAGGGCACAACCAAATGATGAACTGGCAACAAAAATCCACAGCCAAGATTTGTTTCAGTTTCTGAAATTTTGAATAGCACATTTGAGTTTCTGGATAGGAAGTAAATGAATCTCTGACTCTTTTTACCTATCTTCTGTTTGCTGGGAGGACAGAGATAAGAAACTAACTTCCTTAATGCACTATGCATAGAAAAATAAATGGAGAAAGATATTTCTATGAGCCCTAAATCATGGAAAATACCAGGATACCTTGTTGTGAAAGGCATAGATTGAGAAGGACAGATGAACGAGCAGTAAACTTGCGGATGTTTTAAACTACTGCCTTGAAAGAGGTTGTTTTTAGCTATGAGATAGCATTCTACCTAAAACACTTCACTTGTGAGCAATCCAGTTTTCTGTGAGAAGTCACAGAATGTCAGGAATTAGCAGATGAATGTCACTTAGTTTTCTCCTACTGCTGAATATGCAGCTCAGTGTGCAAGATCTGCCTTCTCCTAGTAGGAGCATCAAAGCCTTGGGGTGTAATGGGAACTGAAGGCACGAATGTTGCACATTTTCATGATGGAAGACTTACTTGGAAATAAAAGGCCAACATATTTTAGGCTAAAGATGGCAATTAAAAGCTGTTCTTCATAAATAGGCAAATATTGTCTGTTGAGTGCTCATTACAGAGGTAGCAGTAAGTGCTTCCAAGGTCATTAATATGAATGCTCTCCTGATTGCTCCTTATTCAGCCTCATGAACCATTCTGATGATTTCCATATAAATAATGGCACTGGAGAAATCACCCTCAGCAGTAACCTGGACCACATCACAGCCGACACAGTTGTTACACTGACAGTTGTTGCCACTGATCATGGAGTTCCTCAGCTTACTTCAAGTGGTAAACCATCTTTTTTACCCTTTTTTCTTTGCAAACATTTAAATTTGAAATTAATCCCATTGCTCTCAATCAAACTGAATTTAGTAAAAAGAAAGGAGTTACATTTGAACAATGATGAATATTTGCTTTTAACCTTTTGCTGATCATATTAACAGGAAACCCTAAACAGGGTTTAGTAACCCTGATGAGAAATAATTTTTTAAAATTCATTTATTGCAGTTGTACTTATGGTGCAAACCCCAAGACTCCACAGCTCTATTCACTCTAAAAATATGTGTTCAAATAATATTGCTGACGTGTTTCTTTTTCAGTTTTTCTTTATCTTCCTAAAATTAGAAACATTTAAACAAACAGAAGCTGGCAAATCACCCTCAACTGAGTTTCTGTTCCCAAAAAATATTCAATCATGTAGTATTTTTTGTAACTTTTTCATGTGTTTTTTGGAGGTTAACTTTGATTTATCATGAACAGGAGAAAACAACAGAAATTGCGCTTATAGGTTATGTACATCCCCTCTCTCTTGTTACAAAGCAATTAAGGGTCAGGTTTTTAAGGAGTGTGAAGCCCCTGCACATCCCATTAGCTTCAGATCAGTGATCCTTGCTCTCCTGTCATACTGAAGCAACACTTCTGTAATCAGGGAAGTGAGGTTGTTCTGGAAAATCAATTAGGTGTAAAAAGCATAATATTTTGTGTTACATATTAATCCTTATTACTATTGGTTTCTTTTTTCTTATCATTCCTCTTTCCTATGTGATAATTTCTATAACTTTCTACTAGTTCCTCAAGAGCTTAAGGAAATAGAGCAAGGGTCATGATAATTTTAGTAGTGACTCTGCTATTTTAATTTGTTTTCTCTCTTCAGCCTCTGTTACTCTTTACTTGCTGGTAGATGACACCAGCTTTGGACTGACTTTTGAGAGCTCCAGCTACGAGTTCAGCATTGAGGAAAACAAATCCCCAGGGACTGTAGTGGGCTCAGTGAAGGCTCTGACTGGAAGCATAGCTGTGCAGGTTGGGTACTCTCTGAAATCCCACCAGGACAAGTTCTCCATCGGGGACCAAGGAGACATCGTGGCCCTTGTCCAGCTGGATCGGGAAGAAAGAGACCTGTACAGCATCCTTGTGGAAGCTGTGGATTCTCTGGTGCCACCCAACACAGCTGTTGCTTTGGTATAGCATATGCATTTCAAAATATTTTTTATCAAGGAATATGAAATATCTTTAAAAATATTAACAATCAAGCAAAATCCACATAAGTGTCTTCTGTCATGCAAATGTGAAGCTTTGAGAGCCTTCTATTTAATTTCCCTTTTTTAATATCCTGAGGAGGTATTACCATCTGGAGATATTGTCAACTTCACAGATTGTGTCACTCCCTGAGGGCTCCTTATGAACAACCCACAACCAGAGAAACTGATTAACACCAGAACTGGTTCTGTGCATAGTTCTGTCAAATCCACGAGGCAGATGAGCCAAAAAGCTCCAGGTTATTAGTTCTGCTCATCTCTTCCAGTTAGTGTGTTATCTTACATATATGCTATCTTGCTAAGAATTTAAAAAGATAAAAAATGCAGAGGTTTTTGAAAATGCTCAGATGCTGAGAAATACTGAAGTTGTTATCTATTCCCTTTGGGATTTGTTCCTTGGTTGTTTTTTGGTTTTGTTTTTGTTTTTTTCTTTTCCTATAGACTTCCATGGCTTAAAAGAAATAAAAATTCTCCTTTGGCTACAGCTCAAATTTGTGTCTTTTTTCCTTTTGTTTCTTTTTTGCAATATAGGCAACTGTGAGAGTTGAAGACATCAATGACAACCCTCCAGTTTTCTCAGCATGGATCCAAACTCATTTATCAGCTCCTGAGAATGCAGCTGATCTAGACTTGGGCACATTTTCTGCTACTGATCTGGATATAGGAGATAATGCACTTATCAGCTACTCTCTGCAAGATGATTTTGCTGGAACATTCCATATTAACAGTTCTACTGGCAAGCTGGTGACAAAAAAACCCTTAGACCGAGAAGTGATGGACAGTTATGAATTGAAAATAATGGTAAGTTGACAAATTTGATGCAAGTTCACAGAATTCTCAGCCTTAAAAAAGAGAAAATACTGAACCATCATAAGAAAACCACTTAATCTTAGAGAATTCCATTTGAATTAATGCATGAATTTTGACTGTTCCTTATGCTTTGTATGCAGAGCTCTGTTTTCTGCTCTGTAAATTGGTATTAGTGACTTATGAACCCTAAATTTTAAAGGTCACAGTCACACAACAGCTGACTGTGACATCTGCAAAGCATTCCTGGGTCCATTTTAGACCATACAGCTGCCTTGCCAATCCATGTTATTTGTCCCTTTCCCGTATTTTTTCTCATTTTCCAAAAGATATGTCCTTAGATATTAAAAAAAACCCCAAAAACTTGGAATGAGATTTTTCAAGTAAAAAAAAAAAAAAAAGAAAAGAAAAAGCATAAACTTTCACTCAATATCCATGAGGTTATCTATTTATTCTAGCTGATTTCATTGATTACTGCTACTAGGCAGATCAATTACTGTGCATACAAAGAAGTGTTCCAGCACTGGCCTTCAAGTTACAAATATATTTGAAGGACATTTTTACAGGTCAATGAATTTGTGGAAGATAGAGAGGAGACATATTAAAAATTGAGCAGTGTCTTCTGAAATATTTCAAGTTAATAAAAGTGGACACTTTTTAAGACTAATTGAAAACTTAGTATATGTACCTACAGATGAGAATTTTCTATGGCAGATGTTGGTGCAGTGTAAAACTGACTGAATTTGCCACATACTGGATGCTTTTCACAACTTGCTTTCTTGGCACTTTAAATGCAAGGGGTTTCCTCATTCTTTCAACTACCACAGCCCAGATATCTGTACATCACAGTCTCGTGTTGATTAGTGCCACATCTGATCACATGACCTGTTTGATCTGCATCCAGGCTTGAGCTTTTGATTAATTGTTAATGAAAGGCAGAGCATGTGATGGGATGAGGATCCCAGCTGGAGGAAGATGTGGCAACCAACCAAGCACAGGGCAAGAGAAGTGTCACTGAGGGATAACTGGTCCAGCAGAAGACTTCAGAGGCAAAAGCTCACAATTTTTGGAGCAAAATTGAATGGGCAGAGTAAATTTATGTCAAAGTAATGCTGCTTTTAATGACAAGTTCTTCCTTCACAGGCCACTGACTCTGGCAAGCCACCAAAATCTGCAAGCTTAGTTCTGAGCATTGCTGTGGAAGATGTGAATGACAACCCACCAGTGTTCCCCCAAAAATCCTACTCCGTGACTGTGAGGGAGAATGAGCCTCCACATGTGGTATGTGGCAGTAAGAATAAACAACCTGTTCTGCACTTGTTTTCTCTCTGTGCACTTGGAAGGGGCAGTAGCCTCTCATGGCTGTGCATTGGTGAACATAATTTTTAATTTGTGGGGCCTGTAGAATCACACAGCATGTCTGGTTTGTACGACAGGTTTGTATGACCTGTCCCACAGGTCTTCCCTATGATTCTTCCTAAAACTCTCACGAAGGGTGAGAGCTGCTTCCCCTTTGCCTCTTGTCTTCAGCAGTGATTCCACACTGCACCGATTGAGTTTTCACTGGATCTATGGGCAACGTGTTTTAGAGATGTTTAGTGCTGTAGATGTTGTGCATATGTCCAGCATCCCTCTGTTCCTAAGCTTTTCTGTCTTAAAATCATGGACTGGTTTGGATTGGAAGGGACATTAAAGATCATCTTATTCCAACCCCTCAGCCATGGGCAGGGACACCTTTCTCTAAGACCAGGTTGCTCAGAGCTCCATCAAGCCTGGCCTTGAACACTTACAGGGACAGGGCACCACAACTTCTCTGGGCAACCTCCCAGTGCATCCATTTCTGGCTCTGTATCTGCCTTGCAGATGTGCCCTAATGTTTACAGGAGTCAAGGGAAGAGGTATCATCTGACAATCTGTAACTGCTCTGCCACAAGCTGTGCCAGAATTCCACCAATGCAATTAATCAATTAATGAGTAATTCAGTCAGTAAACACTCTGTGGGTCAACACCAGTCTTGTGTGCATGTTTTGCCACTCTCTTTGTTCTCCTCTGAACCTTTTGTTGCTGACTTCTTTCCCTTTTATTTTAGATTTTGAGTGCAGTAGCCACAGATGCAGATATAGGGTACAATGCCATCATTCATTACACCATAACTGGAGAGACAACTTCATTTCACGTTGGAGAACTTTCTGGAGATATTGCAACCCTTCAACCTCTGGACTATGAAAGTCATTCCCAGTACATGTTTATTCTGAAAGCTTTCAATCCTGGAGAGCCACATCTCCAGGACACAGCAAACATTACAGGTAGCTCTACTTTACCACAGAAAATGAATCTTCATTAACCCTAGGGAATATTTCAGCATGTGTATTTCTGAGGCATAAACCAATACTAATGCAGTCTGCTAGAGTAAATGATCAGAAATGATGGTGTGATCTTTTCATTATAGCCAAATGAAATTCTTCTAAAAAAAAGTTTGCCATGTCAAAAATGAGGATTTTTCACACAAGTGACATTACTTCCTTCAATATCTTCACTTTTTTTCTATTTCCTGAGAACCTATTGACATTTTGATTGAAAAGGTTTCCAAAAACATAATTCAGGTTTTTTCTGCTTGTGTACAGAAGGGCAGTTTCTAGGGTGATAAACAGTGTTGACAGTAATTTTTTGTCTTGTTAAAATAACAGTGCTTGTTTGCTGGCTTTTTTTCCTTGAAAGAATTTAAATAAATTTGTTCTATTGGGGGAAAAATGACATAATGATTTCTGTGAAGTTGGTACCCTAGCTTTTGGCCAGCCCTACTTTTGATCAGTATGACTGGATATATTCTCTTTCAGAGGAGCTGTGTTGGTTTATATTGGCTGAAAAAAAACCCTTATAACCATTTAGGTAAAACTCACCAAATGTGATGATTCTTTCTCAGTTACTGTGGAAGATGTCAATGAAGAAGGACCTGTGTTTGACCAGCCCTCATATTACAAGATCCTCCTAGACAATTCTACAGCTGGCACACTGGTAGTAGACATCAATGCAAGCGATGAAGGCAAGGGTTATGACGAAGGCATTTTCTACAATATTTCAGGTATGTTAGAAAAAAATCTTAGGGCTGTTTGTTACTGGGATACTTAATATTGGTAAAGCAAGCTGCATGACACCAGAATGAGAGAGAATGGTCATAAATTGAACTGGCAGGTTCTGACTGGATAGAAGGGGTAAAAAATCTTCTGTGAAGATCAGTAATTAATGGAAGAGGTTGCCCAGAGAGGCTGACCTTGGAGATTCTCACCTGATGAATCAAAGCCTTGAACAACCTGTGCTGAATTCACTCCTGGCCATGTTTTGAGCCAAGAGGTTGGACTAGAGGGGGTGTCTTGCCCCAAGTCACATGCACAGATTAGGATTTCAACCTGTGTCTCTTTACTCTCGGCCATACACTTCAGTCACTTGTCTCTCCTGGTTCCAGGGAACATCTCCAATGCTTCTTTTTCTGTTTTCAGGTGGAAACTCAGAGGGCCTCTTTAGTCTTTCCAGTACCACAGGAGAGCTCAGGTTAACAACAGACTTATCCAAACAAACTGTTCCCCTGTATTACTCCTTGAACATTACCGCTACGGATTCGGGTCTGCCGCCTCTTTCAACCTCTGTAAAGGTACTAAAATTTCTACCTTGCACTCTGTTCACTGCACAGTTAATTCCCCAGATTGTTTTATTCTAAACTGAGCATCGCTACACCAAAACTATGCAAACCAGTAGTCAGAATGTCAGAGATTTATTTCTGTTTCAGGCTACAAGATAACAGTTACCAAATTATGCTGCCCTAGCAATTGCTGGCACACCACCCAAAATGGTTGTGATCATTCTGTTTCAGAAAAGACAGACAGAAGCTCCAGGCTGTAAGGGAGGAAGATTTGAGCAGTAGAGACTTATGTGCAAGGTCAAAGAGTGAGACAGCCAGAAAGGATGTAATGGAAGTATGTGATAAATAAATGGGAGATGGCAAATAAAGTGTTCCTGTTTATTTTCCTATAATGTAAGAAAAAAAAAAATCTAGGTTGAAGAGTGAGAAATGTAAATATGATTTTAAAAATTATTTTTACACAGTGCTTATAACTTGCTGGTGATCTTTTGCCACTAAATATCACAGCAGAATTTAAAAAAGAACTAGAAATCTATATGGATAAATATGTAGAAAGTTACCTTCAACAATCTTAAAGTGTAGACTTACAAGACATCATTCTTCAGAGGATTGGACAGCAGCTGTCTGGCAACAGAAATAAATTATCTTTATTTTTGTGGAGCAGTAGGCATTTTTTATTTACCACCTGTCACCTTTTGTTCTTAATCTAGAAATCAGTAACAATAGTTTTAAAATACTGTATGTACAAACTCCTGCTCTGGTTACAGCCTCTCCAGTGGAAGGCTGGAGATGAGAGCATCTCTCTGAGAGCTACTTGCTTAGATAAGTCCTTTGAAATGTGCTGTATGTAAGGAACTCGAGCTCTGTATTTAGCAAAGCACTCAGGTGAACCTAAACTGAGGCTCCTGCTGTTTCCCACCAGTATTTGCTGCCTTCAGGGCAGTGTCAAACTCAGCATGCAGCAATCCCAAGCTTCCCCTCACTGGCCAAGGCCTGGGCTTGTGCTGTCTCACACCTCAGTAGGAAAGCTAAAACTGAAAATGTCAGCCCCATGGCCATGTCCTTTTCTCTGCAGGTGTCAGTCATGATTGCTCCCATGGATGTGTCCTTCCCAGTGTTCCTGGAAGAAGCCTATCACCCTGCCCCTCTGTCAGAGAAGAGCTCCCCAGATACGTTTGTTGTGGAGATCAGTGCCTTGTACAAGCTGCCTGTGAACTACAGCATTGCCTCTGGAGATGAGAAGGGTGAGCCCTGGGTGTGGGATTAACAGGAAGAGGGAGTGTGAAACAAGGAGCATAGCACCCAGCGTTGGGGTCCTTTCTTTTCTCCTCCCTTTTGCTCTTACCTCAGTTCCACAGCCATTCATACTGGATGGGAATGAAGCAATGCAGCAGTTTGATGGGAATCAGCTGTGGGCATGTGATTGAATTTCTGTCAGAGCAGCACAAAGCATGTGATACAGGGCTGGCTTCACTAGCTGTGTGCTGTGTCTGCTGCAGAAGATCAGGCTGTACCTGGTCAGCCATAAAGTTATTCTGGCTGGACAAAAAATAACTAATTGCACAAAAACTTTTAGTAGAAAAACTAACTCAGCAACGTTTTCCTAACAAATGGGAGTGCCTAGAGTGAGTTTGCATCAAGTGAGTGGTCAAGTGCATCAGTGCTTTGTCACATGATTTTTTTTTTTACTAAATACAGAGCTGATTTTAATCTATCATCAAATAGCCAATTTGTACTTCAGTTTTGTAAAGTGTTTTATATGAAGTCATGATCTTGAAGGTAGTTGCAAAATTCCTCATCTTCATTAAGAACAGGACTTTTTAGGAAATATAAAAATTTTCTAAGTGAAAGAGGGCCAAATAATCTGACTGTTTCAGAGGAATGTGAATACCTGACTGGAAAATAGTGGATTGAATTTTCTCCCTTTTGGTTCCCATCTGACCTTCTGAATTATTTCTTTTTGTTAATTACAACCCTGGATATAGTGGACGTTCTTGTCAATCTTGTAAAAATGTTGAACTTCATTTTTTTCTTTGAAGAATACTGTAACATACAATATTCATATAAATAATGTGTAATTTTCACTGGAGGATTCTTATCTTTGGTTTCAACTAATGAAATCATAACCAGAATTATTTCTGGTTGATTTTTTTAACAGGATATTTCATTATCCGCCCGTCTAATGGTATTGTAAGAACAAGTAAGAATCTAAAACTAGAAGATTTTCCAGTTAATTTCAAGGTACGAGCAACAGACTCATCTAATGCTGCCATATTTAATGAAGTTGAAGTGAAGGTGGAAGTCATCGATGAAAACGATTTCCCACCAGTTTTCCCATCTTCTCTACTAGAAGAGAGATTGCCAGAGGTAAGCAAATATCATCCAAACTGAATCACAAAAATAAGTCTTCAAAATAATAATAAAAATAATCTTTTGTTGTGTATACAAGTAAACCTTCTGGAACTGGGCAGACTCTCTGTTCTGTGATGTTCCACACGATGTTGTGAGGTTTATTTCAAGCTGGAAATCCTAATGCACAACAAGAAAGATCTAAAAGTGTGGACTAATTGAAGGAAAAGTAAATATTTTCTAATAAGGGGCTCCATCAGGGATGAACTACCACTCCATTTTGAATATTTTACATAGAGAATACTCAGATTCATTCAAAATCTATTGGATGTGCTGGGCACCTCACAGGCTCTCACTCAGTCATTTGTAAGGGAGCTTCATACAGGGAAGTAACAGGGCAAAGTCTCTAATTTAACAATATTTCTCCTCTTGCTCATGTACAATCTGTTGTGATTTTGCTGGCACAAGTGATCAGCAGCAGAGAAGGAGCCAGATTTCAGTCAGATTTTCAGACATTGTGGTTCTCTAAGAAGAAGCCACAGCATTTAAATATGCAAAAGCATCTTGCTCAACATTTCATTCTTCAATTTTTAAGCAACACTTTTCACACTTTAATCTGCTGGTTGCCTTTTTTTTTTTAAGAAGCACATTGATCATATTAATATTTTATAGAGCACATACCTTGCCTTTGAGATCTTTAGCAGCCACAACTGATTTAAAATCTAGTCCATTTCTACCACTGAATTAAATATAGGTTCACTTATTACACATAATTTTAATGTTCCCAGTGAGTTTAATGGAGAAGAACGAGAATCGCACTTCCCAACCTTAAAAAATTGATTTCTATGTGAAATATTTATGCAGTGGGAATTGCTGGATGCCCTGTTGGATCACATAACTTCAGATCAGGTCTCAAATGGCCCTGCAAGTGAAACACTGATACCTTCTGTCAATCTTGGTGCAAATAACATTGTTAAAAAGGAAGAATTAGATTATTTATTTTGATAATTATTAGCCAAATAGTGTTCAGAAAGAAACGTGATTTTGGAGTTGAGAGCACCCATTGAGTTTCATAGGAGAAGAGGCTGTTAAACAGAAATAACAGCAAGTCAGATGCTTGAGGTTAACATTTGGGTGGTTTGAAATAATTTTTCTTCCTGAAAATTGCAGCTATAGGTAGAGACATGGGGGAGGAAAACAGGTATTTTCTGTAAATTAGAGAAAGCAAGAGACTCTCTTACTGTGCTGAACAAGTTGTATAATTTTGATTTTAAAATGCCTGTACTGCTGTAAGTGGATGCAGTATCTGTTACTTTCACATAATTCAAGCAATTGCAGAAAAGCACTCTCTGAGAGCCTCAATCTTTCCTCCTCCACAGCATTCCCCTGCTACTCAGATTGTGCAGCTGAAAGCTCAGGACAATGACACGGGTAGGAATGGTTTCCTGACATACGGCATTCTCAGTGGACACGAACTGAAATTCACGATAAATGAAACAACTGGAATCCTTTATTCCACTGCCCCCTTTGACTACGAAGAGGAGCCCACAGAGTATCAGGTTTGCTTTAGAGTTTTTAGATCTTCTTTATTCAGAACTCTTTATCTTTCTCTGGGAAAACAGGTGCCACTTGTGCTTTTTCTTAGCTTGATAATGTTTGAACATTTTCTGTACTGGCTTAGAATACAAGCATCTCAAGGTGTGAGGCATTATTAAAACAAGACAATGCCTTTTGACTAGAATGAAACTCAAGCACAGCTCATTGTTCACCTGCCCTGAAAACACTTCACCACATGAATAACTAATTTCACAATGACAGCTCATGTATTCAGCACTGTCTGTTGCTTGTACCTGTCCTGGACCAAGATCTTGCAGATATGATTCTCAGTTAATCGTTTTGTTGTGGCCACTGCTGGATGTTTTTATGATCTTAGTTTGCTTCAGGCAAAAACACTGGTGAATTTGTTGGTTCTACACAGAAAGACTTTTTTATTCACTCAAATACTTCTTAAGATTTCAATAATCATTTTGAGGTGAATTCACAACTGGACTGTACATTTCTAAGAATATTTCAAAGTTTAAAATTCACCAAGATTTTTTTCAAATCCTTATGCAAGAACCTCTTTGTGTGAACTCTCACTACTAATAACTGTGTAACTTACAGGTTGTGGTGTATGCTGAAGATGACGGAATCCCTGAGAAGAAGAGGGGTTACTGCACAGTAGTGATAAAGATCACTGATATTAATGACTGGCCACCAGTGTTTGATCCAGTGCCTGACTTCAGTGTCCATGAAAATGTGCCTGTGGGATTCATAGTTGGAAAAATCACAGCATCAGACAGAGACACAGGAGACAATGCCTTTGTTCTGTACAACCTCACAGGTAACAAGCAATTCTGCCACTGCACTGGCACTTTGTTGTTTATACAATTATGAGCATAATTAGTATTACCCATGTTATTTCCTAACCTCTTTCCACCAAAGCCAAGAACGTTCACTTTCACCTGGTTTGGAATGTTACTAATTTATGCTCATACGATTTTCAAACCTTGGCTCATGTTTCAAATGCCCATCCACTCAAAATATTTCTGCTGCTCTTCTACATTATTCATACACTACTTAAAAAATTGTTTTGGTGAGTTCAGGGCACAAGTAAACATATAATTTAAGTGTAGTTAATTGTTGTGCTGCTAAGATGTATTAATTAATGATGCTTGTTTAAATCTGTCTCAGGTGAGGGAGAAAATATATTTGAAATAGATGAAATACAGGGCATCATTAAGATACGGAACTCTCCAGACTATGAAACGATGAATAAATACAACCTTACAGTGACTGCAGTCAACAATAAATCTGCCCCTTTCTACAAGGTAAGAGAGCATTACTGTAGTGAACAGTGACACTTCAGAGTGGATTTTGAACTACTGGGAGGGAGATCTATCCCAGCCATTTATTGTGTAGAATAAATGAGTCACCTCATTATGTTTAGAGTCAGACTTCTACAGCCTTTGGCCACATTGAGTAGTAGTACACTCTAATGATGTATTAATTATTTAATTATACTTCAGAATTATGCATGGTAGGCTTTGACCCTGAATTGTTTGCTGACTGACCTGTGCTGGGGAACTGAAGTTTGTCTGCTGCTGTTAGAACTATAAGTGATGTGGTAATTTTTTGTGAGAGAAGTATTTTCAGCAGATTGTTCTAGTTCTGGTGTATTTCTTTTATTTGAAAAGTTATAAGACTTCTTTAACAGAATCAGAACATTTGTGGTTTCCTTAACTGCATGGAGGACATGTTGGTCTCCTAAACATATCCTGTTCTTATTCATTCAGACGGTTCTCAAGAAGAATCCTACTGCAACGTTGAATTCCTGCCTCTCCTGTTAAAATCCTGTAGTTATCTCTGATGCTGAGTTCACACAATTAAACCCAAACAATATTTTACTGCAGTTTCAAAGCCTGATTTATAATTTCTGTTGCATGTGCAAGTAAGGAAAAAACAATGCTAAGTAAGAGTTTATGAATACTGTAAAATGCATGGCACCATTTTGTTTTCTAGGCAGCCACCCATGTCAGTGTTGCAGTGATTGATGTGAATGATAATGCCCCAGTGTTTGCCCAGAGCTCCTATTCTGCTTCCATAAACATGGTGAATCCTGTGGGTGCTCCTGTCCTCACCGTGAGCGCCACCGACCAAGACCAGGTGATTGCTCCTGTTACCCTGACCCTGCTCTGGGCTGCAGCACAAACACATCCTGCTCCATTCTCCAGGCAGGCAGCACCAAATGTAGCAGAAAGTGAATCCTGGTTAACTACCAGCTCTGAGAATTGGAAATTAGGAGTTTTGCTGGCTCTGCCTTGACACTGACGTACTCCCTGGCTCTTGGCATATTTCCTCAGCCGTATTTCCTTTAATTTTTCCCTTTACTACATAGAGCTGCATGCACCAGTCCTTCAGAAGTATACAAGGACTGAAGCAATTTAGTGTCTCTGAAGCTATTTGAACTTTTGAGGTAGAAGAATCTGTAAAAACTACACATCATATAGCTGCTTTGAGCAAGGAAATGTCTGCTTGCCAAACACCTCTGAAGTGTGGCACCCCAGCTGACTGTCTCTCTGTCCCCATTTTTAAATGTAATTTTGTTTGCTATATCTGTACTACAGCCATCAAATAGGATCCAGGCACTGGCAGAGATATCCAGTAGTCAACCACATCACCATGACAACATCACTAGTAATTATATAATTTACGAGATGAAACATCTCCAAGTGACAACAAAATAGGTGTAGCAGGTGCCTTCCTATTTCTCCACGCATAATTTTGGCTGGAATAGCTGCAGCTGTGGTACATTGCTGCAAATCATCTAACAGCCCTTTTCTAATCAGCCTTTCAATGATTTTGTATAAAAAGTGAAATTGCCTTTGAAAATTGCTGAACTGTGGGAGATCTGCATTGAGACCCCAATTAAACTCCTCCTTCAGCTGTGCAGAGTGGAACTTGTCCTCCCTGTGTCACCCTCACTACTCTGACTATCCCCCTCTGCACATCTAACTTATTTTCATTAGAGACTTTTTGCCATGTTTCTACTGTGTAAACAATCAATGTATTGTGTATTTTCTTCTGCTTTGTGTTTTCTTTTTTTTCTTTAATATTTCACATCCTACCTAGCTTTCATTCTTTAAAAAAAATTCACTGTTTTCAAAATAATTTCACTAGAGACATTTAGATGTTTTTTGGATCTCTTGTTTCAGTTTTTATCCTACCCTTCCAAACATACTCCCAGCTCCATGAAATTGTGTTCCTTTCATGGCAGGGGCAAAATGGCCTTATTGAGTATTACATCCTGCCGGATCCCAATGTGAGCCCGTTCTTCCTGATAGAGGATTTGAGTGAGGGAAAGATAATTACAACTGGAAACCTGTCTAGATCTGGAGAGATGCATTTAACAGTGATGGCAAAGGACAAAGGTTCTCCTCCTTTAAATGGCACTGCTGTGGTTACTCTGAGTGTGTTTGACAACCATCCATTCGTTCCTCGCTTCAACAAAAGTGAGATCAGGTGAGGCTTTCATATTGAGTTAAATAACTGGGATGTGTTTTCACCAGGTGGTAAAAAAACATAGCAAAGTTGAAGGTCTGTAATGAAGAGCTGATGATTTCAGCTCTAAACAAAACTTTCTGGTTATAAACAAAAACAGTAATACAATTCTTAGACTTTCAATTTTTCCAACTGTCATCTCAACGAAGGTCACTTTCATATTTTTCCATACAGAAGAAAGGACATCAATTTTGGGATTTTTTTTTAAGCAAAACATAGGAAATTCTTCTACACTTGGGGTTCTGTGAATGTGAGTTGAGGCACTGACTTTTATTTCTCTACTTTGCAGCTTTTATAAGCCAGACTCTTTGTCCCTTTTCTTTCAGACACTATAAAATATTTTTCCTTAGATTTTATTCAAGGATGACTCAAAACCTGGCTGGAAAACCAGGGTTCGCACTGCACTCTGAAAGTTGGGCAGATATGGCAAAAAACGGGGCGGGGGGGGGCAAGATTTTCCACAGAGAACTCTCTTTTAAAGAGTTAAATTTCAAAGCCTGCCTGGGCAACCACTGTTGGCAAATTTAACATTATTATTTTATCATTTATTTCCTGCATTAGCGTTTCCGTTTCAGAAAACACTGGAGTGGATTATTTAATTTATGATTTTGCTGTGATTGAAACTTCAGGAAAACTGATTGATTACACTGTTATATCTGGCAATGAAAGAGGTAAGTACTAGCCCCCTTAAAAGTTAAAATAGCCAGGAGAACATCATAACCTGTCTTTTGCATGGCAGGTGCTACTGTGCATGGATAAACTTTTATTAAAAAAAAGAGTACACAGAGAATTTTTTTCAGGGGTTTTCAGCACTGACTTTGCTGATCTTTGGCTTTAGGAAGAGTGGTAACTTGCTAATAAATGGCTTCTTTTAATCTTAAACTATAAGAAAAGGATAATTTAGAGACTGGGGGAGCCAAAATAGAAAGTGTTGTTAACAAGCAGCTTCCTCCCTGCCAATCACTTTTACTCCATCATTTCCTTGCATTTCTGTCAAGGCATCTGCCCTCTTGCAGCTGTGCCCAGGTTCCATTTGGCCCACAACAAAGGAAGTACGTAGAAACTGACAGAAAACTTGGAAATGCATAAAAAATGGAGTTGTGCAAGAAGGAGCTGCAATTCTCCTTATTTGTGAAATCATGTGAAATTCTTTTTCACATTTACTGTTCCTTTGCATGTTTAAGAGCTGTTTGGTTGGGGTAAGAACCCAGCTGTGATGGTTCCTTTGCTGCTTGGCCAGTGGAAGTGTTGAATTTCACACTGTTCAGAGCAGAGGAGCCATGGAAACATCCCAAGGGCAACTAAGACAGGAGAGGTAAGAGGCGTACAAGTGAAATGGCAGCTGTCACAGCAAAAGTGTGCTTGTCATTTCAGGCCACTTTAGACTGGATCCTGAAAGTGGTGAGCTGAGAACAGCAGTTAATTTGGACTATGAGGAAGTTTCTCAGTATGTGATTTTAATTCAAGCAAACAAAAAAGTCTCCTCTGCTGCAGAAGTCAAGCATTCAGGTAACTTCTTGCTTTGAATGACATTCCAGGGGAGCAATGGACATGTTTTGTGTTTGCAATCCATACAGGAATTGTGAATCTCTTTAACTTGTAAAGTTTGATGCCAAAGGTGGAAAGCTGATGGTCAAGGTAATTCACTTCTGTTTTTTCCAGGCCTGTTTGCTGAGAACGTGGCCATGCTGACGATCTCCGTGCAGGACGTGAACGAAGAGCCCATGTTTTCCAACAATTCCTACTCTGCCCGCATTCCCAACTCTGTGCCCTACAAATACCCTGTCATTACAGTCCAGGTAGAGTATTTCCTGTGCTCTTCACAAGGACAGAAATCCTGTGATAGAGCTGGGTTTCTTCCACTGCATTAAAGAACCCTTAAATCTGCTCTTGAGAGCTGAGTTTACTGTTTGAAGAACAATGTCCGGCCCAAAAGCTGCAGGCTGAGTGTCACAAATCCCCTTTTTTAAACCCAGGCCACGGATCCAGACTCAGGAGACAATGGACTTCTGCTGTACAGCTTAGTGAGAGGTCAAACCAACGAATTTGACATCAATGAGAACACAGGGCAGATTTTTACAGTTTCTGTAGCAGGAAAGGCTGGAACATTTAATCTGGAAGTCCAAGCTGCAGACCAAGGCACAAGACAACTCACAGCCTGGACGACAGTCAGTGTAAGGAAGATTTTTATCTATAATCTTGATTTACTTCCATGTCAAAATTGTAAACAAAAAGGGCTAATTTTGATAATGGCAAAACTACAAAATTACTTAGCTCTGTCAATAGAGCTGTCAGATACATGAATATTTACATACTAGAATTAAGAGGTTGCCATTTTCATTGACATATCAAAATATGTTGGCACAAAAATTGACTTTTGGAGGACAATTATTTTGTATCAGAGGGTTTTTGTTATTGTTTAGTGGGTTGTTTGTTTAAGTTTTTTTTGATCAATCTATGAGAGGTACAAATGCTTTAGAAAATCTTATCTATGATTCTTCATTAGGTAACTGTTGATTCCAGTTCCAGTAGCAACATTGTACTGCTGGTGCTTAATCAGAAGATCAATGTTGTGGAAAGAAAGAGTGCTGAAGTACAAAGGTATTTTTGAAACTGTGAAGCTTATTCTTGTATAATATCTAATGACAAATTCCGAGTCCCTTTGGGATAGGGGTCTGACAGGCTACAGGGAGCTGATACAGCCAGTGCTCAGGAAAAGCCAGGCCTTCAATTTGACATAGCTCAGAATAATTTGAGCAAATTCACAGGCATCCACCAATTTTTGCCTTGTAAGTTTTCAGCCTGAAGCTGACAAATCTCAAAGAGGTCATTGTACTAGATAATTTCAAGTGATCTCTTCCCACCTCAATATTTGTGTCATTTTTAACAGCCTAGGATAACGGTTTTCATGGATAGCAGGATACAAATGTGGAGACATAGGGTAGACTCCACAAACCAAACCCACCATTGCTACAGGTGCTGTGCCCTCATGGCAGTGATGTGTGATGGCCACCTTACAATTAAAACCATAATTGGGCCTTTTTGGCATGTTAACAAAAATGGAAGATCTTCTGTTTGGCTACACATAAACATGTATTTACATTGGAAAGATTGAGTCCTATGCCTATGAAGGGAAATCACTCTGAAGGTGGGAAAAAATTAGTTTGTGATGTTGATGCTATTATGGACCAGTTCTTGTTGATAAAAATTAAATGGAAAACTTTCCTGGAAGCAGGTGGTGCTGACTGCTACCAGAATGATGGATTAACTGGGCCACTGGTCCAAACCAGCATACAATCTCTGGGAAAAGAGGAGAAAACAATGAGGATTATGAGACTAAATTTCCCTCCTCCCCACCTTCACTGTTTGTAGTAATCTATAGATATTTTTTTCCTCTGCCACTCAATCACTCAACAATTTTGGACAAATAGCTTAATTCCTTTGCTGATGATAATCCTGCATTTTTACGTGCTTAGATTAAAATACCTGCCAAGGTATTTTTATTAGTATCAATTAATATCTGCCAAGTTTTGTATTAAATACTACTTCATTTAATTTCTGGAGTAAAAGAATCTGTCATTGCTCAGTTAATTAAAAATGTTTTTCTTCATACGATGTCAGGGTCCTGGAAGATAAACTTGGATGGAATATATACGTGGTTAGTATTTATTCCAAGGAGTCTGAAAGTAAAGCAAGGAGCAGCACTGATGAAACCCAAATAAACCTCATTGCTTTTGATGAGGCCTACCAGGAAGTACTGGCAGAAGATGTAAAAAGGTCTGTATGGCACAGTCTGACTTCTGGGGGTCAGAGCTTTTGCAGATAGGATTTTTTGGAGTTTAGAAAGCTGATTCACTATTTACAGAAACCTAATTTTCAGAGTTTGCCAAAAACATGAGTAATGCTGTTTCATTGTGCAAAAGATTTAAAAGTCAGTTTAAGAGATAAATAGCTGATGGAGAAAGAATATAATGAAAATATATATTGACCTCAGAGTGGCAGAATGTTGATTTAAAAACTCACACTTTAGGTGTATTTACATTTCCTTGGTAACCTGTCAGTGATGTGGATCTAGTTCAACTGTTCAAGCTCTGCAGCATTTCAGGTCACAAGCACCAGTGCTGGTTGCTGGAAAACAGAGCTGTTCCTGAAGGAAGGACATGACAAGTCTGAATTCTCAGAAAATGTCTTGGCAGACCAGGGAGGGATATTCTGTATTTTCTTCACTACTCCTGCAGCCAAAATGAAGGTCAGGTGCATATGCACATTCTCCCCTTCTATCCTCAGAAAGCTGCGGGAGCAGAAGGGTGACATTGAGCTGGAGCTGGAGAAGGTATTTTCAGCACCTGTCAGCGCTGCCGTCGGCGAAGCTGCGGCCGCCGCGGCACCCCCGGAGCTCGTGGCCGCCATCGTGCTCGGGGTGCTGCTCGCCGGCACCTTCATCGCCTTCCTGGCCTATGTCCTGCTGGATCTGAAAAGGAAAAGGTACACAGGGTTTGCCTTAACAATGTCATTTAGATTTACAGCTGATGGGTTTAATTAAGTGTCAACTCGAAAAATATTTGTCTGATAAATTATTGGCATTTGCAGGTAGCATTGCCTGAGATTCGTTATGTTGGATGCACCACACACAACTGAAAGTTGTTTCTTCTTGTGTTTGTCACACAGCAAAAGCAGAAACAAATACATCTAAAACAGAAAAATGTTGGCAGCAGAAATTTTAACTGTGAAGGGGGGCACATGAGTCTCTTCCAACCCCATAAATGACAAAATCAAGGGAGATTTTGCTGCTTAACTTCAGTGGCAGCAGGGCCACATAGTAGAGGAAAACAATTTCCAGAAGGGAAGCAAACATTTACACTGCTACCATTATAGAAAAATAAGAAATACTCCAAACTAATCCCCAAAACAACACTGATAATATATGTTGTATATTAAACTTACAACACAAATAATTAATCTTCTGTTTCTAAAACAACTGTAAAGCCAATCTTCAAAAAGAATTTATTATTTTATTTAATGTATTATTTTCAGAAAGTATGGGAAACAGGATTTAGTTAAGAAAGTTGAAATTTCGAAGTGCATTGATAACCCCTGGGCAGTTGACAAAAATGGAAGTCTGAAAAGCTTAGAGAAACCAGAGCACATGAATAATGGGTAAGTAGACTGCTGCTATCACAAATTTATAAAAAACTGCATATAAAAACCGTGATTCTAGTTTATTTTGGTACCATAGGATTTTCCTTGGATCTCCCACTAGGCTATAGGTCCATTTTTAAGGACCCTTAAAATGATAAATTAAAAATCTCTACACTTGAAGGAAGTTAATACCTTCTAATTTTGTAGGCAAATTCCTACTTATTCTTTAGCAAATTATTAATCCTAATGCAGAAAATACTCTTCAGGATACAAGAAGCTACTTAATTCTCCTGGGTAAAATCCCACTAATTTTGAGATCAGTGTACATGCTGCTCTTGGTTGTCGAGAGGCTGAGATTTTTGTCTCAGCTCCAGGTGCTATGAATTCTCTGAACTCTCTTAGGAGAACTGAGATGATGTCATTTGACAACCTGGAAAGCACCAGAGGAGATGATGCTGAAAAAGATGAAATTCAGGCCCCTGAGAAAGACAATCACCGGGAGACAGAGCTGCTGGATTACATGGCTGAAAGTGAGCAAAATGGAGCACCTCAAAAAGCTGCTGAAAGTAGAAATGTGGAGCTCCAGCCCACTGTGAGATTCACAACAAAACAGGTAATGAGCTTTTTGATTGCAAAGCATGGCATTAAGGGTATGTTACTGTTATTCATCAAATAACTGAAGAAATTATCAAAAAAGCAAATCTGATGGAACTAAAAAAAAAAAAAAAAAGTTGTTAAGTAATCCCTGGAAGTGTCCAAGGCCAAACTGGACAGGGCTTGGAGTAACCTGGTCTAGTGCAAGATGTCCCTGCCCATGTCAGGGGTTTGGGGCTGGACAATCTCTTCAGGTGCCTTCCACCCCAAATCATTCTATGATTCTATAAAAAAATCTTAGAGGAGGGGCTGTTTGTCCATGCCTAGAAGGAGAAGGACTTTCATCCAGAAGCAATGACTCGCTTCTGTCTTCATGGAATGTGAACAGTGAATGGCTCACAATTTCATGATTTCTTCTGTTTGTAATTTCTTCACACTCAACCATTTGAGTAGCTTTCTGCCTCACTGCATTGCACTTTTTTGCAGGATTCCTTTCCAACAGACACAAACCAGAAACCAGCTCTTTCCTTAACACCTCATCCCACACTGCCTGCCCCTGAGAAAGAACTGAAAGGAGTAAAATTTTCAGAGGTGGCAGTGATTTTGGATGCAGAGCCTGAAGATGATGAGCCTGAAGACCATGAGTCTGAAGATGATGAGTCTGGTGATGATTTGTCTCTCTGATAAGAACACTCAATGAAGAAAGCATTTAGAAAAACCACAATGAGACTAATTGGAACAGCTCCGAATTAAATGAGCAATAAGAATATGGGAATTTTATCCAGATTTAAATTCTGCTGCTGTTATAAGGATGGATAAGGAAGAGAACAAGCAATATGCGGGAAGGGCTGCAGTGCTGTGCTGCAAGGTTGCTTCTCCAGCAGCAGCGCTGTCTCAGAGTGTATTTAATTTCTTTTGGCACGTGTCAAATAAGCAAGACAATAAAACCGATTCCAGAGGCGTTGTCTTGTCGTTGCTTCAGATGGAGTAATTTTGGGACATCACTTCTTCTGTTCTTTTGTGCAGAAGTGTCTGCCGCAGTGTTTGAAAACGAGAGTCTGTTTTCTAATTTTCCTGTTTTCCTTTTTTTTTTTTCCCTCCTCTTTTCCAGTGAGGCGGTTCCTTCCCCCCGGAGCCGGGAGCAGCCCCAAAGGAGCGGCTTTTCCTGGGCACAGGGGCGGAGGAGCGGCCGGCGAGAACCACAATAGCGCAGAGGCTCCAGCCCCTGCCATCCCCGCTCCCCCCCCCATCCCCGACCGGAGGAAGGGCAGGGCAGGGCCTCGCCTTCCTCCTCCTCCGGCGGGGCGGGGAAGTTTCTGGCACCTTCTGGCGGTGCCGGCGGAAGCGGCCGGGAGGGAGCGGGGGGAGCGGCGGAGGCGGCGCCGCGGCGGGGCAGGGGCAGCGCCATGGCCAAGTGGGGCCAGGGGGATCCGCGCTGGATCGTGGAGGAACGCGCGGACGCCACCAACGTGAACAACTGGCACTGGTGAGCGCTGGGATGCGGCGGGAGCGGGCACGGGATGCGGGGAAGGGCTGGGGGGAATGGGCGGCCGGCGCTGACCCCGCCGCTCCCGGGGCAGGACGGAGCGGGACGCGACCAGCTGGTCCAAGAGGAAGCTGAAGGAGGTGCTGGAGGGGCTGGTGGTGGAGGGCGAGGCCGGGCGCTGCGAGATCGGCGACCTGAAACACGTGGAGGGCGAAGCGTCCTGCAACAGCCGCAAAGGGAAACTCATCTTCTTCTACGAGTGGAACCTGCGCCTTAGCTGGAAAGGTACGGGGGGAAAGGGGGATGCGAGGGGCTTTGCGGGCATTGCCGGGCCGTGGCAGCGTGTCCGGGGCCCGGGCCTGGCCGGGGAGGTGCCACTGTCTCGGGCGCCGTGGGCTCTGTGCTGCTGCCTGCCGCGATCGGGAGCCGTCCCTCTGCAGAGGAACCTGTCCCCTCCGGGGTGGGAAACGCGAGTGTCTCGGTGAACTGCGGTGACTCAGAGTCGTGGGGCTGGAGTCGATTGCGGAGCCACGTGGGCCTGGATTGGATAAATGCGTATTCTTAAATAACCTTGAAACCCGAGCTTGGCGCTTTCCCCTTCACCCAGGCTTTTCCCACCGCATACTCCTTAGCACTGCGTTCCCGGTGTATCAGCACGGGCTTACTCACTTCGCTTTGCAAGAAGCGAATGCCTGCGTTGTGGCGGCATTGACAGCAGAGTGCCGGGGCTGGTTTAGTTCCACTGTGCCCAAATTACGGTTGTGTGCTCCTCCGTGCCTGCGGAGAGCAGGAAAGCCTAGGAGACGTCACATTACATCCAAAAACTAACTATAGTTTGCGCTGAGGATTACCAAATACAGGAGGATAAAATTCTTTAGTGGGAAATAAAAATAATTCTTGATTATTTGGGGTTCTGGAGGCTGTGCCCGTGCAATTTTTTATTGTGTCATACCAGTTTTCAGTCCCAGCTCTTGCAGTTGCGCTCCACTGTGCTTGTCCCATAACAAGCTCTTTGTTTGCGGTTCGGCTTTTGGTGATACCAACCAACTCCCGTTTATTAAATGTTTAAAACTTGACAGCAAATTGTGGTCCTTGTGACTTGCACTGGTAAGAAGCAGCAGCAGCTGATGGTACGAGCCTGCACAGGAAATTGTCGCTGGACATTGTAGTGCCAGATGACAGGCTGTGCCTCCCCAAATACTGTCCTTATTCCTCAGCCCTCGGGTGTGGAGGTTTGCCTGACTGGAATATTCCTGAGACCAGAACAGATCTGGAATTGAAGTCTGCACCCACAATAAGAGGGGACTTTAAACTAAGTACTGTTGTTTGTTGTAGATAGTTTAGTTTTATATGTTCCAAGTGTGTTATAAACCATATAAGACCATACTTACAGTTGTGGTGTAAATGTTAGCAGAGAGCAAGGCAAATAGTAGACTCTTGTGCAGGTTAAATCAGTGTAGATAAAAATATACAAAACTACAAAATAATTGTAGTCAGTTTTTTGACTTAAGTTCAGCTAAAATCACCTTAAGGTTTAAACAGAGGTTAGCTTGGCTTTTTGTCATTTATTTCAGAGTATAAAGGTAGAAGCAGGCAGACAGTATTTTGTTTGGATTTCTTTGTAAGTTCTCTCTAAACTGTTTCTCTACAAGGTGTTTATGCTGGTCAGTGTTTAGAGACAGCTCTGACTTGTGCTGGCTGCTTTGCTATGCTGAGTGAATCATGTCTTTGAGAGCTTAATTTTATGAGTTGGCTGCTGTATGGGAAATTCTTTAAAAAAACCAAAAGCCCAGAGGCTGATGGTTTTTTTGTGATAGCCATCATGTTGTGTGTTTTGAGAGCTCTAAATTAGAAGAGTTCAAGAGATTGAACTAAAAGTTGTAATTAGTTCTACAAGTTTTCAAGGATAACTAGGACTTCAAGTTATGATTAAAATGTGGGTAGGTAAGGACAAATGATAAAAATCCTGAGATTTGCAGCCGGTTTGGAAAGTCCACTGTAGGAAAAACATTGTGCTTAGCAATTCAGATGAGAGAGAAACAAGAAAGTGAGGAACTAAGCATACTTAATGGAACTAAAATTGAGCAAAATGGCTGGTTTATAATTTTTAGAGGATGTAATGAGGATGTTAATGGGTCATTCCACATTGTGATAGAAGTTTTGTGAAAACATGTTTGTTATTTTTAAAGCAGGTATTTAAAAAGTGTGTTATAGCTGGGTCTTTCTGAGATGTGTGCTTCACACTGGACTGGCAGAAAACCAAAAAATCTCAGGTCCGTTGCTGAATTCCTGTGTAATTCCAACACAAAATTTGATTGATTGATAAAAAGGTAGTAAAGCTTCATTTTGTTACAGTTTTGTTAGAGTGGTAGTGAAAATGCAGAGCTCCACTGCCTGTGTCACGTTGATCCACGAGCTCTGTTTGTTCACTGGTTGGAATTCGCTGCCCAGCACAGGCGCTGTCACTGTGAAACTTTAAGAGCTGTGAAAATTGCTAATAGGATTAGCTGAATGAAGTCAGGTTTGTGTTTTGCTCCCCAAAACTTCTTCCTGCATGCTTGCATTTCCTTTCTGGGGAGAGCAGCCAAAAATAAGGTTGGTTTTATTGTCTGCAAAGACCATCTTGTGTGGTTTTCCTGTGCTGATCCCAGTGCTGGGAGAGACCAGGGAAGAGCACACTGACGTGAGTGTGGGCCCAGGAGTGTTCCAAGGATGGCATTAACCAGTTCCCATGGCTTTACTGGGTGGCAAGTTCTCCTGGGAGACTCCGAGGTCTAGTTCTGCTGTCCCTGTGTGGATGTGACAGTGTAGTTGTGGATTAACAACTCTGCATGTTGTGCAATCCCTCATTGCCTCAGACCTGAACTGGGAGGGATCTTTGCACTTTGGGTTACCCTTCACTCTTCTCCATGCCAGGAAGCACCTGGGCATTTGTTGGGAGTCTCTCGGTGGGATCTCCACCAGTTGAGTTCTGTCGGTGCCCTGTGATCGCAAGGGGCTCAGGGACGTAATTAAAATAATGAGAGTGATGGTCAGGAGCAGTGGAATCAAGGTGGCTCCTGTGAAAGTCAGAATCCCCAGAAATTTTGCATCTGCCTTCCTGATAATTCTGCTTCTGCAGTCGTGCTCAGCTCTGGGCTGTTGGAATTCTGCTGATGAAGCACTTAGATTTTTAATGTTCTGACACTGAGCTGACAGACCTGCCTGTTTCTGTTTTTGCTTTCTGAAGAGATTTTATCGTGATCTAATTAGTGAGCTAATTTAAATAACAAAACAGTTTTGCAGGACAAAGGGAAAGAGTCTTCAATGTAATTAAAAAAACCTCAGACCTTAATATCAATCTTTCCAGTGTAATCTGAGGCAGAGCAGCACGGCAGCTCAGTGGGGTTGGCTTTGGCCCCGAAGGATCAGAAGTGGAACATAATTCCTGTCCTTGCTGAACCTTTCTGCAGTGTGCAGTGATTGTAAAGTGGTTAAAAGTAATATGAAGTGCTCTGTGTATGTGAATTTCCTGTTTTTAAAGATGTCAATTCTATACTTCTCCATTATACACGTGTGTGTTTCCTGGTAGCATGCCTGCATTCTGGGAGCTTTCACACAATTAAAGAGGGCATGGTTGGCATCCCAGGGAGCTTCTGAATCCAGAGCAGACACATTCAGGGGAGAAGGAGATGATGGTCCCCTTCCCACCCTTAGATGCACAGTCAGTGTTGGGAACAGGCTGTGAAGGGTGTCAGAGCAGGTGACAACTGTAGGGGA
Organism: Dicaeum eximium; assembly: GCA_013396995.1. Classification (NCBI taxonomy): domain Eukaryota; kingdom Metazoa; phylum Chordata; class Aves; order Passeriformes; family Dicaeidae; genus Dicaeum; species Dicaeum eximium. The sequence continues at coordinate 2,272,033 of VWZP01004023.1, read as the reverse complement.
GAGCAGTGCAGGGAACAGGTGGGTCCCTGTCCATCCCTTGGTGCACCTGGATAGGGAACACAGCTCCCAGGAGAGGCTCAAGGTTGTTGTTCAGTTCCTTTAAATCAGCCTTGAGGCAAGTCCTTTCAGGTAACACCGTTGTACAACTGAGTTCCAAGTGTAAAACTCTTGCTGTGGGGGAAATAGTTTCTAATGATGCATTTAAGAATTCATTATGTTAATACAGGTACAGTGAAAGAGTCTGGTGAGAAACATAAGGGATCTGTTGAAATTCCTAACCTGTCAGAAGAAAATGAGGTAGATGATACAGAGGTAGGTGTGCAACACTGGTATGGCTGTATAGGTCCACAGTTCTTAAATAAAGTTAATCAACATCTAGGCATCATATTTTGATTTATCCTGTTATTAAGTGGGGTAATTACATGTGGATAGTTTATTTCATGCTTTTGTTTATTATACTTTGAATACTGCCTTATTCTGTTCTCAAATTTACCAATGAGGAATGTGCAGTTTGCTTTGCTAATTATTGATTGTGATGATATTTTAACTACAAATTTGAGAAGAACTCTGCATGTAGTCTTAAAAAAAAACTCAAACCAACACAGCAAACCACTCCCAGCCCTAAGACCTTAAGGAATCTCCATGCTGGTTGGATAATGCTCAGAAGCAGCTCTTGGCTATGCTTGATGAACTGGACTGAGTGGAGATACTACATTTATTTATGTCTTACGAGGACTTACTTTTAGCAAAGGTCACCCCAAGATCATGAATTTGAAATTGCAGCTGTCCTCTGAGCATAGTAAACAAAGCCCAAGAGCTTTCCTTTGTTGCCAGAACACAAAAGGCTCATGACTGGGGTCTCTTAGATGCTGTCATTTTTCTGTTTCTAGATAAATGTTAGCAAGAAGAAAGGGGAAGGTGATGTTCTGAAGGACTTGATGAGAACTGAAGGAACCACCAAAGTCAGAGAGGCCCTGAGGGACTACCTGAAAGCACTTAAAACAGGTAAATTAAACCAGGTGAATTAATCAGCACTTTGGGAGTGTTCCTGTGTAGGTGCCTCTCCTGAACAGCTTGGTCAGATATTGACAAATCCCTGGGTTTTTACTGGTTTTATTTTTAATTGTCACCAACTGAGACGAGTTAAGTTAGTCCTGACACTCATGATCTTTTTTGCTCTAAAGTGGCTGTGTCCAGAAGGTTCTGCAGTGACTGAGGCTGTGCTGGCTCACACAGGCCCTACCAGGACTCAGCTTGGCCCTACTAGGACTAGCCAATATTAGGATTTCTTTTTGTTGCCTAATTTTAAAAAACTGCCTTTCTTGCCTGAACTGCTGCCTTATTTTTGTGTCCCTTTGTTTTAGTTATTAATTAAATTAGTTATTTTCTAGAATTTCTGAAATGCTGTCTTTATTTCTGTTCTTTACAAATACATTCTCTGCTCATCTTTAAGCTTGCCATTATTGTTTGAGAATCTAAGGTTTTATTATCCTAAACTTATTAAATTTATATATTTTCACTTGTTCTTCTAAACCAAAGGTGAACCAAATTAAATTTTCATTTCTAGTTTTTGAACTGTGGTATTTTTGTGAATTACAGCTGTTTCCAAGAACCAGGAAAGTATGTTCAAAAAATTGATGCATATTCAGCTTGTAGTCAGATTGTTATCAGATGCATCTTTGATTGTGAACTACTTTGTTAAATTATTACCTCTTTTTTTTTTTTGTCAAATCCAAGTTGGATCTAGCAATTTTTGGCTTGAGAAATTGTGTGTGATTTTTCGGTTATCCAAAGATCCTTTAACTCTGGAAACTCAGAGGGCAGCAGCCTGTGACAGGGATGGCTCCTATTCTGTATTGAGTTTCACTCCAGTCTTCTGACAACCTTAGAATTTCTTTGGGTATTATTTCTCTTTGATCTGAGCATCTGCTGTGCTGGCAGAAGTCTGTGCAGATGTTACTGATCTGGGGTCCGGTAACTTGGAAAAGCCTTTTTAAGGGAAATTGCTGTTAGTTCTGTTCCTAATGGAAGCAAAAGAGTAAACTGGGAAAACCAGATTGAGTTTTATATCCTGCACAGTTTTACCCCCCAAACCCCATTCTCTAGGGTTTTGGTGATCTTCATGGAGTATCTGAATGTCAGAGGGGTTGAAATGGCTCAATTTCACACTGAAAATGCTTTTCTTCATTACAGAGTTCACCTTGGGAATGATTCTGCCAACAAAAGCTCCTGTTGGTCAGGAACTGGCCACGGAGCGAAAACCAAGTGGAAGCACCGTGCAGGTATGTCGGCTTCAGGTTTTTCACTGAATTTAGTGATTCCTGAATAATAATACTGCTGAGTAAATGCAGAAGTACAGTGTACAATTGCCATGTATTCACACACTGTGTTTGAGAATGTGCAGGTGACAATACCCTTGCCCTGCCAGCATTTTCAAGGGTAAAGATCTCACACTAATTCCTGTGAATATTTTTTTGCTTTGCAGGACTCTGTTACACCACAGTCTCTGGATATGGTTGGAGTAAAAATTCCAACAGTGAGGATACATATGAGGGAAGTCTTCAACTCTCCAGCTGCAGAACTTTACAGCATCTTCACAAAAAAGGAAGTAAGTGATACTTTCAGGAGGCATTTTAACTGAATGTGAATGTTGATGCTGCTGAAGAGTTGTGTAAATAATAAACACGTCACAGTGTCAAGTACAAACTCCATTTGGTGAGAGTTTATTAGGCTGCCTTAGAGGGTTTTTTGCCAGTTGTTCCTTTAACAAAGTGAAGCTGCATCGTTATGTGGTTTGGGTGCAGCTTCCTTGTGCTGTCCTTAACAAAAGCTTTGCTCTTTGATGTTGGTGTTGGTGAGGAGCCTGAAGGGCTCAGTAATGGCACTGCTCTTACCCACAGCTTAATTACATTAGATACTGGAGGTGATGATACTGTTGCTTATAGGGTATGAAATACACAATCACTAATTTTGGGGTTGTGTCCTTAAAACTAGTCTGGCCTGGTATTGGAGAACTTTAAATTACAACCCCAGGGCTACCTCTGGGAAACAGAAATGGCTCTTAGCAGCTCTTCTGCATCTTCCTAAAGCTGCTGCTCAATTTCTCTCATTTCCCAGTCTGGGAACAGCCAGTTGTGTCTACACCTGTCGATGTGCTGGGGGCAGAGCTTGTGCTGGTCTGTATTTACCAATGCAAGTTTCTCAGCATTAATACTCTCCCTTTGGCACCTCACTGGCCCCAGCAATGCTGTATAAAATCAAAAACCTGGTGAGCGTTCAAAGACTTCAGGTGTATCAGAGTTCAGTTAATTTCTTCAGCATCCCTCCCTTGTCTCCCAACATGGTGCTTTTTGTGTTTTTCTTTTTTTTTTTTTTTTTTTTGTTAGTTGGTACAGAAGTTCTCCAAGTGCCCAGCTGTGATTGAAGCAGAGAAAGGAGGCAAACTTACAATGTTTGAGGGTTGTGTCAGCGGTGAATACACAGAACTGGTAAAAAGCTCCTACTCCACTTCAGAAAGGAGGGGGGAGGGGGGAAGGTTGCTTCTTCTCTGAGCTAAAAAGCAGCATAAATTTGTGAATTTCAGCTTCTCTAGTGCACATTTCAGTTCCTCTGTTTCAAAGCCAAACAGCTGGTCTTGCTGTATGGTTTTTCTGTCTCATCAAAAGAGCAGGGACTGACCACACCTAAGGACTGCATGGGGAGCAGAACACCCAGCACAATCCTTTGTAATTGAAAGGAGGGAGAAAGGTTTATTTCCCAAATCTCTATCCTTTTTTAACTGGGGAAATGATCTCTCTTCTATTTAGGGCAAGTGTTACCCCATCCCAACTGAATGCTGGTGCAAATAGAAGGGAAAAACCTGATAATTAGAACTCAGCTGCGTTTTTGAAATGTCCTAAAACCCATTTTCATCTGCGAGAGTGCCTGATTTGTGTACTGGGCCAGGCTGGGTCGTGTAACACAGTCAACTCAGTCACACTTAAAAATTTCAGTGAGGAAAACTGGGCTTGTCCTTGTTTAAAAGTCTGCAAGAAAATCAGGGCTTTATGTGCAGTAACCAATGAGTCCTGGTCTTTTCCCACAGCAAAAACAGAACAGTGGAATGTCGCATGCTGAAATCTCCATGAACACAGTTTATTTCAAAAACCAAACCCCAGTTTTCCTCTTGTTTACATGCATGTGTCAAATGTTCATGAGATACTGCTCCTCTCGCTGTGTTTCAGGGAGCACTGTAATGGGAATTCGCTCAGGTGCTAACAAAGAGAACCTTCCCATCTTCACAGGTCCCAAGCCAAAGAATTGTCCTGAAGTGGCGGTGTAGGAGCTGGCCTGACGGTGAGTTTTTCCAAGGATCTCTGATACTGGAGGGCTCCTTTGCAGGGAGAAGGACCAGTCCTGGCAGGGACCAGCCTTGGCTGGACACTCCCTTGGTCCGTGTCCTTCGGAGAACAGCCCAGTCCAGAGAGCTGTGAAAAGAGGCTGTGCTCGGACAGACAGAGCAGAGAGGGAATCAGCACCAACAAATGCCATTCTTTAAAAAGCACTTCACCGAAGGGTTCTGTTCTCTTCCCTCAGAACATTATGCAACAGTGGCCTTGAACTTCCAGGACCTGGCGGCTCAGTCAGAACTGGAGCTGGAATGCAAAGGGGTTCCCGTCTCCCATGAAGAGAGTACAAGACAATGTTGGAAGAAGCAGTATTTTGAAGAAATACATATTTTACTGCAGCAGTCAAAAGACAGCATGGAATGATAACAGCACTGTAGTTTTGTTAGGGCATTACCTTTTATACTTTGTTAACATTTGGTTTTCTAAAAAAAAAAAATAATTTATTTGTGGGAAGAATAAAGACCCACTTCTATGAGACTGTACATAGTTTAAGCACTATTTGTGGGGTTTTAGGGAATGAGAGGCAAGTCAGACTGTTTATATCAACAACTTTGCTTGGGGACAGTGATCTCTGTTCTGCTTGCCTGCAACTTCAGAGTGATAATGATTCAGCTGCAATGAGTCCTGCCCTCAGAGGCAGGTGAGCTACACCATCAATAGGAGGCATTTCCAGTTTCTTAATATTCAGTGTATCAAGTTGCAAAATTAAATTCCTGTAGGAGATGAAGTTCCCAGCAGAGGTGAGCTGAAAGGGATTACAAAACTGCTGATCCAAACATTTCAAGAAACGGGGGATATCATTTACAGCCTTGTGGAATACTTGCTAGATGCTTTCAGCTGCAGACTGTTTGCAGCTGCAGTTTTAGGAAAGATAATTAACAATGTCATGTAATTATTAGGTTTGCATGCACTGTACTCCCTTACTTGACCTCAGTGTGACATTTATTTAGGAAGAAACAAACAGTAGTAGTGCTTGCTTTCTGCAGTTCTGTAAAACCTTCCACTGAAAGGATTCACAGCCCTCTGCAATGCTGTACTTCAAAGAGAGCAACTGTTAAAGAGACTTTTGACAGGAACAAATTGTAATTCCTAATTAAACCATCTTGAGGTGAGCAAGGATAGCTTAGTTTTCAAATGTTTTATAAATAAAGTGTACAAATGCAATATGCAATCTGAAACAATCTGACCACAATAGGGCAGGCTGCTTTTGAAAAACATGCTTGGCTCAATAAAAATGTGACTTTACATCAAGCTGATTTTCTCCATAAACTGATACTGCCACACTTTAACTAAGTTTCTTAGAAGTCCCGTATATTTTATTTTTACAGAATGCCAACACACGGCAATCTTACCACCCAAAAAGCTCCCATCATCCCGAGGATACAGAGGTGCTGCTCCTTGCTACAGGCCAGTTCTCATGGAAAGTTTGTAGTCAGTTATTAATAACCCCTCTGAACTGAGATGAGGTCTGGGGTAGTAAAAAGAACAAAGTCCCCACAGTGACAGGAGAGGCACAGAGCAGTTCCTGGGTGTTGCTTGCTGCTGCTTTAAGTGTCCACGTGCTAGGTGAGGAATAATCTCTTGAGTAATGTATTTCAGCATCTGTTTCTGAACGTTCAAAACTTAGTTACCTGTTTTCCCCTCTCAATATTCAAGGAAGAAAAGCCTGATGTTTTGAATACAAAAATGATTTAGGGTAGTGGATGAGTGGTTGAGAGAGGGAAATTAAGGTTTAAGACAACTCAGGCTTCAGCAGGTTTGTGGGTAGATGGTTGAAGAGATTCTGCAACAATCTGTGAGAGTAAGTGGTTCAGTGCAATTCTAAGTTTCTTGAAACAGTGAAACTGCAGTCTCAGTACTTTCTGGGAATTGTGCCTCGCTCATTTTCCCTCGTGACTGAAATCCCCTGGTTTGCCTGTCTCTCTGCCCTCACTAGAATGGAGCAATTGCCAATCACTGTTGTTAAAAAAGACAGGACTTAGTTGTGCTTCCAGTGTTGCAGTCTCTGCTCCAGGTGTGAGGCTGCCAAAACCCCTGGAAAATGAGGAGCAGCTCCGTACTCCTCTATAACTGGTGCTAGAATTTCTCCTAGACTTCCCACTTAAAAGTAGAAAATGTTAGATGATAATTAGCTGAGAAAGGCAAAGAGAAATAATACAGTGGGGAAGACATGATTTCTAAGATCGTGGGCAAAATTCTTTACAGATCTCAACACTTCAAGTGCCAGAGGAGAGGCTGATTGTGCATGGAGAAGGTCTTTAAAAGCTTAATTTTCAAGGGGTTAAATGGGAGGTAGAAATTCCAGGAGGATATAAGTAATAATAAATGAGAAGTGGGACAAAACCTGGAAGAAATGCTAAGATTTTAAATGACTGAGGAGACTAGTGGAAGATTAAAAGGGTTTCAAAAGTGGGATAAGGGAACGTTTTAAAGGTGGAAAACTACAAATGAGAAAACTGATTTAAAGTGAGAGAAGGGGAATTGAATGGAAGAAATAATGTCTTGAAGAGCATGGAAAGAGGGGGACACAGAGGACAAACACCTGGAAGCAGGCTCTGGAAAAGGAAGACATCTTTGTGAAGGTATTGCTTATTTCTGTTCAAAAAATTATACTGCAAAAAAATTATTTGTAAAATTGCAGGGATACTCAAGGGGGAAATTAGGAGGTAAGGGAAGAGCAGTAAGACAAATATTTCTGGGTAATCCTTACATGATTAATGGTGCAGTATTTGTGTATCCTTTATGAAATCATTATCAAGTACTGTTTGTAGTTGGTCAGCTCAAAATTGAGCTAAAAACCCACTCCAAAGGCCAGAATGCCACAACTCTGGTGTGATCCCAGCCTGCAGGAGCTGCTAAAGCCAGCAATGGGCACCAGCTCAAACAACATCCCAACAATTGGCTTGCACAGTATTAGTAAGGTTGATTAATTAGGAAAACTACTTACCCAAAGTGGTTCAAACAGGTGCTGGAGCTCAGGTTTTGATCCACAGGCCAATGTTTTCCTTGACAGATTAATTCTGTTGGAAGATTTCTCTGGAGTTACAATCTGGGGAAAGCTAATCAGAAAAGGTAACAAAATAATTCCTAAAGAGAACAAAACCATAATTATTTCATGCCTGAATAATGAGGATACCAACTTAAGCACTTACCAGTGTCAGCAGTATCTGTAAATGCAGGATAAAAATGCTAAATAAATGGGAATATAAATTTGTAAGCTTCAAAGACAAATTTTAATTACAGAAAGTTAAAACCAATGAGAGTAAATTCAAAGGGAGGAAGAGGATCACAGACTCAAGGAGAAGCAAGTGATGCAAAACTGCAGTGAAGGGTAGATGGAATGAAAGAATTTTGAAGAAAAAAGACCAAGGTAGATGAAGACAATAGAAAAAACAAATGAGCTGAGCAACTGGAAAATGAAGCTGAAAATGGAGTTTAATCAGATATTAAAACCAGTAGCACTGACAGTCCAAAAGGTCACACAGGAAACTGGTATTAGTCAGAAATAACGGGGAAGTATAACGGGAGAGATGATAAAGTCATTCCAGGGGTGCAGAAGCTGTCAAACAGTGAGGGAGCACAGCCAGATAGAGCAGAGGGAAAAGAGAAAGGAAGTTTGTAAATGGTGTAGGAGAAAAATTGTATAAGAGATGTTAAAATAAGGGAAATGAGATGCCAATTTCCACTGGCTTTTGACAGCACTTCACATTCCAACACCAAGCACCAGTCCCTCTCCACTGTGTGGCTGAACACTTGTGTACACTAAACAAGCACCAAAATTTACATCAAATCTGAACCTCTGACCATCATTTCTCTCTGCTGCTGTTTCACTTACGAAGTTCTTTGCTGAGAAATCCAAAGACTGAAGCGAGATATTATAAACAAATGAAAAGTCATCACAATCAGTTTAATGAAGTGCACAGAAGAGCAATTGATCATGTCAATAAAAATAAAACAATTAATTTTACATCAAGTGTGCTTTATTTCCTCCACAGGTATTCTGTTAAATAAAGCACCATATATATACTGCCAGGCCACAGCTAAAGAGGATTCTTTACAGAATCAAATTTCTTGTGGTTGTTTAGTATACAAGTAAACTTAATTTTGATAATAAGAACCACAGCGATCTGAGGCAATCTGCCTCGATTATAAGGTACAAAACTGGCACAGAGGACACCATATTATACACAGTAAAAATGCCATAAGTTTAAATTACATCATACAGGGCCAGGAGGCCCTGTCTCCCAGACAGCCATATTAAATGAAAGCCACTACAGTGAACTCTTAATTACATAAAACATAGCCATTATCTGATTGCCCTTTAAGAAAGTGTACGGTAGATGCAAAATAAAATAAAATTTAAAAAAATAATCTTGAGTTCTGCCTGACCAAGAATTAAGCATATAAATCTATCCTGCCATTCAAGCAGAGAGCACTGGACAAACTGAAGCACAAAACAGAAATAAGCAAAACTTATACAAACAGCATTTTTTGGGGGAAGAAGGATTAAAAAAAAAAAAAAAAAAGACTTAAAAGCAGACATGCTCCATCTAATGTCAAGAAGCAGCTTGGTTTCCTTTCCCGGATATCCGTGTGACCACGTGAATCGTAGACTCAATGGTCCTGCACAGGATGTCTAAAATGTCATGCTGCTGCATGTGACTAAAAAGTCCTCTGGAATGGCCACAACTGATTGATAAATTAGTTTCGGGGTCCTGGGATGGTAAGGCTTGGCCATCACAGCTCCTCAAGTCTGCGAGGTCGGATAAAACCGCTGAAATCGACGTGGAAGGAAACTCTGAGTCCTCCTCGGCTCCCATGGAATCCTTGGAAGCCTGCAGGTCTTTGAACTCCTTGCATTCTTCAAATTTCCCGTTCCCTGGCTGCTCCTCCGCGTGCTGCGTGCGCGCAGCCAGCATTACGTCTTCGGAAAACGAAGAGGGCACTTCCATCCTGTACTCCTTGACAGAACTGTTCTCGGGGGAGGGTGGGTCCTGCTCTGTTCCCGGGTCGATGATGGAGGAGTCCCTGGTCTCGTTGTCCGAGGTGCTGGTGGGGGTCAGCGCCTCGCGGGGCTCGGCTTTGATGTCGCCGATGTCCACGGTGTGCTCCTCATCGCTGCTCACCCGCCGCCTCTTCACCGGAGTGGCTCCTTCGTCATCTGCAGGGACAGGGGAACGTGCTCAGGAACAGGCTCTGCTCACATTCCCACCCTTTTCCACAATAAACACAGCACTTCAATAAACACTTATTTCCTTGCAGGGAATTCGTGCAATTCGTGAACTTTAGCTCCATAATAAAATTATATTTTGGTGTACTGTTGGGATTTGGAGCCAAGGAATGGCCCACCCTGCAGGGATAAAATAACCTATTATGTTAATTTGATAAAAGGTTCATTAGAGCAACACCAAACCTTTAGTTTTTCTTTCTTTGGCTTCTTGCTCTTGTAATGAGTTCCTCTGTTGTTGACAGGCTCTACATTTGTTTAAAAGCTCTTGTAAAGTTGGAATCAGGGCCGAGTTGAGCTGTTTGGGAGTGTGCACTGAAAGCAGCAAGGCAAGTGCTCGGAGGTCCTGGAAATAAGAGAAACAAACTGAAGGCTTATTTCAAACTGGCATTTGTTAATTTTGCATGCAGAGACTGTGCAATAAGGAGATGCTGTTCATGTTCTGAGCAGCCCAAAGATCCCATTCTAGAGCAACTCACACCACTGAAATTCCCCACTCATTATCTGCTGACCTTAACACAGATCTGTCCTGGAGGTGACAATGCTGTGCTGAGACACAAAACCTTGCTAGGTTACAGCACTCCTACCATCAATGCTCCTGTAGTTGTTAATACTTTGCTCCCCACAATCAGGTTAATATTCCCAACTTCACATGGCCCTTCCAGGAGCTCAGCTGAGACAGGGAGTGCCTGGCACAGGGCACTGAGGAGTTTTTGTAGGTAATGAGCTGCCTCATGTTTGTTAGAAAAAACTCACCCCATTTAAAGTAGAGCTTGCTTTGGAAATTTCAACTCTCTGGTTGCTGAAGTCAGATTCTAGGCTTTGATACTGATTTATTAGATTTGTAATTAGAGTGTTGATTAAGTTGGCACAGTTTGCTTCAGAAAATACCTGCCCTTGCACCTGTGGAAACAAAGTACTTTTGTTAAAGCCACAAAAATTTGGAACTGTGAAAACAGCATCCCAAAATGAAACAGTATCAGTGCCTGCATTCCTTGGAGTAATAATTATTGCTAAAAGACCACGCACCTTGAGAAGAAAATGGGTCAGAAAAGTGTAGACAATGTTGTTGTTAAGAAAGGTCCTTTCATCCATCAGAATACATTTAATATATTCTGCAAAAACTGGATCTTCACAGAGGAGCTTCACGCAGTTCTTGGACACTGCAGACTGGCAGGGAGAGAGAAGATGGCAGAGTCAGCACTAGAACTGCAGGCCAGGCCCGCTGAGAAATAGTTCAGATCTATCAGATGCCAGTAAATTGTACAAATTGATTATTGACAATTCTTATTTCCCATTTTCCTGTGATGAAACTCCTCCAGAAAGACCAGTTTACACCCACCAGTGTTTATGGGAAGGGACACAGCCTCCTGATCTGTGAGCCAACCACAGGGTGCTCTGCAATCATACCCAGACTTGGACACCTCCTCATTTTTCCTTCATCATCCCAGTGTTTGTGCTACATAAAAACGCTGGAATTTCAGAGCCAGGATGAGGTGCTTTGTGCACACCCACCACCATACTGGGGGGAGTTGTTGTGTTAAGCTTCTGCAGGATGTACAGGGAACAATCAGAATTTACCAGATTTTGATATTTGATTTAGCAGGGCTTCTCAGACAGCAGTAACACAGAGTATTTTAAAAACCACCATCCACCAGTTACAGTTGTGGGTTCTTTGTTCCACATTCAGTGTGTTTTGCCTGTTTCTCCATTCTGTTGGTTCTGACTCTTACCTGAGTCTGGCAAAGCTCAGTCCAGAGTTTGGGGAAGAGCGCGAGGTGAAGTGGCAAACCTTCATAAGCAACCAGGACACCTGCAATGGCACGAGGGAAGAAGTCAGCGTGGGAGAACTTTGTGGGAGACAGGCAAATTCCTCAGAAAAGCAGTGCCAAGGTGCCCTGTCATTTTACAGGATCACATTCCAAGCATTTTGTATGATCAGAAAGCTGTAGTGTCTGTGAGGTTTTTACAGTCCATTTAATAAATACATTGGAAAAGTGTGACAAACAAGCAGATGGGTGATTCAGAAGATAAAAGGACATTCTCCCATTGCTCTTTGGACGAGATTATTGGTGTGACACTGAGGTCCACGCACACTGAGGAACTTGCCCTCCGGGTTGTGTGGGAACACAGAAATTAAAATATTGTCAATTAATTGCCATTGCTGAGATGCTGATGATTCAGGATCTGATCCAAAGCCATTTAAACTGCCGACCACCCAGAAATAGCCTTAGTGAGTCCTGAATTAAACTCTGAACGTACAAGAAGAATTCTCAGTGGTTACCTCAGCTCTTTTCTGGACAAGCCCAAAACACTTCCGTCATGTGGGTAAGGCTGCACTCTCTTATACACAGATTAACAGTTTTGTGGATAAAAATCATATCAAAACACAACAAGTTTCACAGGCTCTGCTTTTTTTTAAAAAACTGAATATAAAACTTAGTGGAGAAGGACCCAGAGCTATCACAGAAAAGAAAAATCCTTTGGCTGTTTCACCTTGATACTTACTCATTTTCACTAAAGTTTCGGTAAACTTTTCACAGTTGATTGCAACTCGACACAGGAGGTGGATGAACTGGTGGTAGGAGAAGAAATAGTCCAGCAGCATCCGGTCGTAAACATCGTCTTTGCCCTGAAGATTTAAGAGAGCTTCATTTAACCTCCAAAGCCACAGCTCCCAGATTCCCGTGAGCATCTCCCTGCCTGTCACTTGCCCTGCAATGTTTCATCCTGGACTACAGGGTAACAGTGGGAATCTCTAGGTGCCTCCTCACCCAGCCCTTGGCAGGCACCAGGGTGTGATAGGAGGAGGGATGGCAAATCCAATTCCCTGCCAAGAAAATCTCTTATTGGAGGGTTCTGAGGCAACACCGAGAGGGTGCAAAGCTGTGCAAATACCACAGCTTGAAGAGGACAAGAAAAGAATGCAGTAACTTTGTGTCACGTACAGCCACCTAAAGATATACACACTACTGCTTTTTAAACCTGTCAGTTCCGATCTGTAGAAATAAGAATTTTCTCGAGACTGAGCTTCAGAGCAGAATTTTCAGGAATGTCTCAAACTCAATGATACACATATGTTGATATTTTAATATTTTGAATGTATATAAGCTTAAAATGGCATCAGCCAGAGGAATGGCATCAGAGAGCCAAGAGAAAACATCTAACTCAAACAAAAAAATGCAGCCTTATACGAAGCTGAATAAAGAACAAGCATGCAAAACCACATATATGTGGCAATATGACTATGGATGTGGTTCTGGAGGTTTAAAAATATTCTCCTTCCTAATGTATTAGGAATTCAATATAAAGGGTATTTGATATAAATGTAAAGGAAATCAATGCTGTCATGTAATATGACAACTTTTTAAGTCCAGATGTTTACATTATGTAGTGTCACTTCTGGGTGCACAATGGGGAAACCTACTAGAGACAGTTTCTGGCTCACTAACATATTTTCAAACACTTGGATTACACAGTCAATTTGATGGTGCACAAATAGACACAGCATCATTCTGAAAGCTTTAAAAAAGAAGGGTTACTTACCCTACAGTAACCGTGCTTCTTCGAAATGTGTTGCCCACACAGATTCCCATCTACGTGCACATAGGCCCCATGTGCAGGAGATTGGATTCTTTCTGAATAGCTGTGTCCACTGGGGCTGTGCCTGCACCCAGTGTGTCCTTGCGACCACTGTACCTGAGGGCACAAGGGGTATGGCGGCTTCAACCACCACTCAATTCCTTCACCCGTAAGAATCCCCTAGGACAGGACTCGGAATTAGCACAGCAGGAGGAGCACAGAATCTGTGTGGACAAAGCATCTTGAAGAACCACAGTTACCGGACAGCAAGTAACCAGTTCTCCTGCTTCAAATGATTGTCCATACATATTCCTTTTCGGGTGGGATTCACCTGACCTGACTTTAGCTATCTAAAATCTAGTCACTGGTGTTCCCTGCACTCCGTGGAGAGGGAGTCGCCTCATCCACACTCAGGTGCCTGGGACAGGAAGGAGGGGAGCTCTTTCTCTCCTTCCCAGGATAACTATTTATGGCCAGGAGCCCCAGGAAGAGCTGGATGCTGACCTTTTAGATAGGCAAAGTGACGTGAGCTGAATCCCACCGTTGCTGCAGCCGTAACAACGGGATGTGGCAAGTCACTATGGAGTAGCCCCACCAAAGCTGGCATCCCATCAGGAAGCCCACAGAAGGGAAAACGGGAAGTGAAAAGACTTAAAGCCCTTTATGACATTTCAGGCACTGGATTTTACCCAAACAAGTAGATTACGCCTCAGTCCCAGATGAATGGACTCTAATGGAACCTGCAGGGTCTCCTTGGCTGTCTGGCAATAAATCTTAAAATAGTGTGAAACCCATCTGGACAATCCCTGGGTGGTGCCTCAATTTCCTTTATAAATGCCACAGACAGACTGGGAAATTACCGAAATGTGTGCTATGGGGTTTTTTCCTACCACAAGGCCCAAACCCTTATGGTGTCTGCAATATAAAGCTATGTATGTATCCCCAAGGGCAGGGAAATGGTACTTCTGAAGTGCACATCTAGAATGGAGTATATGAGGACAACACATCTTGAAGAAGAATTATGCTTTGTTTACAAAGAAAAGGTAAATGCATTGAGCTACTGGATTCTTCCAATACTTTTGTAAGAATGGGAAAACAACAGAGAAATAATTCTTTATAGGACCACTTGTTTACGTACCTTGGTGGCTTCCACCATGGTGGGCAAGAGGCACATGTTGAGTTCGGGACGCGGAGGACGAATATTGCTTTTCCCCCCTATTAATTTCAAATTTTCACGACATGGAAAATAAGGTCCAAGAGACACTGTAGTGTAAGTTCGGATAAAATAGGGATATATTAAAAAGGTCAATATTTGACATCAGCAAGGAACACGATAGAGTAATAATAGTGTAAGAGAACTTCAAAATACAATCACTGAAATACCTACTTGGGATATTACTGTGGTGGTATGTACAATGATTGTGCTGTAGAAATGGAACCAGAGTATGTAGGAAATCATGAGGACTTAAAAGTACAAGCTCCTTGAGGACATCTACAAACAAAAAGTTGTTTTTGCTATTACAAATTGTTATTTCTTAACAGCAAACAGTTCAACTTAAGGCTCATGCATTTGCAAACTCTCTATCTCCCTTTTGCTGCAGTTCCGCCGTGAACAACACCTGAGTGACACCCCTGACTCCGACCCGATTCCCTTCACCTCTGCCCCTGGGAGAGACCCTGCTAAGTGGTGCAGCAACCACCAGGGAGGGGCCAGCTTGGAGAATGAGAACCTCAGCAAAATTACCCTCTTTGCTTCTTCTTTAACAGAGCAGGTTTGATGCCTGGAAAATGGCAACCAGTAGCAAGTCAGGACAATGAGAAAATACTCAAAATACGGGGAAATGCATACAAATCACGCTAAAAAAAGGTTTTGGACACGGTGTTAGGCCTTTATCAGCAATCCATTAAATAATATTTTAAAAGTCTAAACTAGAAAAAGCCTGGAGCTTTCTAAAATAGCTCCGCTAATGCAAGACGCATTTGTACATATCTGTGTCTACACTTTAAAAAGCAAATCCATTCCTTCTACAAGCTATTTAAGCTTTAGTTCCACTATTACACTTCACAGTACTGAATCATAAAAATAAAGAGGAAAAGCTGTTTCTCAGAGTAACTTGGTCTCCACACTCCTTTCTGAGGGGAGCTTTAGTTCATGTTTGAATTTTAATGTCAGATTTGGGATTTGACTCTAAACTCAGTGATGCCTGAACTGAGGAGTTACTCCTCAGTCATGGCCCTTATCAGGTGGCAAATTGCTCTCAGAAAGTGACCCATGACTCTTTGTGGCCCCAAGTCTGCATGCCTTAACTGAACACAGAATATTCAATGCAAGCTGACAAACCCAGAGCTCTCTGGAGTACGAACACCGGTACGGACACACAGACAGTATCACACCAACAATCCCAACCTCCAGAGTCACTAACAGAGCACGTGCACTTGCGTAAGTGGCATTTCCATCTCACAGCAGGTACCTGTGCAGGACAGGTCCTGCATGGCCAGGACTTACCAATGCAGGCGTTTCTAAGCTCGGGAGGACTGTAGGAATTGAGCAGAGTTAAGAGCTTATGGGCAAATTCAATCCGCTCCTGCCACTGAATGAGCGCTTGCTTCACATCTGCAAATGCAAACATCCCAGGAGGCTGCTTAGCTCATGGCTCAAAAGCTCGTTAAAAAAAGCACAGAATTTTACTGCTGAGGAGTCTCTTTTTCCTCTACCATGGTCTTAATCCATCTAGGAATTTGTTAAACCTCACTGGTCTACTGCTATTAGATTTATGAAATCTAGTTTCATCTTAAGTCAGTAAGTTATTTAATAAGTAACAATTTAATATCCATTAACAGCCATATTCTACTGTACAGCAAGTTTTTAAAAACAGCTAGTAAGCAAGAAAAAACACTAGAGTTTGAATGAGGAAAATTAATTTAGAGACAAGAGGCACAGTCCTTTCAGGAGCTACAATCAAACCTTTTCTTTGCAGATATGGACGTGTGGATTTCAGAACCGAAAGGAAAATGGACAGAAGCTCTACCAGGTCTCCAGTCACATGGCAAGCTGTGGCCTCGTGGTACATCATGTGCAACGTGTTAAAGGACTGGGAAGAAGGAAAGAAACGCCAAAACTTTATGTTGCCAAACTAAGGTACTTGTTAGTATTCCTCTTTTTATCCTGCATATAGATTTACATTTATTTTATATGCCCAAACAAGGTATTTTGTACTAAAAAAATATAAGGTGTTGATATAATCACAAAGTTCTTAATTGGTTTCACAGTAAAAGGTTTGTGTTACCAGCTCAAAATAATTACCAAGTTTTCACACCTTTATCTACAACCCAATGAACAGTGTCATTTGAGACACAGTATTTTTATATCCCTGTAATTCCAAACTTCCTTAGCCAGCAGACAAAGTGGTACAAGAGGTGCACAAAGACAGACAGATATATGAATTTGGGGGAAAAAAGGTAGGATTAAGATGAATGCCAGTCATTTTTCAAAATGCTTCTGAAGGATATATGGTTGTACATCAGATGAATTACTTTTCCTTTTATACCTTGTGGGCATCTGTGATTTATAGAAATACTGGGAAGGAAAAGCAACTAATTTCCGAACTGCAAAAATTCTAGCACAGAATGTAAGACAAGATATTTAATCTGCTGGGGTATTTGAAAGATAAACAAACAGTAGCCTCAGTCCCTAGAATGCAAACTGTCGGGTTTTTGGTGGAACTGACAATGGTGTGGAACCCCCTCTGAGGGGGGTTCCCCTTGCGGGTCCTGTGCCAAGAAAGACGGACCAGACTCTTCGTTTTTCGGTCTGCGGGCTATTGTTTATTTTTTTCTTATCAGCAGTCTAGTGTGCCAGACTTAGCACACCAGGAGTAAGGCACAAAATGGTCACAAGACACAGATTCAAAGTCTTTTAAAGCTATTTCACCCAATTAACTCTTAAAATGCACTTTGTTTCTACTTTTCTACCAATAACTAGTAATTTGTCTACTCTGCCTACTACTGTGTTGTCTNGCCTCAGTCCCTAGAATGCAAACTGTCGGGTTTTTGGTGGAACTGACAATGGTGTGGAACCCCCTCTGAGGGGGGTTCCCCTTGCGGGTCCTGTGCCAAGAAAGACGGACCAGACTCTTCGTTTTTCGGTCTGCGGGCTATTGTTTATTTTTTTCTTATCAGCAGTCTAGTGTGCCAGACTTAGCACACCAGGAGTAAGGCACAAAATGGTCACAAGACACAGATTCAAAGTCTTTTAAAGCTATTTCACCCAATTAACTCTTAAAATGCACTTTGTTTCTACTTTTCTACCAATAACTAGTAATTTGTCTACTCTGCCTACTACTGTGTTGTCTACACAACACCTACACTGTGGCTTTCTCAAACCAATTACTTTGTGCCAACACTGCAGAAAATGGAATAGATGAAGAACAAGAAGGAGATGAGACAACGCCCAGAATCCTCCATCTTGTATCCTATTTACTTCCATACTAAAATCCCAAAACTCTAAATTTCTCCCCCTGTGATAAACTACATTACTATCTACCACTATCTAATTTACACACTTGTAGATTCTAATTCACCCCAAAGTCTTGGTAATTTTCTCCAGGGACAGAGGTTAAAAGCAGTGATCTGCTGAGGCCCTTGCCAGGCCCTTTTTATATTACAGTGAAGACAAAAGACACAAAGCCACCTGTAACTGGAAAACTTTCCTGGATATGACAACTCCTTAATGCAGTTTTCTGTCACCAAGCAAAACACTTCCAGACAATAAGTGAGAATATAAGGCCAACTAACCTCAAGCTGTAAAGTAGCATCAATTTACTTTAATTTCTAGCAATGTTTTACACAGGATAAATTCATTTTATATTATACTCTCTTCACAAACTTAATTATCCATTGTTAGGATGGATGAAGGCTAACTAAGCTAAATCAAATTCTTTTTATACATATCTATGTATGTACCTTATGTACTTACATTTCACATATGGATAACCTTATAGCCCAATTCCTGACTTTTTACACCCAGTTTACTGGATGGAGGTATTTTCTTAACAAAAAGAAACAGATATTCTGGAGTAATTAACTACCATTAATTAATCTATAGCCTTATATTTATAACAAGCTCCCAAAAACTCAATTTTCCAATAGCACTGCACTGTTCTGTAATTTCAGCTCTTTCTACCACACTTTTTCCCAGAAAATGCAAACCACTGACATAAAAAGAATTAAAAGAATTTTTAATACAAACCATATAAAAATGGGACTGCAATCAACCTGAAAGCATCATCCAGTCCAGCCACATGCCTAAAGGCAGACTAAATATCCTTGACAGATGTTTGCTCCAAGTCCTTCTGACGACTTCCAGTTGTGCTGGCTGCCCCCTCCTGCAGCAATCTGTTCCAAAATCCCATTTTCTGCACAGCCACAATCACCTCTGAGCCACTTGTCTTGCACCATGGATTTTCCCAGTTTAGTATCTCTCATGAATACACCATTCTACACGTGCCAAGAATGAACTGAATCTTGGTTTTATGCTTTCTCCAACACATCCAGATTTTTATTCTTGTTCTCAAAGGGATGCTACCCCATGGAGCTCTCCCAGTGCTTTTAATAAACACAGGTTCTCATCCATCACCTTAATAATGGAAGTGCTGAATGGAATCCAGGATATTCCACTCATGAGGACATGTGGATCTGTAGAGTGAAACTGCTGGGGACAGGGACTTGACATTCCAACTGTATCCATTTAAGAGGTGCGTTACTTAATTTTTTTCCATTCAATTTTGAACTCATTCTGGTCTGCTCTCATGGACCAAACCCCATTTACAACAATTAGAAATGCATTTTAGGTTTAGTTCCATCAGAAAGAAATTGAGTTTATGTATTTCAGACCGCTCCGTGCAAACAAAGGCACATTAGGTAGGAAAGCAAAGGAGAACTGCCTCAGAAGGGCATCAAAGGAGGGTCAGAAATATTAACCACAACTGCAGCTGAGTACCCTTTAAGTTATTTCTAGTTTTTAACCTGTTGCCTTAACACTTTTTAACTACTAACAACTGTGTGACTGCACTCAGCCATTCATTCCCAATTACCTGTAATAAAAGGAATAACACCAAAAAAGCATAAATTTATTCCTCTCAGCATAATCTGTTGGTAGTTTCTCTCTGTCCTGAGAAGCAGACAAATGCTTTCCTGATCTTTTTAGTACTAAAAAGAAATCTTATTAAAGCTGGCAGGGAAAGTACAAGGGTGAGATGTTTGCTATAATTAAATAACAAAGTAATTACCTCAGTCATCAGAATCAATCCTCTATTGAACACAACGAGAAGTCTGTCTTCATCAGATTCTAATAATATTCTAAAGGCACTAGGGAAAAAATCCAAATATTGAGAACACTGAGAATTGCATCCCAAGCTTAAAATTGTTATACTCATTCTGTGATTTTGGAAAATAATCACAAAAGAAACTCCAAAATAACATAGNCTTTTTAATTTAAAAATGACTCTGCCATTGACCTCCTTTATATTGTGGAAAGTAATTAATTAAAAACTTTTAGAGAAATATTTCCCATACAACCACTGCAAAAATACGGAAAATTATGTACTTTGAAAGACAGGTTTATGCCTCTTAAATGATACATTTAAATAGATTCAGTCAAGCATATTGAGTTTGGCCTTTTAAATGTCTGAAAACATTTTTATCAGCATATTTTATGCTTACAGCAGAACAGAAAGGAAAGGATTATGCTAATGAATGGTTTCTTTCAACATAAAGATTATTTGGGACTGTGGCTGTGCTCTATGACTGGTGAGTGCATGCAGCCCCTCTAGGTAACACAGCCTGTCTTCTCCACAAGGCTTTCAGTGCACCAACAGTTCCATTTAAAACCCCAGCATGACCTACATGCAGAGGCAATTTATAGCTCTGCTGAGAATGCCCAAGCTGCACCTTCAGCTGTACTTCCTAAGACCAGAAATGAAACACTCTTTGAAGACACGATACAATAAAACTGTCCCACAGGCACAATTTTTACATCACATTTCTGCTCCAAAGTAACAACTGCCAACAAGAACAGCTGGAGCTACAGCTCTGCTCGTGGGGGGAGGCTGAGGATGGAATTCCAGCTGAGCTGCTGCATGAGCACAGGGCTGTACCTTATGAGAGTCGTCCAACAAGAGCGTCCGTCCAAGCAGCGCAGGTAGCAGCTTATGGTGGTTTTCTTAAATTGCTTTATGTCCTCTATCTCTTCCTCTCTCATGTCTGGCCTCTGAGCTACAAACAGCTGCATGAGGTTAAACAGCTCTTCTACTGCCTAAAACACACAGAAATACTTGGTTAGAGTCAGCTCTCTCACTATGGTACAGTTCAGACTTTATTTCAAAGTTATAAAATTAGATGTTTTGATGCTTCCTAAGAGCACAGCTCACTGTCACATTTATGTGTACATCTATATGTGTACAAAACAATCTGAAATCCCCATCCCTGGGACCAAACATTTGGAAAGCTGCTTGTGCCAAAACCTGCTGCAGTCCCATATGCCTGGCAAACACCAAACACAGTGAAGTAACTCAGGTCCATTGCAAGACAAACTGAGACTTCTGAGGGGAGATGCCAATGAGGAGAGCAACGGGACTGTCAGAGTGTAAAATTTCTCCATGAGCTACTCTAGGCAGAAGTTCAATGTGGAAGATTCCCTGTATTCTCCTCCTCTCCATAGTGATGGGAAGCTTTGTATTCTATGTGTCCCTGCACACCCCAAAGGATTCCAAAGCAATACTGTGTACTCATTCAAACCCAGGCCCGCTGTCTCTTCCAGCCTCTGTAAGCCTGTTGTTTGAGCATCACACACAGCCTACTTTACCCAGCACCTGCTCTCTGCTGCAGGTGTCACTGTGTTGTACTGACAGCACAACTCCTAGGTCTGCCAAAGGTATGTGGGTGTTCCCAAGGGGAACACCAGGCTGTCCTCCCCTGGAATAAAACAGGCTAAATCTTGGCCCTATTCCAGAAACTGGAAGCAAAGAAGAAACTGGCAATTCCTTCACCTTTGTTTTAATGCAACCTCCTTTCTAGAGACCACCATTAAACTTATTCCTTGTTTCTTAAGTCTAGGCTGGAATACTGAACAGTGCCTGCTCCCAGAAAACAATA
Organism: Dicaeum eximium; assembly: GCA_013396995.1. Taxonomy (NCBI): domain Eukaryota; kingdom Metazoa; phylum Chordata; class Aves; order Passeriformes; family Dicaeidae; genus Dicaeum; species Dicaeum eximium. The sequence goes on along the minus strand of VWZP01004023.1, from coordinate 2,250,685 downwards.
ACTGCTCTCCAGCTGCTACACAGCAAGGAAAACCTAAACCAATCCCCCCTTAAAGTCTAGCAAACGGATCTAAAAACACGAATTACTTCCACCAGGAAACCCACATGCAATACTTTCACCACTGGGTGAGAGGGGACACAGAAGGACAGACTGGTGCATCACTGTGTCGGTCACTTACTCCTGGGTACTGACTGGCGTGAGGGGTGAGGTTCTTGAAGGCCCACTGGATGTTCTGGTGAGAAGCCAGCTGCCTGGTGAAGGCAGGGGACTGCTCGCAGCACAGGCGCAGGATGCCGTAGTAGGCGGGCAGCATCCCGCGGTTGAAGAGCACCACATCCTGGTCGTCGTGGTCTGCGAGGATGTAATTGAAGGCAATGTTCTTGGTCACCACGGGGTTCTGCACGATAAGGCGCACGTTCTCGGGACAGTCCACGCACACATTGTACCAGAAGGACAGCAGGGCCTGCTTGTTGTGGTTGGTGGCGATGGCCGGCTCCGAGAGCTTCGGCTGGAAGAGGTTCCACAAGTCCATGAAGTAAGTGGAGAACATGAGCTTCTCGGTTTTGGAGATCAAACAGTACGTCATGAAACTGAAGTAAGGCACCAGTTTGGTGGTGCCGTGAACAGCGGCGTCGACATAGAGCTTGGCTCGTGAGAGCAGGCCAAGGAGCACGTTGTAGACCTGGTGCAGAACTACTGTGGTGTCGGGGCTGAGGGGCAGGTCCCGTGTGGGAATGTGCAAAGAGCGGGTCGATCGGAACATCTGACGGAAGGAATTGCTTGGAATAAGCGACACCAAGAGATAGGCTGCAGCTTCAAATAAAAACAGATTTGTTACACCTTTGACAGTGACATACCTGCTTAACAGCCATGTAAAGAGCAATTAAACTGCACTGCATGTTCCATTTACAGATTTCAAAGCATTTTACAGAATCTGGTATTACTATATTCACACTAGAAAAAAAATCCAAGTGGATAAGAGTAGCACAAAACATGTTAAAAATGGTGCTGGGATGTGCTACCTACATCTCTGTCTGCTGCCTGGGTCTCCCTGTGCTAACATAATTCATCCTCACCACAGAATGTGATCTCAGATCCCATCACATAATGCATCCCAGTGGTTTTCCATGACTGAAGCTGTCCACTGCTCAATCAAGAGGTCATTGCCTCCTCAGAGATGTTTACAACTGGAGCCTGTTGCAAAGCTGTACCTCCAGTTTTCCCATCTCACTGAGCCACAGAAATGAGCTAAAGGTCAGTGGCCTGTACTGTGGAGTCTCCTTTGTAAAAAAATTGACACCGGGAAGGCTAAAAACATTCTCTGGAAATCTGACAGTGTGATTCCCAGCAGAACAAACCAGGGTGCCAGGAAATCCTGGAACCTGGAAGAAAGCACAGGTGGCTTTTCCTTGATCCACAAGTTCAAAGGACTTAGCTGAAGATTATTGTACAATATGTACTACTCCCACCTATTGTATAGCCATGCAATGGACACAATGGAAAACCTCTGGAATTACCTCTTTTCCTTCTTTAGGTTTTCCTGGACCTTGCAGATTAGCCACTTAAAATAAAGAACCTACCAATGTATCATTCAAGGTACCAAATGAAAATACAGTTTTTCATCAAAACTGGTAACACCTCTGGATGAGGCACAACAGTTATCCTAAGATTTTAAAACCCAGCAGCTCTAAAACAACTAGAAAAGGAAGAAAAGACAAACACAGGAGCATGCAACTCACTGCAACAGGTGACAAATGTTCTCCAATTAAAATTCACTTACAAGTTCTCACTCGAGGGTAGTTGTGTGCCAGGAGGAAACGTTCAACCCAGTTTTCCATGTTCTGCAGGACCCAGCTGTGAGCGAGTTTGTTCCGAGGTGTTTGCACAGCCAGCCAATCCAGGCACTGCGAGGGGTTGTACTCAATGACCTAAAGGAGAGGGGAAAAATCAAAAGGAACACATTAATCTTCCTACTATGTAATGATTGTATTAAAAATCCCCAAAATTACTTCCAACATTTCTTTTTAAAATCACTTAGGGCTATCAAAGCACCTGCAAAACTGAGCTTCTCTGCACACAAAGAAAACCTTATAAAATTTCACTGGTTTGTGCTTCTGAACCTTGTTCACAGTTTTGAAAGTTCAGTCTAAGCCCAGGAAATTACCCTGCCTATTCTGTCTGCATATAATGAGATATTTAGGAATTGAAATATTTAGCACTAAGATGGAACAACCTTGTCTTTATAGACAAGTTTTTTTAAAAAATATCTAACACAAAACCTTAACAGTGAATCAGTATTTTTATAAGCTACATCAAAAGAACATAAATGGTATGTAAAGATGTTCATACAGCTTCATGCTGAGGCTAACTATTACATTTTTTATTGAATATACAATTTCAAGGAATAAATTCATCCAACACTTTTCAAAGGCAATGAGTGCTGTTGTGTAGTCAGCAAACCTTCAGAAAATAAGGAGAAAACGAGGCTTCCTGTGCTTCTCTGGTGCTGTGTAGCTGGAAATCTGTTGACATGAGGCCAATAAATGTCATTTGTTCTTTTGTTAGTTTTTAAAAACCACCTTCTTTTTACCTCAAGGCTCAGGTGCCCAGACAAGAAAAAATTTTACCCTAAGGAATCAGAGGTAGTAACATGGTTGCTGAAGCTGTTCCCAGTTCCCCTACTCCACCTGAAGAATATAAGCAGCTGACACGACCATAACTCTGCTTATAAAATTTTAATCTCATTTTAAAAATAAACACCTTAAGAACAATCTCTTCCCTTTATTTAGAAATGACAAATTGCTCTGTCAGGTTTCCTGGGTAATGGCTGGAGGGAATGTTCAAGAAAGAGACAATCATTTCTCAGTGTCTGCAGAGCTCTATCACTTTTTAACGACTTCTAGAAGCTGGAGAGGTTGTAAAAGTAGATTCTACAGCCCAAGTCTGTGCATTCACTGCTGAGTCTCACTTCCCTACCTGCACAATTTATATCCCTGGACCTGTGTCACCAGCTGGGTGTCACTGTGCCCCTTGAGATGTGCTGTTTGAACTCCCTTTACCTGAGGTGCGGCAGTTACAGCTCATCCATCACATCACCTGCATCACTTGTGATCCTATAGCCACTCCTGACCAGGAGGAAACCCTTTGGAACAGCCATCCATGTCCTATCCCACAGTGCTCCAGCCCCATTTTTTAAAGGCAATCAAAGGGAATGAGCTGGTCCTCAGAAGTCTCCAGGCTGGCCATGCTGCTCTCAGCCAGGAATGAACACAGTGAACTGTACTGGGAACTCAGAGAGCAGGCAGCTGAAGAGAAAACTTTAATTGTTCATCTATGCCTCAGATCAAGGAATTAATTCATCCCTGTGCCAACTTGGTTAAAAAGTCTCTCTCTCATTTGGAAACACAAGCAAGGTTGGTCCTGCACACAGCAATTATCCAGCAGACTCAGTTTAGCACTATTTTATGCGTTTTAAGTGTTAATGGACATTTTACAGAGAACCAAAAATGTCAAATGAATATTCAAGGAATCTGTACATAAAGGCCAAAAAAACCCACAACCAAATGATGGGTGTTGAAACATTTCACAGGCCTTGCAAAAGGATAACTGAGAAAACTCTGTGGAAATCTAGAAAAAGCATCTTAGGCCCTTATTATGAATCAATTAATTTCTCATTAAATTAAAATTTGAAGTTAAACTGAAAGAGCCATTCAGTTATATTAAGTTACAACAGAACTTTTAAAATATCTGTTGGCTGTTGCTGTTTATTCAGAAGAGGAATGGGAATTAAAAAATCATGGACTGATGCAGGAAGAATGACAACAAAATGCAAAAGAGACATAAAAGAATCAACAAGAGAAAGACAATTTAGCTTCTGTTTTATTTTACATATTGTACCTCCCATATCCTCTGCAGAATGTAAGAAGCAAAGGGTGGCATTCCTGGAGGTCCACCAGCAAATTCCATGAGCATAGTGAGCAATTTGAAAAAAGGATTGGCTGCCTGTAATGCAGAAAAGAGGAAAATATCCATTTTCATCTATTTAATTTCATCCACATTTTTAAGAGTATTTTTTAAAAAACCCCAATGTCTGTAAGATTTCTATGAACTTCAGACATTAACATTTATAATACTTTAATCCCTTACTATTTAATCTGTACATGATATTTATATATAAATTAAGCCACTGGTTATAGTCAGTGCAAAGCAACAGTATCATATGAGACAGGATCGGTCTAGGAGGTTATAGGAAATATATATATATATATATATATATGTGTGTGTGTGTATGTATGTATGATAGGAAATACAGACATTATTCTGGAAAAAGGAAAGAATCAAGCTGCCCATTGTTGAAGAATTCACCAATTTATCCTGGTTTATACCACCAGCTCAGATAAGTTATTATTTTAATGTATTTACATAACATGGAATATGGATCCTGGGAAGTTTATCCAAAAGAATCCTATTTTGAGGTTTTACACTGCCAAGACTCATCCAGCTTTTAACAACATTTCAACAAAGTGGTTACAACAATAATTATATATTTTGCATCTGGAATCCCTTTGGAACTCTCAGTATTTCTGTTATTACCAGGGCAGGAATTTACTCTGAATGAGAAATGTGTTTGCCAGCACAGAATTGCAAAACAGTGCCCCAGATCTTGCACAGCCAGAAAATAAGCTGTTATCTCCACTTATTCTTGCACACAATATTTTCATGTTACCAACTTTTTAAAAGAAATTCATACTGGTAGAGAATCTAGAAATGTTACTTGATTTGAATAAAACTTTCATCTTAAATGGCACAGCAAATTTCTGTTTTACAAAACTTCAGAAATAGTGCGCTTAGACTTCCTTCAACGGCACAAAAACTTCCATGAATCATCTTCCATGCAAGATTTTTGATGAGCAAAGGATTATTTCTGTGATTTAAACCAGGAAAATACAACTACAGATTATTTATTAGACAGGTGGTGTATTTACATACCTCAGGAGTCAGCTTTGCTATAGATGTGAAGAGCATGGACACAATCTTGAAAAGAAAACACACAAAACTCACTTAGATTTGTGTTTATTCAGTCAAAATAATTATAACCCCATGACACTTATCACAGGAGATTTCAATAAACAGCTCCAGGTCCCTGTTACTCACATGCTCTGCAAGGCGATTGTTGTACCGGCACAAACTGAAAATGAGGTTGCAGGTTTGCCTGATGTTGATACCATCACGGATATGTTGAAATAAAAAAGGGAAACCCTGCAACAAATAAGCAGATACAGTACACTGCCTACAGCTACACACCACAGAGGGTTTGGGAGGCTAAAGCAGTCATTTTTAACTTGATTACCTTTCCTCCTGTCAGTGCTGCCATGTCATTTTGTGACAAGGTCAAATGCCTAAAACACAAAAGAAAATTATCATTTTACTTCAGCCATGATTATGATTAGGGAGACACTTAGGACTGAGTGTTAGTTCATATTCTTCAGTATCACAATACACAAGAGATAATAAAGGTGTTGATGTAAAACTGAACAAAAAAAAAGTTGTACTTGAATGCGACAAAAAAAGAAAACCAAATGTGGGCAATTGAATGTGTTCAAGTACTTAACCCAAGTCTTTCATTTGGTCAATAATGACAACCTCTTTTTAAGTTATTAAAAATATAATGCTCTCACATACAAGCTCAGACAAAACTCAGCTCTCATACAAAACCCTCAGACAAACCCATAAAATCTCTGACTCCTTTCTGAACTGTAAATTCTAAATTGATTTTGTTTTTCCGAAGCTCTTGCCTTTCTGAACGAGACTGTTCCACCAGAAGAGCAATCAGGGCAATCATCTTTTCAAGAGCAGCAGGCCTGTATTTCTCTTCTGCTAAAGAAAGGATATCTTCCTCTTCCTCCTCTTCCTCCCCTTCTTCCTCAGAAAGCACTTCAACCTGGGGCTAAGGAAAAAACAGAGAACTTCAGTGTGGACATTTTGAGTCTTCATTTCAAAGGGCTTTTGCACTATCCTGTCCTTTATTCCAAACAACTTCATCAACTTGCATGAATCAAACCAAGTAAGTATCTAATCAACTGATTTTGACATTGAAACATTCACTTTGCATAAGTGAAATTGTAGTTACAAATTCAAGAGGTAGGCTGGATGAAGATATGCTCTCTTTAACAAAAAGCAGGTAAATTTAAGAACCTAAGTTGTACAATAGGAGTAAGTCATCAGTTGTTAATAGCATTACCATTTGTATCAAGTTAAGGGCAACTTTAATTGCTTTTACTCAGTACCTATTTCTATACTAAACAATAATAGTCAATTCAACATATTTTTTGGAATATCATATTCACTTAATCATTAAAAAAATTGTGGAAGTGAAGCAATTTTAATTTAACAGCTGAAAGATGATTCAAGACACACATCAGTAATGATCACAGATGTAAAAGAGGAAAGATTAGTTCCTGTTATATAAAATACTCAAACTTACATTCTCAGGCCCTTTGGTTCCCATGTAGAAATGGACCATTGTGGATATGGCTTGCAGAGAGAGCAAGAACTGGCTCTGAAAAATGCAGGGATGGAATTACTTGAAAATACGTTTGTGCACAGACACCACCAACTCCCCAGATCCAAGGCTATACTCACTTCCTCCTCTCCCATTTTGGCAAATTCATAAAGGAAGGCAAAGTACTCGGTGAGGTGTTTGCTGTGGGGTTTGACGCCGTGCTCCATGATGGACAGCAGGGTCTTCACGAAGCGCGTGACGCACGAGCGGCTCCCGATGTCCTCCACGGGCCCGTCCATGTCATCCGAGCTGCCAGCAACAACAACACACATGGGACACAGATCAGAAAGTCATCCTGAGCTATGGTATTTCACATGGGACACAGAGCAGAAAGTCATCCTGAGCCAGTCCAAAGGAATTCACCAAAATTCCTGCTCTCAGATCCCTCACCCTTTTCCACAGCCTGGATAATAACACAGCCCAACCTAAGGGAGCATCAGGCACTTGAAATGCTGAAGAGTTCCTCAAATTAGTGCTCTGAATCAAGATGCTGCTCAGGAAAAGAGCACTCAGAAGAACAGTACTGAGAATCTCCTGCTTAACATCATCCTCTTTATTTGCTCGTTGAATTTAATGAGAATGCAATTATAGCTATGGAACCAAGGCAAGGCACCCTCCTGAACACACAGAGTACCCTGGTAAGGCAGAGAACATTAGCCTTCAGCCTCAGACATCTGCTCAAGGTTGGATCTTGTCACTGAACAGAACCAAGTCACAGACACAAGTAAGGCTTCCAAAGAAAATTAAATTCTACTTTTTGCCATGAAAATTGTTTCTTTACGTCCTGAATTTTGATATGGCAGCATAGTTATTACTAACTCTGCCATTTTTGCTCTGGGGAAAATTTATTATCATAATCACAATTTTAACACAAGAGGTGAAAGGAAAAACATTTTTTTTCTTATCATGCATCAAAAAGAGTTTAAGTATTTAATAATTGGAGATGAAGTGACAGTTTCTTGATAATAAGCAGAGCAAAGGAGAATCCCAGAGGGTTCTTCCTCTTTTTTGACAAAACCTGTGATTTAGTTATAGGATTCACCTCTGATCTCCAAACTCTTTTACTGAATGTACAAATAAAAACTTTCACCTTTGTGCCTCCAGATCCAATTCACAGTAGGATTCCCAAGTCTAACGAGTGGGATTTACACTTGCAGTGTCCAAGTGACAGGAAAAATAAAGACCATGCTGAAAACCTACTGTAAGGGAGCAAATATTTCAAACAATTTGACACTGCCCTTTGCAACCCTACTGGTATTTTTAAATAAATCAGAGCAGTTTGGTCAGAACAATGAAGAACAATTAGCACTATTTCAGCTTTACAGGACTGTTTTGAGTGACTCATTAATAAAAGCAGCTGCAGCAATGCATGGAATGAACAGAAGTTTTCAGGGAATTTTTTTTACCAGTCTTCCATTCCTGGCTGCAGATAAAGGTGTGCATGTACTGGCCTCAGTCTCTGAATCACATGGATACACAAGCGCTGGAACATCTGCAAATAGAGAAGGGAATGAACTCCACACCTTCAGTCTTTTACAAATAGGTCAGAATGTCATTCCTAAGCAAAGAATATTCTGTCTCCAAATCCCACTGCCAGCTCTTCACAGGTTCAAAGCTTGAAAGACAAAGCTGAGATCATATGTTAACAGAAGAGTTAAACCTGGTTTTTATGAACAGATCTCATGAAGGAACCCTAAACCCAGCTTTTAATACTGGTGTGCACTGAAACATGACTCTACTTTTTTTCTTCTATCTCTGTTTTCTGAAACATTTTGATATTTTTGGCAAGATGTTTTTTTAATTTTGCTGCTGGCTCATAGGAATTCATGTGAAAATTTGAAAGAAATACCTTCCAGTAATTTTTATTTTGTGAAGCATTCATGAGGAGACCTTGCCTAAGATCTTGCATAGAGTTTTCCCATTAAATATATTCTTTTCCTGATGCATTGCATACAAACACCATGTATGGGTCTGCATGGAAATATCACTTTAATAATCAGAAATCCAGCTGAAGAATTCAGGTGACATAAAGTAACTGTTAAAGTTTATACCTTAACAACTTGCAGAAAAAGTACACTTGTAAGTGACACTATTAATTGTTGGATTTCTGAATGTCCAAATGCTACTAATAAAGGGTTTTTTAAAAAAAAAGTATTTCCAGAAAAGGATATTAACAAAGCTTTGTGACATAATATTGTAGAATTACCTCTACCCACAAAAATTTACTACAGAAGTTTCAAATTGGAGCTTTGAGGAGTACTGAATGTAAACAGTTTGATTTTCTTTGTTTTCTGAAGGTGGAGCTTGTTGAACTGTTGTTGGATTAATTAAAAAAAAACCCAATTTTTTTAATGTAAAGTGTTTGGATTTGTAGACATCATGAGGGAGTAATAGAAACTTTAATTTGCATCTACTGTGGTTTAGTGATCCTGACTGTACAGCTATGCTGGGGCTGTTTCAAACAGTAACACTCCCATGGCCAAATATCTTCCCTAAATAATTTGCAAGAATGGAGAAGAATCAGACAATTACAGGTATTCAATAAAACCGTCAGAATCACAGCTATCAGAACTGTCTGTTTCTGGTCATGGCTCAAGCAGTCACCTGACTTGGAAAGGAACTTTTTTTCTTACCTGCCTCACAATCTGATTGGGACACTTTATTAGAATCTGCATTGGCCACCAATCATCATCAGCCATACGATCCAAAAACCACTGCAGAAGATACATACTGTGTTAGTTTTGTTCCACACTTGCTCTAGTCCAATCTTCTTTTTTGCATGATATTAAAGTCTGAAGAGAAATCGATGTTACTATTATTAAGGAATAGGCAAGTTTTAATCCAAGGGAAATCTAAAATGTCTTCTGTGCATGAAGGAATAAAGAAATAAAGATCAATAGCAGTAAACAGCAATATAAATTTATATCTGGTATCTTCTTATCCCTGTGCTCTGCATGCTATTAGAAAATTATCTGGAAGAACACACTTATCCTGCAAAATGATGTCAAGAGCATAAAAACTATGCTTACAAAAAAGCCTAATCTGAAGAATCTTGTAGAAGAGTGACAGGATGAAACAGAGCTTCCCAAGTTAGATCCCTTTTGCATTTTAACACATTGAAAAGCCTCCAGAGGCCCAAAGCCGCCCCAAAGCACTGAAAAGCCTCTTCATGGCCTCCAGAGACCCAAAAAATATAAAACTAACAGAGAATGACTCATTCCAAGTCAGACTCAGCAAATAACACAGCTCTCTTCTGACTCCCAGAATTTTGTTTGATTCACAAAAGACAGTTTAAAATAAAGAATTGTACCTCAATATTCTTTACTATATTAAATGTATTCACTCAAACATCTTAGGACTACACCCCACTGAGACAACTGTACACCCAAATATTCACTGTCACATAATTTACTAACATTGAATCAATTTATAAAAGCATAATGGATTTAATTCCTTTCTACTGAATAAATTCTAAGGCAGGACACAGTCTGTGCTGGGCTCCTTTTTCATTTAAATTATCACAGAAAAACTCTCAAACTTTTTTTCAGTATCTCAAAATCGCTTTCAACAAGACCACAGCAAATTCCTTGTCTTTCCATGTCTCCTGTGTGAGTTAATTTAAGCATGTCTTCATTACAGAAATCACTATGTAGTAATTAATCAAATAATGAGTCTGTGACACTGTCTCTCTCTTATTCCAGTGACAAAATTATTTTGGCCTGTGGTCTCAACATAGGTTTCTGCAAACAAAAGTTAAGTCATTCCCCAGGATCTGCAGTAATCAGAGAGAACAAATTTCATCTCATAGAGCACAAATATACCAAATACAGTAGTTCATAGTCCAAAATATTCCAGGGATACGAACCTCCAGGAAAGTTAAACAATATATAGAAAGTTGGTTTGTACTTTGCTGAGTTCCTAAGTCACTTACTTCACAAGCTGCCTGACTGTTATTAAACTGTTTTGTTAACAGTTCAATCCACTGAAGCATTGTAGGCTGTGAAAAGAAATATAGGAAAAACTGTAACTTCAAATAATCAATTCCAGCATAATCTTTAAACATTTCTAAATGGTTCAGTAAAGCACCAAATCTTAAGAATATAATAAACAAACATCTTATGAATTAATATGTTGCACCTACAGATAAATACCAGTTCATACATATTTACATACACATTATATTCCATTGTGCAGTGCTCACTATCAGTGTGGTAAATGACACTCTAAACATTAACTTTGCATCATATATGGTAATTTTACAGTTCAAAATCCCACTTTTAAAATGGAAAGTATAGATCTGCTTTTCACTAGATTCATGCAGCTACTTAATGAGAATTTACAAGTAAATCGAATACCTTTTCCTTTGAATGAATAAATGTCTCTAGTACAAAGGAAGTGCTTAACTGGAAAAAAAAATGGCACCATTAATTTAGAATGCATGAATTAAAATGTCAACAAGGAAATAGTTAATAGAAGATGAGATTCTTTGGAAATCCTTACCTTTGCTGTCATCAGAGAAACCGCTTTTGGATCTGGTAGTGTACTTGGGATGCTACTACACAACTGCCACATAAACCTAGAGTCAGTAATTTTATTTGTTAATTAAAATAAATAATGATAATCTGTAAGAAGAAAAGAAGCATTAATATTACATTTTTAAAGAAAAACTTACCCAAAATATGTATGTTCAAAAATGTTCTTGTCTTGAAGGAACTGCATGTTATCATGCCATATCCACTGAAGAAAAAATGCTACCATCAGATACAAGAAAGCAGTTTATTTCACTACTTACTCATGATTTTAAAAATATTTAAATGATTCCAAGGCTAAAAAACCCCAAATTTTTCTGCATAAAAAACTACTTCTGAAAGCACTTCTTTAGTTTAAAGAAGTGGCTCAAAGCTGTTTTATTCATACTAGAGAGAGTATTGGTTTTGCCTGCTATGGGACTACAGAACAGAGCTTCAAACCTTCTTCTCTTTCTGTGGCCTCGTTTTTACAATATAATTATTCACAGTTTTGGGCCAAAATTTTGACAACAACAAGTTTAAAAAGAATCCCAGCTGAAGTCTAACACAAAGCTTGATGACCTCTGAGAACTTCTGATAAATTCTTAAAGAGTTAAGATTTGAATCTCCATCATTAAACCAGAACGGGATTTCATGCCATGTCCCCTGTTCCTCTCTCCAAAGTCATGTTTTTGATCACATCAATTCACAGTGATTTTCACAGCAGTGATTTAACTCTGATAAAATCTATTAATATTTTTAAGACCAAGAAGGATAAAAGCATTATCTGATTTACTGGCTAGGAATGAAGAGACATTTTAAATTAAGAACCTAAAATAGGGCAGATGCTGAAGCAACACTTCTGGCCAGAGGGAGTATGGACATTAGATTTTCCAGGTGGTAAAAAGGGATTTATCACATAAACAGGACAGGATAAGAAAACATCTAAAATTCACGTAAAATGTAAATCCTAATTCCCTTTCTATCCCATGACAATCTCCTAAGGAAGACAGTGAAATGAAAGGACTGTCACCTTAGTGATTTAAATTATTTTTGCTTTTCTATGTTTATTCAGATTTCTGATGTGTTTAGGCCCTCCTAGAGTGTTTTAAAATTGGTGTTAAAACAAATCAACTTGTACCTCCAGCAATTCTGATGAAACATCAAATTTGTAGTCTCTGCCATTTTCCTCCTCTGGCTCCATCCGTTTATAAAACAGCATGTAAGCACTGTGTGTCTTGGAGAAAAAAACATCTGTATAATTTTTGCTTTGAGAGAGAAATCATGAAATCAGAAATATAATAATAGAATGAGGGTTTGGAAGAGAAATACCTTTTCAAAGGAGAAGTCCATAAACTTATCAGTAACAGAATCATAAGTTTTTGTCTGTCAAGAAGAAAACAAAACCATTAATTACCAGCTTTTTAATGCTTTATTTTCTAACAGTTTGTGATAGTTCACTTGCACATTTATTTCATTATATTTATGAGGACTGCTGACAATTTAGTTCTTGCTCAAAGCAGTCTTGTTTCATTTTTTCCTCTATAGTGGCCTCTTCTGAATTTTTAAAGCTACTATGCAATACTCTACCTCCATCCTAAGCAATTTCCTGGCCCATTCATCTCACTGACACCTCTTCTTTAGAGGCATCTAAAGGTATTTTATCTATGTGCCAAACAAAGGAATTTTTTGGTTTTATTTCAGCATATTGTCTTTCCCAGACAAGAGAAGTTGCCTTATGCATAGGACTGCTTTAGTAAGATACTGTGTTATCTATAATGTGCTTTATATCATGTACACAGCTATAAATAACAATCAATTTAGACACAACCTGAGAACATTTGAGTGTTGTTTGTAATAATAATGTGTAAAAATATTCAAACTGATGTCACAGGCAGGACACAAGGCATAGACAAAGATCAAAATGCCCTTTTTTTTCCCAGAATACACCTAAGCTTGAAGTAATGATTCCTTCGTCAGTGGTTTGAGCTAAGTAGCCACCACAAGCAAGGATTCCTAAATTAGCTTCAGACTCACTTTTTTATACCTGAATAAATGGTATAAACCAGATAAAAACCAGATCTAGTAAACAAATACCTCATGTCTGGACAGACACTTCACTAATTAACTTTGCCTCATCAGTAATACCTGTACTATACTTCTAACAGCTTCCTTTTAAAACCTCATACAAAGACCTGGCTTGCTACAGACACTGGAAGAGTTGAACATAAGAAAAATTCAGGTCACAACTTACAGTCATTTCTCCACCAAAACATTCTGAAGCGAGCTGGGCAGAATCGAAGGGTTTAACTTCAGCATCATTGAAAAGGTACCTGCAAGGCAGGAAGAAGCTTTGAAACAACTGCTGCTCGTCTCTAGGGGCAAATAAAGCCTAATGAGCACTTCCAATGATTCCTCAGATTGAAATATTCCTATCCATTTCTAATGTCTTGTTTAGATTCCAGCAAAGGAAAATCTGGTCCCAAAGTGACTTCCTTCTAATAACATCAAACAAGGAGGTACTGCTGTGGATCCCCACTGGAGCAGAGATTAGGTCATGAACTGGTTCAGCTTCAGAAATGCTCTGGCTTTTCTATGGAACAGGAATAGAGGAAACCTTGTCTCCTGTGCCAGGGCTCCAGTGATAAATGGAGATATCACATCCAAAAATAGCAGGCAGTGTTCCCTGCTTTCTTCTGTCTCTTAGCAGGACCCTCCTCCTTTCCATGCCCATATCCCTTCCCTTTCCTGAATTCTACATCCAGAAATGGAGCTGGATCCTCATCCAAGCAGATTTCAGGAAGGACAATCCAGGAAATCTTTTGTACTGAAGTAACTCAAATCTAGTCCCATCAGGAAGCAATCCTTGGCTGTGGTGAGGCCAGCACAGCATTCCCTGCCATCCCTGTGTCCAAGGGATCACAAAACTCTCCTGGCTACTGATCTATAGGCCAATAAATTAATATCCTTGCAACTATCAAATTCCAACATCCTGGGCTTTCCAGAGGAACCTACAGGATGTATCTCCTATATAAGTGCATCTAACAAAGCCAACAGGTTTTAGTTATTAAAAATATGGAAATATAAATGGCATAGCTCACCACTTGTTGTTTTTGTAAGCATGAGGATTGACAATGTCCCTGATAAAACTGTAGTAATGCCCCCCATCTGCTGTTCCTGTGTGAACTGTCACACCAATCAGGTCATACTCATAACTCTCAGTTTCCTTCAGATATCCACCATCTTCCTTAAAACCTGAAAGAATTCAATACCGTATTTAATCAGTTACTTCCTAAACACTCAAACTTCAACATCAGCAACAAACTGTATGTAATTATTTGCAATTCCTCTCATACTTTACGAAAAAATATAAGATTAATTCAAATTAAACAGTATTTGAAATCAAAAATAGGTCCATTTTTCTTATGTGAAATACAGTATGTGACTTTGAGAATATAGATTGATTAAGGCTATGTTTGGTTTTATTTGCTTCTGTTCTGTATACAGGAAGTGAATACACAGTGTATACACAGATAGAGTGCCAAAGCTTGTTGAATCCATTTTATGAGCAAACCTTCTTTCCTGTCGTTTTTTCCCATGAGGAAATCTTCAGTGTAGGGTGTCATATCCAAACGTAAAGGGAATGAAAAATGGGTATTGACTTTCTCCTTCATCATGGTCACCATATTAAATGTATATCTCATGGTGTTGAAGCTTAAGATACGAGGTAGTTTCTTAAAACATGCCCTGAAGGATCACAAATAAACATGATTTACAAAAGCTTAGTAGGGTGAATCGTATTTTAACAGCAATTTAAAACTTTTATTTCAAGTGTAACATTGGAGATCTGTTGCTAAGACATAAATATAAAATTCAGCTCTTACAGTGCCCCAGAGCAGGGCAGACTGACTGGCAGCAGGAAGGCCAAATTTAGCCCATTAAACAATTCTACTTCGACTGTCAACGTACCTTGGAAGACACAGCAAATTTACTCATATGGTAGGAACCAGTTTTCTTAAATAGTATCATAAAATAATCCATGACTGAATTCAACAGTGCAAATCCCCTCACTGCAGGGAGTTACCATCTTCCAAAAGACAAATTTCAAGGCAGAATATCTTCTGCATTACATCTCATTAAATTTGCAAGAGCGATTTTCAAGTAAGTTACTCTCTCACTCATGTCATTTAAAACAACAAGGTTTTCCAACTCTAACGAAGAAATTTCTTAATTGCAATATCAAGACAACATAAAATTTTAATTCACTTTCTCTTTATATAAAACATGGAAACATTTTTAAAGCTACAGATTTTAATTAAGAAATTTAGGGTGACATGAAACCTAAGTAATTATCCTGTATAATGAGTAATCAGCCAACTTTTGAAAGCATTTAGTATTTTAAACCCAGGACTAATATTTTAAAAGGTACTAATTTCTGGGTACTAATTTCTTTTTAATTAAAAAAGGTCATGAACATTTTCCTGTGTCTTTTGCTAAGATACTTCAGAGTCTTTGTTTTGGAAATATTATTTCCTTCTAATTTCTGATTTGCAGAGGGATCACATCCTTATAGGCCGACATGATATAAACTGAATGAAAGAGCAGTCCTATTCCATCTAAAGGATTACTGTTATTCCAAATGGAATTTCAGTGATTTACTGAAAAGAAACATGAAGAATATTTGTTTCTTCTTAGCCACACCTTTTCTCAGCCCGCACTTTCTTCCCACAGTGAGAACATGTGTACATGTTGTCACCTTCCAAGGTATCTTTTATAGTTACTTCATCAAGAGATTCCTATGTGGAAAAAAAACAAAAAAGAGTTTACATTTATCTTGCATATTTATATCTTGTGCTTATGTGGTCTGCTTTCCAAATCCCTCCCTTCCAATCTTTGAGTTTAATTAACATTTCCAGAAGTTATTAAAATAAAGCCGCAAAATTTTTCACAAAAGAGCCCACACCTGAACTAGGAGAAGAGCTTGACAGGAAAAACAGTTCCTCACTCATATACAGAATTAAGGAACCAACTCTTAAAAATGGTACTCAATATTCCAAGCTGCCTCAAAGAATTCAAATCCTTTAAATTAAAATTTCAACTGTGGGGATCAATTGTTGTTTAAAAAGCTTGAAAACAGAATTACACTGGTGTAAGCTTTAAATTAACTTCATAAGCAGTAGTACTTGTAAATGTTAATCTTTTGACATTTACAGTTCTCATATAAAATGATCATAGCATGTTTAAAACAACAGTGTTTATTGACTGTAAAACAATGGTCAATGACAAATGGCCCCAGCTGATGGCACATAGCACTGAAACTAAATTACCTCATAATATCAACCTGAAAACACCCCAAAATTGGAGTGCAGATAAAAAGCATTGACATCTTCAAGTGTGTGGCAGTGTTTTATGCCTTTTATAACTGAGATCTGAGATTCATCTCAGCCTGGCATTACTTACATAAATATTCTTCATATCTGCCACCTGGCACCTCACCGTGTAGAACTCCTCAGCTGTCTGACTCACATGCTCACAGTCCTGAACAAATGCAAGAGAAAAGCAATGAAATAACTTTTTTTGAGAAGCTAGAAAAAAATTATCTCTAAAAGATCAGGCTAGAGAAGGAGCACTTACCAAAGAAACGACATTGTTTGTGATAACACCTCCAAACAAACTTTTCACTGTGTTTTTCTGTGAATGAATGAATGAATTCTGTCAAGGAATTTTGAGCAAATCCCTAAGTTCTCAAGCTCCCTTTTGGTCCCTCTTAATAACTCACCAGTTCTGGAGACATTTCCTCTATTTTTGTTATTAGGTCAGTGAAGAACTCTGTCATGTCCTTCTGCTCTCCAGTGTTCAAGGGTTGCTTATCCATGGTGTAAGTTTTACAAAAAGGCCTTGGGTTGTAGGCCTTACATTCACTTTCCTTTGGATAAAAGATATCAAACAAAACCAAATCAACTCAAATCCTTTTATTTTCAAGTTACACAGATGTACCACATACACATATATGAGTATCTGTTTTAAAAAAGACATCTTTTACACACAATATGCTGATAAGGCAAGATAGTTTCTTGAATGCTTAAATGTTTCTGCTGAAATGCAAAGCAGTTTTAAACTAATTGATAACCATTATCCTGATACCAGTGAATAGAATATCATTAGTTAAAAAGTATTAAAACATTTAGTAAATACTTCTTAAAACGTATCATTAAAATAAAGCATCTTGGCTGAAGATGTGACACGTGCAGTTTCTGCATATCTGTTCAGACGCAAAATAAAATGTGAGAACATCAGCTTGTATTTATGTATTTCTGGACATTGCTGACTTAAATCTTGCCAAGTGCTCAATTCTTATTCAGACTCCTTCATGTTTTCATCTAGTTTTCAACAGGATGTGTTTAGCCAGAGAAAAGAATTTGCAGTATAAAGCAATTCTTTAGAATATATCCCCATTCCACTGCCTTGCAGACTGGGAATGCAGGACTTTTATTTACTCTGTTCTCTTTTAAGGATATATAGCAAGACAGTACCTCCTGTAAATATTGCCTTTTTTAGAAGAAAGTCTTTCTTCAAGATTTAAATAATATGAAGTCGTGGTATGACTTTATGTTCCTATATTATTTCTGCTTATGTGAACACCTAATTTAATAATTTCTGTGATTCATAGGAGGCATTACAAGTCAAGATTCTTTTCCCCATCTGTCATCAAAGTGGTTGTGAATTTCTTAGACAAAACCAGTTGTCAAGACACTCAACTCTCCTCAGGTTTTTTTCATTATTTCAAAATTGTTTCAGTGTTATAACAGCAGTGAATACCTGAGAACTACTTTAATTTTGTTTGGTCCTGGAATCTCAAAATTTTGCTGTATTTCAATGGATTAATCTTTAAATATTGGAGCAAAGAAAATGCAATGAATAAAAAGAATGTATTTTATTTTCTCACCAGGGAAACTCCATCTCCCCAGTACTTCTGTAATTCATCGATTCACCTGAACTATGTACAAAGAATCTCTAAAATAGGACACTTTCTAAAATACCCTCTTTCACACTCACCATTAGGTATGTAAACATCTTCTGGAGTTCCAGCAGAGTGGTCTTGTGTTTCATATCTTCTGAATACTAGGAGAAATTAATAAAAGAAGACTTGGTCTTTTTGTTTATTACTTTCCAAAAACATACATTAAAAAGATGTAACATCCCAATAACAACCCAATTACTTTATTATGGACCATTAAGGAAAATGATTGCATACATGAACACACAGTCTATTATCTTGCATTTAGAATTTTTATACTTACTCTGCCCTTTTTTTGGCATGCCAACATTAAATCCGAGAAAAATAAATTTTTACTTTCTAAATATTTATTGCAGGTAGGAGCTTTTGGGAAAGTATTACAGAGTATTAGTGGTTTTGGAATAATTTTTTTAATTCACAGATGTTGTGAGGGCTCTGAACAGCCCTCTCCCTAAATGCATTTCCTGTGCAGACCAGCAGCTTCTCTTATTTAGCTTTTAATTTGTATTTATAAATGGCAAATCCAGAAGTTACATGACAAGTACCAGCAATGAACAATAACAGAAAATTATGAGATCACTGCCAATTAGGGTGTTTCAAACATTCTATCTGCCCTGCTGATGTCAAGGACCAAAATGATTCTCTTACAATAAGGAGATAAAAGTGGTAATATTGTGTTTCTGAAAGTTAACCAATGTATGATAATTTACAGGACCTGCTGTACTTCTGGGAGCATGAGATAATGTGCTGTGGGACTTTATAAACATTCATGAAAAAACATTTGTTAACAAAATGACAAATCAGCAGTTAAGAAACAACAGACAATTCACATAAACCCAAACCTAAATCAAGCTAGTGTAAAGCAACAGAAATATGACTTTTCGAACATTTTATTTCAATGCCACTTTAAGAACCTACCACATAAAATAGTTAAGAAAAAAAATCACACCAGCAAAAGCATCCAACTACACAAAAAGCAGACTAAATCCTGAAGAAATAGTTTTTATCTAGATGTAAGTCTTAGAAGTGAACCTGATTTTTTTTCAGTATTTGCACTGATGCTGAATGTAAATTTCTCTCCAAGCCCCACACTCACCTTTGCAGTGAAAATTGCTTGTCTGGCCTCTGGGATCATGTAGAGCTGCTGAATAGTGGAGGCCAAGTAACAAGTAGCTCCAAGGTTGGTTAAACCCACAAACCTGCACTCAGCACGAACATCATCATGTGGCCAATAATCCCACTTGTAAGGTGCATGGGAAGCTGTGAAAAGCAGCAATCACACAGGCAGGAAAACAGTAAATTCAAAGTGCAATTTGCAAAAATAGAAATACAATTAAAAGCTTGATGTTCACACTAATAAAATGTCACCTGGTTATGCACTGCATGTTTACAGGCACGAGCCAGACTGTGCCTGATCTTTAGGGAAATGCATTATATATTCCTCAGGAAAATGTTTAAAACCTTTGGATAGAGCAGCAGCCTTCCTGCCACATCACTTTGGGCTGCAAGGGGCTCGCTGTGCTCTCCAAAGCACCAAGTGAATCAGATTGGAAAAGCCATTTTCTTTTCCTCTAAGCTTTCTATTCCTCTGAATTTCGTACCAGATGCAGAGATGGATTTCTTACACAAGGAGGCACCAGACAAGTTTGGCAGGGATGACTGACTCTTTCATGAGCCTTGTTCTGATATGGCTGCCAAGAAATCAGAAGAATGGGAAAGTTCTTCTCATCTGCCAGTCAGGAAGATGGTAACTAGCTTAGACAATCTTCCTTGGTATCCAAGAAGTTGGACACAAACCCCTGCAATGCATCCAGCTTTGTTATTCATCCCCAAAGATGTCATTCTCTGAAAACACAGTGTGTCCCACAAATAATTCAGTACCTCTGCTGAAGTATATGTTCAGATAAAGGAAAAAAAAAAATCCCCCAAAATAGTCTGGATTTATTTTACAGTCCATAAAAGCTATGTAGGGTTCAAGATTTAAACTTTAAATCCTTAATTATTTTGTTACAGATGAAAGACTCATTAAAGATTCTTCTCAATGCCCTATATCAGATAGAAATTCGGAAACTATTTGGCATTCTCATGTCTTCAGAGACCAGACGCTCAAGATTTTCTGTTGCACAACAAATAATAGTTGTAATCATCGTTTTGGCATTGGCACCAAAACAACTGTTAGCCCTGAAGCTCCAAGGAGGGAAGAAAAGAGGTTTAATTCTCCTGTTTCAACAAATCTCAGCGCTGTGACCTCAGGTTACCTGGGCTGGTCAGCCAGTTGAAACAAAGCTCCCCTGCACATTTCACCTCCTAAAGAAGGTCATTAGCATGGCAGAATAATCCAAAATTCTCTTCCTTAACTGTAATCCCTAAATTATAGCATCCTAATTCACCCTTTCTGATGTATGGATTCAGCATCTCTCACTGCTTAGAACTCATCAAGCTGTAATTGCAAAGCAATCAGTTGACTTCTCTGTACTTCACAAAGCAGCTGGGAGGATCTTGCACCTCCTTCCATCTGACAAACGGCATTCAGGAATTTGACAAGGACTTTCGCAGGATGACCCTGTGTTCCCCACCCTGCGATTTTTTAAGTGACTGTCTTCATTTGTGTAGTAAAATTCTTCCTTCTTCATATGGATCTTAACTAGAAAGGCAAATTTGAGACTTGTTCATGTCTATCTTCTTTATTCCTCACTGTTGTTATAGAAACCAGCTTTTTCTCAGGAAGAGATGGAGAAACGTGAAACCAAACTTGCAATGTTCATTCTATTTTAAGCAAACTAAAGCTGAATTTTTTCCTCTAAGAATGACTGTGCATTTCTTTATATTCCACCTTCTGGTGATGCTCCTGCTCCATTGATAACACCAGACATGATCTTAAACTTGCTGGAAAGTGAAGTTCCTACTCTTTGAACTGAACGGGTTTTGCAGTCTTTAAAGAAGCAAAACTCCAAAACACTGTAAGAAATTTTATGAACAACTAAAGATACCTAAATCCACTCTTCAGTAAGATCAACCTGAATGAATTGGGAGCCCTCCCTGTTAAGAAAACACATTTAAAACCAAAGACAGGATGGAAATTTCTAATACTTCCCTTTATGTTTCTCCTAAGAAGAATGGAGGGATAGGCCTAAGACTATGATTTTTGAAGATTAGTAAGATTACAGGGATACAAAGTGGAAACGTCCAGTTTTAATAATCTTTGGATCACATCAATGGAATAACAAGCCCTTAAACAAATGAGGCATCACAAGTCCTGTGCTGGGTGCACATCACAGAGACAACAGCACTGTGCCAGCTGTAATAAAATTAACATTCATGCAAGTGAGAAATACTGGATATGGAGCAGGAGCACAGAGCAGATGGCTCTGGAGAACTTGGGATGAGCAAACAATCTAGGGAAGAGTGTTTGGAAGAAAGTAACAATCATGGTAAATGTTACAGAAAACTTCAATGCCAAGGAATTCCTGAGATTTGGAGTGAGGAAAACACTGATTGTTAAAAACAAATGATTGCACCTGGAGAGATGGAGACAAACTCAGCAGCAGATAATATGCTCATAGCAAATATAAATATCCAATATTTTCATAAAATATGCTCTCCATAATATTTCTTCTGAGCACAGGAGACCTTGGAAGGCCCCAGGCATATGAGACTAGAACACAAAGCATTATTATGATCAGATATCTCTTTTGCTTGCTGAATTGTAGGGCACTAAAATCAATTCCACAGATTATAATAAATTACAGAACCTCAGGTTAGGGAAACTTAAACTCAGCACGTGAAAGGAAATCCAGTAAGCTAAAAATGCATAATGAGGATTTGCAAACCAAAGATAAAATATAAACTAGCTTGAAATTTTGGTGATTTCCATATTATACATAGGAACTGTAGTTCCAAAAGGCAGGAAGCATGGAAGCCAAGAGGCACAGCAAAACTGCTTTATGCAGATATCTGGGTACAGACTGAAGTCAAGTACAATGATACCAGAGGCTCTGAAAACATGACAGGGCTGTTCACAACTCCAGTACCTCCATGTGGTTTCTGTATTTTGGTTTATGTATAAATATTCCCTAGTTCCTGTTAGAAAGGCAAAAGGGAAATTAAAATCCAGCACAAAAAGATGAGACATGTAAAACCCAGTGCTACTTGTGCGTACCTGTCATTTAACAGGACCACACACTCCAAATAACACATTTAAGAACAGGTGATATGGAAATTATTATGGGATTTAATTTGGTAGGTGAGCAAAAGATGCTAACACTTGTGTGACACTATTCCATGTGATAGGGGATAAATAGCAGAGTAAATTGGAATTCCCAGAGCAGTGTTAGTGGCCATGGAACACTCCACAGCTGTCTGTGCCTAAGGTTCTTACACTGCATGTGCTGTGCCATGACCCAGTTGTGGAGCAGCCTGTAGTTTTCCACAGAGCCTTTCACCATTTCCACCAGCAAGTCGTAAGCAGCAGCCCTGGAGGAGTGGGACTTGCACTTTGGCTGTTGTCTGTCCTTCAGACTGGGCAGCAAGAACAGGAGATTGAAGATGTCCCTCAGAAACTCCTGGAAAACAGTTAAATTACCACATTTAGCAGCTTGAATGCATTCTTAAAACATGAATCATATATTAACTATTTTGTAGGAACTTGTGTGGACTTTCTGGACCTCTATCATGCAGAACTTCCTGACTTGAATACAAGTTCTGAATCACATATTTCAACAATTTATACTGCATAAAGTGCACTGTAACCATATTATAGTCTAAAGAAGAACACGCCAATTGAAAAAGAATAACAAAATATGATTGGTTTTATGATTGATAACTTGACAAACCAGACACAGATTTTCACAAACTTTTAGAAGTAGTTTCTCAAGGTTTTCTTAAGATTTCCATACATACAAGCTATGAAAATCTGACCTTTGCATACCTCTATTTTAATTTCCACATCCTCCTCCACACTGCACTCAGTGAATTGAATTCTTACTCGCATTTAATCTGCAAGCTCTCCGTAAATAAAATACACTATCCAGTAGAACAACAGAAGCAGTCTTTTAAAATGCTGTCAGCAATGTCACATTTGGACAAACAAATTACCTTTGATTTTTTGGCCGTTTTATGGTAACAATAAACAGACAAGATACGACAACATCATTAGACACCAGGGCCTACTTTTCAGCTGAAAAGGCCCAATAATAAGTTCTGTACTGTCTACAGAAAAAAAAAAATCCATCTGAAGTTGTTTTTACAAACAATTTGCTTTTTTTTAAGACAATGCAATTCTCAAAGATAAAATAAAAGTTTTTTGCAACTTCCCCTGCCTCACCACTTTCCCACCTTACAAGCACAGGTGGAATGCAATAATCTTGCAATAGGTCTCTGCCACTGCACAGGCATACAGCTTAAATGTTATTTTTAGATCAGACTGCCCAGGATCTGGTAAAAATCAGCTGCTGTTAAGGACTTAAACCAGTTAATGCTGATCAACAGTAAACATTTAAAGACAATAAATGAAAATAAATAAAACTTCAGGGATGAAAGAATTCTATCCTGGAACTACATAGAAAGGGAAGGAACCGTACGTGCTACTTGTTAATAAAGGAATATGTGTGGGTTTGTCCATCATCCTAAGGCTAGAAATATGACATACTTTCATATACTGAGCCCTGCAATCAAAATGTGCTGAAAAAGGAACTATTTTGATCTCTCAGTGGTCTTGCAGTATCCTTCTCACCTGGCCTTCCCGAGAAAATTTGAAGGGTGGTTTGTGCTTAATAACACTTGTTGCAAGGCGAAGCAGTCCTGTGAGCCCATCATCCTCTATGTTCCCATCCTGATGGTCAAGGATTTCTCTGCTGGATATGCACATACAGGGAGAGAAGGAATGTCACAGCTCTGCCCCACTAACAATAAACACAATGCAAATTCCAAGTGAAATTCCTGTGGGCAAAGCTCACCTCCGAATGCAGTCAGCAAGGTGTCTCGCCAGTGCATCTAAATCAAGCAGGGTTGTCTGATTCAAAATAAAGAAAATGGAATACAAATGGGAAAGAATTATGGACTTCTTTTGGAGGAAATTTTATTACTGCACACAGAAAAACAGAGATAATTAAAACTTGTTTTCAAGCATGCTCTAAGGTAAGTTTTCTGACTTAACCTTAAGTGGCTGATAACTGAATTTATCTCTTTCAGCTTTTATCAGATACTTGATTAGCTCCTCCTTGGAACACATTAGAATTATCAACAGTGAATCTCACAGATAATTACAGTATTCCCGTGTCTGTGACCTTCAATTAAGTTCACCTTGTGTCTTACAACAACCCCCTTTTTTGACCCTACAAAGTTACTACCTGAAGCTTCCAAGAGCTACTAAATACACATCACAGTAAACTGGAAGATGGAAAGCATCCAAGAGCTGGTCAGAGCAGTCCATCAGATCTTAAGAAAGAATGTCTGAAGACACAAATTAAAAGCAATGAACATTGGTATGAATGCAAGGCAAACCTACCTGACTTGCATCTTTGACATGAATGTTATCAATCAGTTTGCACAGCAGCCAAAAATACTCCTTACAACCAGGTCGCAGCACAGTTTCCTCTTCATAATCCTCTATCTGTGGAAAGAAATTGCTTTTGTTGTGAAGCAGAAGACAAAATAACTGTATTAAAAAACTACAGTGACGCCAGTAACTGTGTTACAAGAGTTCAAGCCTCTAAGGTTAAGTATAAGAACAATGTATTTTACAATGGTAACAGTGTGTGCTCTGTTCTTCTTCTGCAATATTTATTAATTTTCATGAAAAATTGTCAGGATGATCTGCCAGACCTGTAAAAAATTTGCAGAACAGTGTGGAGTTCATCCCACCCACTGCAAATCACAGAAATATTCAGGATTAGACTGGACAAAACAGGAGAAACTTGAGCTGATTTCAATTAGTTAACACATCTCTAATTTTAAACTCTCCTGAAAAAATATATAAATATTGCAAAATCTTCTGTAGATTGTTTTAATTTAGATATTTTTTAAAATATCTGAGTACGTGGACATAGAAATTTAAGTACAAGAGCAATTCCTAAAAGCTGTTCTGCATTTCTCCAGACACAACCAAGCTGTAAATAACTGCAGTGTCACAGTTTAACCACTTTTGGAAAGCTTCTGGAAACATCTAAACCAGAAGCCTTCATATCTCTGTGTATCTCAAACAGTATGTCAGACACAGCGATAATGTGCTACCATTTTTAGTTTTTATATTAAAAAAGTACACTGAAATTTATCTTTGAGAGGCTTGTCAGTTCTTAAATTCTTACCCTAATTGGTTTCAGAGCTTGTGCATCAGGGAGAAATTTTAACAAGGTTGATGCAGCCAGCAGCAGAAAGGAGCGATTGATTGAGTCTCCCCCATCCAGGCCAGAGAGAGATAATTTGTACAAACCATTGCAAGACTCGTGGCGAACTGCAGTCTAGGAAAAACAATGAAATCACAGGATGACACACATTCTTTGGAAGACTTTCTTTTGTATGTTTTTCTTTCATAGGTACACAAATTCCTCTCATAATATCTAGGAGGTTATCAGAGTTGAATGTGTCTTTCTAAAACAGGTATTACAAATAATGTGCATTTAAACTGCTTACAGAAAAATGCAAAATATACTATTCTAATTAAATAGATTATCTGTCTGTGCCCTGTGTCTTGAGCTATGTATTTTCTGTGGGAATGATTAGAGTGACTAGAATAGAAAGTATCACATCTGGCAAATCAAGAAAATCTGTGTGAATCCTGAATTTACCCTTACTCATTTGTAACTACTGATTACTTAATTTCACTAGAAAAACTATTTTCTTCTTTCTTTTATTAAGAAAAATATGCACAGTGTGATAAAGCTTTGGAAGTTTGCACTCTCTCATTTCCAGGGATTTTAAATGGAGCCAGCCTGTAAGCTTTTTCTGTGCTTCAGTAATAAAGCAACAGGTAAGAATTATCACATCATGTCCACCTCGCACCTTCAATTCATCACCAGTAAATACAAAAAATTTCTACTATGAATATAACTGATGCAATTTTTAAGCCTTTATTATGTGAGAAAAAATTACTTAAAGTAGACAAAGCTTTGGTCATGACAAAGACTTCTGTATCAATTCTCATTCACCTCATTTTGTGATTCTAAGTACAGAAAAACAAATAGTAGAAAAAAAATCTACTATTAACGTAATCTACTAACGTAAAAAACATAATGGGGGAAGTACATTTAAGCTAATTCAAGTCAGGTGGCATTACCCAGAAATTTCAGCAAATTACCCAGAAATTCTAACAAATGACAATGAAAAAATGACCTTCAAACAGAAGCCAAGGAGAAAGGTGAGAGATTTTAACCAGGCTGGCCACTGAGCACATATGTGCCACCTTCCAATCATCACTTCTTACACACCACTGCAGGTAACTGAAGCAGATCTTGCCACTTTTAGCAGGAAAACACACGTCTTGAATTTAATGGCAAAGTTAATAACACTAATTAGGAATCACCAACCTCCCCATTGCCATACCTCTGGAATAAGAAGGGTGAGTTTCTTGAGCCACTCTTGCAAATGGTCACTGTCAGCCAGACTGGATTTCACCAAGGAGCAGCAGTGAGCCCAGCTCACCAAGAGCCACATGGAATAGTGAGTGACTGAAAGAGGAGATAAATCCCACTAAGCAACAGCAAAGGCTTTCTGGGTAGAAGGGTTGCACAGCCCAAAATGACATTTATTTCAGTCACAATAACAGGCAAGACAAAATCTTGGCACTTAGGATACAAAAAACCTCCGAGTTTTACCAATATGCTGATTAAATACTGACCACTGTACTAATGACAACTATCCAATTAGATTAAATATCACCTGTGAGGGGCACAGTCCTTTCCTAAATCTCCACTTTTTAATCCATGAGCTGGTGCTTTGCATCACATCTTCACACTTATTTCCTGTTTTGTACGAATTTCTGTGGCCAAGTTTCTGTTGCCTCAAACAAAAGTTCCATTGCAATCATCTTGCAGCCCCCCAAGTAATTTTGGAAATTCTTAGGTAGTGTCTTTGTAAGTAAATCAGAGCAAGAATGAGTATTCTGCAGTGCTTCAGACTCCATCCTTATTACCAGAGGAAAGCTGTCACCTTTCCCCTGGTAATAAGGCCAGCATCCTTTCAAGGACAACACCTTTAAATACCCCATTTTTAAAAGGAATTATCAATGGAGAAACCCTTCTTCATCTTTCATTATTTAGGAGAGAGACTGCCAGCAGCAAAAGCCCAAGCACAGACCCACCCAATGACAGCAATTTCTGGGGCCAGTATCTACTGGGATTTGTTCCCAGTAAACAAGGCCTGAACACTCAATTACAGATGCACCCAAGGGTGTCCAGGGCAGCTTTTTATGGGGTAGGACCCCACCTATCTTGCCAGTGAAGCTTTTCCTCTTGACAGAATAAAGAAAGCTGCTCTTGGAATAGGGTCTAATTTCAATTTTTCAGGTGCAACAAGAGTTTATTCCTGGTAGTTCCTCATCTTCTCCTTAACTTTCACCTGAATTTCTTCTTTCCTTCTTTGCAAAGTGTTACATTTCAATAGGATCCTGCCTGGATACTTCTGCCATTGGTTATTAATGCAGGATAAAGTGATGTATGGGATTTGTCTGAATTTGTTGTTCTCCTCATTGATGCAAACTTGAGCTGAAAATTCTCACATGGAATTTCTGCCACAAGCCCAATAAGAAATATTTCAGCAAGAGGGAAACAGCTGCTGCCCTTGGAAAAACTCCCTGAGCAGAAGATGCTTCCAACCCCTGCCCCAGCTTCACTCCCAAAATAAAACTGAATTTTCTCCCTTCCTAGTCTTAGATAAAGTTTGGGGATCAAGGCTGGGAGCAGGAATGGGGGAAAATCTGGATGGGATTTAGCCTGGAAAGTGCATCAGGAAAATCTTAATGAGATTTCAGCCAGAAACAGGAGCTGGGGGGACAAAGCCAGACAGGAATTCTCCAGGAAACCCCTGACCGGATTTCACCTGGAATTAGGATTTAAGAAAAACCAGACCGGATTTCACCTGGAATTAGGACTGAAGGAAAACCGGACCGCATTTCTCATGGGAAGTGGCTTAGGGAAAAACCTGGACCAGATTTCACAGAAAATCCAAATTGGGGAGGGGGGAAACATGGACTGGATTTCTCCTAGAAAGTGGATTGGGGAATAACCACGACCAGATTTCACCCTGAATCCAGATTGGGAAAAAAACCTGGACTGGATTTCCCTCAGAAACCATGGATATTTCCTTGGAGCAAAACAATTTTCCAGCATTCTAATGGTGGAATAAATCAAAATCATAAATTATCATCAATTTGCTGTCCCTATTATTAGTTCCTGACACAGCTGTTTTGCAGCACTGACCTTCATGCCTTGACCTGTGATCAGACTGAGCCTTCAACACCCTGATGGGAAGAAGAGAAAACCATTTGAATTTTATCACAGAACATGACAAATTATCACTCAGAAATACAATACACACAAGGCACAACACAGTTACTCTTAAGTAACCACTTGGAAAATCATTCATCTTAAAAGGATTCATTGCTTGCAGTATTCAAAATTAGCAACAATAATAAAACTATTAAAACCTTCAAGTCACCCCCAAAAAGCTTTACTGACTACAAGATTAAAAGCCAAGGAGAAGTATCCACTGCCCCATTGTTTTATCAAAATAGAGATGTCAGAGCTAAGAACTGACTCATGCAGAAGAAATCTAGTTTTCTTCATAAAGAAACCACACTCTGAATAAACATTTGCAAACTTTAAATGTTTCTATTTATTTACTTCCATTTTTATTAATTACAATAAAAGGTTTTGAAACCAAAAATATAGCATATATACTTAAAAATTATTCCTGCAACTCAACTAGAGGTCAAAGTTAAGCACACTTGCAGACTGGAAATGTTCTCAATGTCTTTAATAATCTTTTAAAAATATGGTAAAACAACTATCCATCACTTGGAATCAATTCTACAACACCAATGTAGCAAAAACCTGACTTCCCCAGCATGTCTGACTGCTACAATGCAGCCTTACACAGAATTGCTTTTCTCAGGACAAAAAGGCAACAGGACTAAAATCTCCAATGGGTCAGATTTTGCCTTCAGTATCCACAGGATAGGAAAAATAAGTCAAAACTGACAGACAACTAAGCAACATGAATTTATTTTAATTTCTCCTTTACGCTGCCTTGAAATTGAGAATGCTCTGGAGAAAATGAAGAAGGGATTTTGGCATGAGACTTTATGTCATTTATGGTTTATACATCCATGCCTTACACCCTGGGCACAGAGTTCTCACCCCTCTCCTCTCTGCCACCACAGGAGATGACTAAGAAAAGCAAGTCTACAGCCTCTGGAGCTCAGTCTCTGATGTGCTGTCAATAGGGACCACAGCTGGAAGAGCCCTGGAGTCGTGAACTAAAGCAGCGATGAAAATGCGCACACTCGATCAGCTTTATCACAAAAATAAAAAGATATTGTACCTAGGTGCCAAGTTGTCATATGTATAAGCAACTGACATAAGTCGCTGAATCAAACTGGTTCCCTGGACAAGTACAAGAAACACCTTTAAAAATTGAAGTCGAAAGAAAAAAAAAAAAACAAGTTAATATAACAACAAGCTTTTTGATCTGTTTTTCAATTATACACACTGTGTGAATCTAAATAAACCCACCTGTGCAGAGGAGGAAGAGCCAAAGGGAAATCACAGCATCTTCACAGTTAACAATTTCCTGGTTTTATTAAAGTAGAGCTAAAATCCCATGTTTCCCTGTCTAGGTCTAGGTGCTAAAATTTCATCCTCTAAGGAAGACAATTCAACTGAATAGGAACATCAACCATTTATTCAATCCTTTTAGTAAACACACGATATTTTTTTAAAGGATAAACTACTCACAGCCTTTTAAATACACCAGGTTTGAGAAGACAGTGCTGAGAATGAGGTTGGACACTTAAATTTGGCCTATCTCTGTGATCAACACATTTTATTGACTAATCACTCTCTTTAAATATTCATCTTCAGCAAATCTGACAGACTACACAGAATTTTAAAATCCAAGTCTGAAGAAAATCTTAAAATATTTAAACATCAAATCCACGGCAATCAAAAATATTAATCAATTGACAATTAAAAATTTAAAACCAGTTAGAGAAAGCAACAGCAGCATTTACATGTTAAAAAGTGTAATACATTTGGTAAGTTCCCTGTATGACAGTAGTCCTAGTGATTTAGGAATTTGTTTTGTCAAAAATGGCTGACATTTACAAAATAAGTAAGTTAAGGTCTTTCCAGGTATAACAAAGGGGAAGTTTGGCTCCAGCTCAGACCTGCACTTTTTGGCAGTCACAGCTGGTCCTGTGCCCGAGAAAGTCATTTACAGTGAACATTTCCCTGATGCCAAAATATTCCATGTGATTGGCCTGCTTTAGGAAATTAGCATGCAGCAATCTGGCAGGAAGGTGTACAGCTACAGGTAAGCTCACACTCACTCAGATATCCCTAATAAAGTTATTTTAGTGTTTACTAAAGGAATCCAAAATGGATTTAGTGGGGACAAGGGCAGCTCATGTTATAATAAGGGCAGCTCAGGTTAATAATAATATGTTATTATAATATAATAAACAGGGACAGAGCATTGGAATTCTGAATTCCCAATTAATGTTTTCACCAATCACCAAAACACCTTTTGGTTGCCAGGTTTAAAGCTATTAAATACTTTTCTAGAGAACAAGTAAGAGATCAGTTATATTACTGATATCAAGTAGTACTGCTAACTTTTCCACTACATGATTTGATGACTAAAATAAGGACTTCACATTTACTCTTTCAGAAAAGGAGTAATTTTCTAAAGCTCACAGAACCTCTCTGTGTCTCCTACCTCTGTCAGCCGAGGGATATGAAGGCCCTTGACGTGGTCACTCGTTGTCTTCCTGGATTTGCCTGGCCACGTCCTTTTCCTGTGGCTCTCTGCTACCCCAGACCAGGCAAATACATCATGGTAAGCCAAATCCAGATCTGAGGGATCCACTGCAAACTGGCAGATCAGCTTCAGCAAGCAAGCAAGACAGTCCAGCTGCCACTGCGAAGGGGAAGGAAAAGAAATCTTCAATTCTGAGGGATTTATTTTATACATAACTCAATGCCTGCTATGGAATTTGCAACTGAAAACCTCAGCAAGGTATAAAGGATAAAAAACTAGAAGTAACTTGAATTTAGCTCAAACTAATGATAGAATAATAATGAAAAAGGTGATTATTAGTCATTCTTATATAACATGTTCATTATTGAAAAGTGTCTTTATTAGCACCACAGCCACTATGCTGATTGTCTCACTGACAGCAAGGGAAAATGGTATCTCTGGGCCTCTTAGACAAGGGAAGGATAATTAACAGATTACTGCTTTTAATACAGACTATAATAAATACTTTCCAAATAACAACCTTCCCTAAGATAAGCAGAAAAAAGAGCAAAAAGAAATACTCTGTTCTTGTTTGGCTACTTTTGACTTCTTTAAAGAAGTACAATCTCTTATAGTAATATCAATGCAGTTGCAATCATTCCTGAGGAAGGAACCCATGTTTTTTTCCCTCTAAAGGTTCCACAAGCTACAATTTTAAGTTCTACAATTTTAAGAATGGACAATCATCCCCAAAATCCATAGAAAAACAGGAAGCATGGTTTTGCAACATAAAAAAGCATAAGTGCATGTACACTTTCTTTTTTAAAATAAACTCTTCCAGGAATATAAAATATTCAAAAAAAAAGATGCTCCTACATAGACTCTGGTGGTTTCAATCAGAGAATCAATCTATTTCACAACAGAAAAATAACTGCAAAAAAGGCTCAAAGCATTAAAAGTCTTTAGAAATAACAGGAATCTTCTTCTGGAGAGAAAGTGTGAATGAACACCTACCACAGTCCATGATTCCTGTTCCTTAGGCTCTAGGATTCCAGAATTGAAAATTTCCAGTAACTGTTGGAGCCCTCCAGCAGCAACAAACTGTAAGTATATTATGGAACCAATGTGAGAAAAAGCAGATACAGAAATACCACTAAGATCAGTTAGATACCAACCTAAGCTTTATAAATAAATAAATAAATTATAGACTATTCAGCTGAATATTATATGAAAATAAATGAAGTAATTGTGCATGGCTACAACAAATTTACAAGCCTGGTAAGACAGAAAAACCTGCAAATGTTATCCCTAAATTTGAGATCAAAGATTTTAGGATAGATAATGTTTTAAATGGTTTTAATTTTATATCTCTCTTGAAAAACTGTCTTAGGTATCATAGAATATTGTAGGAGAAACAAACCTTGCAGCTCCATGTGTTTTTACTGTTTTCTATTTGATCTTCACTTGAATCATCTGAGTCTGGGTAAAGATCACTATAACTTCCCTAAAGATAAACAAGATTAACCGTAAAAACAGCTAAAGAATTGTTATATTATAAAATAAATCATCAATATATGCTTTGGTTCAGAGAAACACAGAGATTCTATGCAAGAAAATTACCGTAGATTCACGTCTTATCCTCCTGTTGGGCTTTCCCAAAGCTTCAATGATCTCCAGGGCATACAAAAGTTTATGGGCACTTTTTATTCGCAGAAGGTCCTTCCAACTAAAGCCATCATTACCCTTAAAATATGAAAAAAATTTAGAAAACAATGAATACAATTATATGTAATGCTCATCTATCTAAAAATTCAGGGAGAGGATTTTTCAAGTGGCACAGACAAATTATTTGGGGTTTAATTTCATCTGTTATCTGAAATTAGACAATTTCAAGCATATTTCTATACATTATTAACAATCTGAATAATGAAAAAGCAACATCATTATATGCTAAAATACACACAATTTTACATTAGAGGAAAGCAAATGCCACACTGTAACTGCCACCAAAATTTTGATGCACATGTGCATAAAGAGCTGTAATATCTAAAATCTGTTAAGATGTAATTTTAACCACTTTTAAAGAGGTTGAATTGTATTTCCATCTGTAGGACAAGAAATCAGCTGTGCTTCCAAGCAGCCATGCTGCGAACTGAGGGAAGAGAGTACAAAAGTATCACTATCACAACAGCCACAATTAAAGCCAGGCTGCAGCTGAAGAAACTGCTCTTTCAATCCAAGTAAAAAGATTCTGATCATTAGTACTGACCATTCTTTTAATTTATAAAATAAATTTTGAAAATAAAAGATAAAAACAAACTTTGTGAGCTAAGCTCACATCTCTGCTTAGTTTTAGATTTATTAGGTTTACTCTTGTCTCTGCACACTTAACATATTTACTATATTTAATATATTTATAATATAACATTCCCATTTGGGGAAAATTCAACTAAAACACTGGATGCTAAAAAATTCAAGTATAATAAAGATAAACATGTAAAACTTTGTTCACCTGCTCATCAGAAATATTCTGGAAAGCCTGCAGCATATTAGGGCACGTTGGTAGGAGCATTAACAGTTCCCAGACACGTCTGGATAAGTTTTCTGCATGGAGATGGAGCTCTTCACACCTTGCACTCTGACAAACCAAACCATAACCATTCTTACTGTGAACTTCTTTGAGAAAATGGCATTTCAAAGCCCAAAAATGTATTTATTTGTAATTAAGATGCTGTTTCCTATCTAATAACTAAATCCATAATTAGGACATGATAGTTGAAGTCCCAACTTGCAAGAAACTAAGTTACATGACCTTTAAATCCTATTACATATTTTGAAATATTTAAAAGCAGATAAAACTTATAAATAAATTACAGGTTCAAGTGTACTATATATGATTTAACTTCCCTCAAGCTAATGATAGCATACAAGACAAAGCTTGGGGTTTCTCAATAAAACTTTAAAAACCTTTCTTCAAGCCAATTCCCATTACGAATCACCATGCCTACTTAAATAATCAATATTGTTTCTTAACAATTGCTTTTACAGCTTCTACAATATTTAGAACATTTAAATGTATCAGAACAATACTGCTAAGAAAAAAGGAAAATTATTAAGATTTTAGCATGTGAATAAGCAGGCAATAAACATCTCTAGGAACTGAACACAGCAGACAAAAAATAGACTACACAGGAAAACCAGATCCAATTAAATAAGACTTAAATGTAATTGTTGTAATAAAATTACTCTAAATTACCTCACTATCTTCCATAGCCACTTCTCCAGAAGGAGGCTTAAAAGAGGCCAGCATCTCTAACAAATCGAAAAGGGTGGTAAGATGAGGTTCTTGCAGGAGTAAGAGCATTGGAATGTTGTCCTTCTGAGGAGGAGGTAGGCAGGAAGCTGGGAGCTGGACACCTTCACCTTTGCGTTCTCTCCTGGGGGCACCGAGGGATACAAACACCATCTGGCACAGACAGAGACAAGGAGCACATACACAGTTTTATGACAAACCATGGAATGTTTCCACAAGGATCAGAATTAAAAAATTAAAGACAAATTTTTGTTCTGTAGTCAAATCTTTGCTTTGCAGCATTTTCAGCAACTGCCACAAATGAAGTTTGGGTTTGCTTTCACTTAAGGCATTCAGGGTGTAGCTGCACTCCTGATTCTGCCCGAGGCTGGGGAGACTCCAGTCCTGAGCTGGTATCACCCCACATATTGATCACATCCAGCCCCACCCACCACCACAGCAATCAGCTGCAGAACACAAAAGCAAAGTTCTGGCCACTGTTTCCAGTGACTGCTCTCATGCTGGCAGTACCTGCATATCCTTAAACCCTAACTCATGGAGCGTTTTCTCATCGTAGTCAGTTGTCAGTTCATGCCCAGATGAAATCATTCTCACAGGTCCCATGAGGCCACCTAGGATAAAAGCCTATTTCAGCAAAATTCTGCAATCGTAGTTTCAGTTTCACAGTTTTAATAGTACACCCTTCAGTAGAGGCAAAAACTTTATGTCATTTCCTAAAGAAAAGTTGTTATTATATTAAACTAAATTTACTTGCATGTATTCACAAATAATCTTTTCAATACTAGGTCACCCAACTTTGTAGTGAAAAGTGTTTATAATAAAAATTCAAACACGCCTTCCATATTTTGTAGTAAATGACACTGTGCCACTGAAGGATAATGGAAAATGATTGTGAACAAAATCCCCTTGTGGTCAAGTCAAAGAAGCATTGATTAACCTTACTTAAAAGTAAGTTGTAACCAAAGAAGTCACACTCACTTCAGAAGGGAAAAACTGCTGCAAAGAACTCAAGACTGAACAAGAAACCTGAACAATTGAAAGACTAAGAATTATAGTCCATTTTGTGCAGACAACTAGATTAAGAATTAAATTCCATTTGGTGCAGACAACCAAGCCTCTCTTCTTACAAGCACACTTTGCACACCACATGTTTCTAAAATGCCAGTTACAACAAAAATAAGTATTTTCTGCTACATGGTGGAAAACAAGACAGTTTCTTTACTAAAACTGCTTCTGATGAGTGGCTGAGAAAGAACTTTACAAAGAAGGCAAATAATGTGTCCAAAATTCAGTCTGGTTTACTTACATTGTGTCTCATTAAAACATGTTTTTTATAAGTTGTTAAACTGTGGAAAGCAAGTCTGAATCATGTTTAAACATATACTAATAGTGGTGTTGGAAAGAGATGTTCATGGACAGAATTTATTCAGATTATGATTCATTACATGCTAACTCATGCTTATAATGAGAAAGAAAACCGAGAAAACCTAAAGATAATTCAGAAAACATTCTGAACAGCAATAACTGGTAAGATTCCTGTAATATATACCATCAGGAGGATTTAGAAAACATCTTCCTGAAGGATAAAGCAGGAATTTTCATTCACTCACAAACGCACTAAGAGGGAACAACAACAGGATGATATTCACTATACAAAGCAAGGTGACATTCCAAATTAGGAGCCTCAAAGCAGGATGAAGAATCATTTCTGCTACCAGATGACCATAAATTAAAAAGCAATTGCAGGAGTAAGGAAAATCTTCCACCTGACTGGAATACATGTATACAGAGCATAAATTATGAACTTGAATTGTGGCTTCAAACTCTGAATCGATGGCAGAGACAGAAGTGTATGAATCAGATGAAATACAGAATAAGATATACAGAAATGCAGAATTTTATCAAGTCGTGTGCAACAGAATCTCCAGTTAACACACAATAAACATAATTCAAAAAACAAGAAGAAAAATAATGTGGGGCAAAATCTATGGGAACATGGAATTTGGACAGATTTAATGACTTACATTTTCTTTGCTATTTCAAATAAATGGTAGTTCTTAAGAAACAACACTATTAATTAGAAGTGAGGGTGATACTAATTAGAACTATAGCTAAAGAAAATGAATCATAATGCTTGCTTAGCTGGGCTATCTGGGGAAAAAAACCCCGTAATTATTTAAGTTGTAAAGGCAAAATCTCCAAGTAGGAGCAGCTCACCAGGGAAATCTCCTTTGCGACTGCTTTGGCCAAACTCCTGAAGCTGTGCTTGCTGATTTATCTGCTCCTTCTGCAAATTTTCATACCAGTGTGTGACTTCTGCTCGGAGATCAGCCACCTGATCACTAGGGTACATTTCTATGGTCATCTGAAAGAAAACAGGGGTTTTATTTTCCCAAGAGAGCTATGGGATTACTAGCACTTAGCAGGGGAGGGTGTGCCTGGAAAAGGAATTTTCACTCACCTTGTCAGGAAGTCCAGCTGGCTGACAGACAATCCTTAGAGGTAGCGACTGTTTGTCACTCAGGGCTTTCAAGTGACTGCTGATGCCAGTGCCTTCAATCTGCCACTGTCTCAGGTGATATGCAAACCTTAGAAAGCAGGGAAAAACATGGAAAAAGTGGTTTTGTCAAAGCCTATTTAACATAAATGTTTGCTGAACCATGAGAGAAAGACAAAACCTGCAAATAGTTGTTTTGACTTTTTTTCAGGAAGTTATTGACAGCCTCACTATTTTTCAAATAAAATTAAAATAACTTTTAAGAAGTTTCTTTGGTGAGGGATGGGGACACACAAACACATCCACACGTATTTACACAAGAACAAGGGCCAGCTCTGGTAACTGTTTTAACTTCATTTATTACCTTTCACAATTATTCCCTACTGTCCTTCCTTTACACAAAGAAACCATTCCTTAAATTAATAATCACTGTTAACACACTCATCATTATGGTAAGAGGAATAGAAATAAATTCTGCATCCAAATATAGCAATAGAGTTTTTTACCTTCTCCTAAAAGCCTCCAGGTGTGTTTTCAGCATTAAGAGCCCTCTTTCAATAATGGTCAGACTCGAATGAGAGTCTCGCTCCAGGTTACTTGAAGCTATCATCAAACTCTCCATACACTTGCTAATAAATTCCTGCTCTTTTTCCAGGCCAGTTTTACCTGTAATACCAGTTCAAGTCAATTTATGGGCACAGCTTTGGAACAACACATTTTAATACTAAGAATAAAAAAAGATAGTGCTGGGTATTCTTTAAAGCACTTTAAACCAAAAAACAAAACAAAACAAAACAAAACAAAACAAAACCACCAAAAAAAATAAAAGAAAAAACAAACCCAAAAAAGATAGAAATTAAAGCTGATACCATTGATGTAGTAAGAGTTGATGTACTGGATGGCTGCTCGACTGACATCACCAGACTGTGCCCTTAAAGCAATGCCCCAGAACTGGTCCATTCCACACAACTGTTTGACCAAAGGAAAACAAGCACAGAAACAAAGCATTGCCTCATTATTTTACTGAGAGTGAGGGTTTTCTGATCTGAGACATTCTTTTTACCTCTTGACTCAATCACTAACAATATCTCATTTCCTCCACTGCCTGCACTGTCATCACTGCACATACCAATTACTACAAAACCCTAAATTTCTCAGAAACATTTTCAAAGTTTGAAACATAAGGAGAACTGGTTGAAATTCACAATAGTGAATTTTTGGTTTTGACAAACAGGAATACTTTCAAATGAAGCTGTAAAACCACAACTATAATCAGTATTCATTGCAAGAAAAAAAATTGCCTCAAATCAATTTGGAGAATATATTCTAAATATAATTTTATTCATGAGATAATTGCTCTGGATAAGAAACTTCTGAAGCATATAATACATAAATTGAGACACATTTTACAACAGATATCTAGTCAGAGTTATGTATGACTAAAAGATTATCATTTGACTTTTGTTCACTAGACAAGTAAATGTTACAAACCTATTTTTTGAATTCAACTGTGGATACAGTTCAGTTATGATAAAATATGATAAACTGCACAAAGATGCAGGCAACAGGTATCACTTTTTGGTGGTTTCCTATCTTTGCCTTAAGAGACAAAATCCACATGTGCCAGAGAGAAGAAAAGCAAGAGACAGAATCCAAACTCACCTCAGAGTTGGAGCCACCATCATAAGCACTCGTAGCCAGTCGAGCCAAATTACACAAATGCTGGAAGAGGTTTAGGCCAGTCATACTGATAGTTTCAGGTTTTAGCTGTGGCATCTAAACAAATGCAAAAAAATGTCAGTAGTGGAACAGAGAGCAATTACAGGGTATTTATTTTACTAGCACTGTTATTACTAATCACTGTTATTATTAATCCCATTTAAATGTGGCAGATCAAGTAGATTTGTTATTGAAAAAGATCAGACCCTGAGTTTTAGATACAATAAAAAAATCAACTATAATTGGCTTAAACACTTCACCACTGATTTGAACTGTAACAACGCAGAGGAGAAAAAAAGTTATTTCATTTTAATATCAGCTGCTTAACTTATTAACAGCAGGAGAACTTGTTAGCATATGTGACATCCATCCAAAAAAACTTATATTTAACTTACATGAGCAACACTAGACAAAAACCTATGTAACCTTGGGAAAGAACTAGACTACATTAATTATTACACAGTCTATCCATTTTGTAATGTCCTATGTCAAAACAGATGGATGGATGGCACTGCTTGGAGAAAGCTCTGCACATCTTGTCTTTTTGGTGGCTGTATTACTGATATTTATAGGCCCCCAAAAAGAAGAGTGCATTTTTCAGTCAGGTTGAGCCGTACAGCATAAAGCAAACGTATAGTTTTGTGAACTTTTTTTTTTCCCAAATTAAAATAAAGTGCTACACAGCTGCAGACAGAACACATGGGCTATTTGTAAAGAAGCACTCAGGTAAATTGTAGTGTGAAAAGAATTCCCACTAATCCATTTCCTTCCTCTCTCCAAGCAGAGAAAAACCTTTGCATGACAAGCAGGGCCCTCCTGGACTACTGAAGGGACGATTCCACAGAAACAATTTTAAACACAAGAAACAAGTGTTGATTTGGAATTCTATTCTATTCATTATTGGAATTACAAGGTTGCAATTAACTCTGCACATACCTTTTCCAAAAAAAGATGCTTGTACGTTTCCATGCCCATGGCATGCTGGTCTTTACTCCGTACTTGATTCAAGAACCAATGTAGTGCATCATCATAACATTCAGAATCTTCTACTAAGCAGTGCCACAGGATGTCCACTTGTTCCAAACTCAACCCTACAATCAGGGAAATATTTTTAACTACTCCTTTATAACACCAAATATTTCATAGAACTCAAGAAGACATAGAAAAATCAGAGTATTTCTGTCAGGTCACAGCATATAAATGTATTGTATGACAATGTGACTATCTATAGTGGGACCACCCAAATATCAATAGTGAAAAGTGTAATTTCTTTCTTCATAAGGAAAATTAATTTCTGACAGTATTAAAATATAAAGAATTATTTCTTTTTGGAATATAGTACTCCAGTAAAAGCTCTCTGGATCTTTTACTTATCTTTTTGGATGGACACAAATCAAAGCCCGTAAGTACATAATGTATTATCTCCCTTTACTAGTTACTACAATCCTATTATTTTGAAAAAGTGAAGCACAGAGAACATGAAAAATTGTTGTCACATAACTGCGACAGAATTTGAACTCCAATGTTGGTTCTGTGCCTTTGCCAGAAAATCTTCCTTCTTTTGAAACTCTCTCAGAGATTATTCTATATTGTATTTTTAAAATAACATGACATGGACATGGATTGCTAGGAAGTACTTTCGCCTTACTCTTGGGTGCTTCTGTGGTAAGATAACCTGAAATACTCACTGAAATGATCTGGGGATCCCAGAGTTGAAAACACACATGTCAGGAATTGAAGACGAACCTGAACCTCTGCACTGTGGCTGTATCTAAATGAAAATTTGGGGAAAAAAAAGGAAGTTTGTTTTCTTGTTTATTGCCATAACTTTCTTCCTACTCATCCACGTGTCTCTTAAAGCATAAATAATTGTTTCTTACAAGTTTATTTCTGAATTTCTAGTTCCGTGTATGGCCCAAACCCCAGCTGAATATGTTGCAGAACCACCCCAAACAGCAGAATGACACAATGGTTGCCACTAGAGAAAGTCCTTTTTTTTGCTGGGAATTGATAAGAGGGATAGGAGTGGGGTTTTTGTCTTACAATTCAATTCAATTCAAGTGTATCATTTGGTCACCTTGCAGGATCTACCTTATTTTTTCCCCTAAGTTGTAAAATGCTGATATTTCTACTCTAAATTTCTGATTCCAAATTATACATATTCTTTATAAAAATATTTTCATAACTTATATAAAAATATTGACTTTATTCTACTGATGGTAAAAAGAGCAGAACAATTTCTCATTTTATCTGAATTTAAAGGATCCTACCTTCCTAAGTAATTCCTCACTAAAGCAACATCTAATATAAAGGGTGAAGTTAGATTTTAAGAAGTTAAATTGGACCTATAAATAGCAACATTTTTCAGATGTGGGTGCCCATATTGACTTTGACATCTGTCAAAACATGAACTGTCTTTTGCTCTGGGATTGTGGAGCTGGAAATTGTATTGCTTGTTTATATACACCTGATTTTAACCACACAGATTAGAAAGTGCAGATGGATGTATTCAAACAAAAAATTATGCAAAGGCTAATGACAAATTTTAAAACTAAAACATCTGACTAGTTCTAGTATACGAAATCACTTTAAATTAACGTGAATTATCAAAACCTTCATGTTTTATTTGCACAGAAATATTCAACATGACATCTAACAACAAATGACACAAGAGTTGGGTTTTTTTAAGAAAACGAAGCTATTTAAAATGCTTTTACAGACTTCTGTCTCCATAAGTAGGAAATGTCCCTATAGAAAGTCTTTACTTAGAAAAACACATCAGCAGCAACAGAAGAAAGCAGAAATGGTTAAAACCATAAAATATCAAACACCCCGAGTCAGCTGTGTACTTACAATGCGTGTTTGTGTCGTCCCTCCCTGACTGCCTGGATGTAGTGTACCAAATTATCAAAGAAAAGTTTCATCATATTTAGTTCTTTTTCTGCCCACCTGTGTCAATTTAAAGGACAAAAAGTATTATGGTTTGCTTAAAAAGATCAGAAAAGCCACAAGAAGCAGACACCTGTTACAGGAAAATGGCACCCACACAACCCCAAAGTAAACATTCAGTTTTCCATCTACCACCAATACAGGAGCATTTTCCAGTACTCTATGCACTCTCTTCCTCCTTGCAATCCATAAGGTTTCCTAATGTTATTTTCAGGCACAGGACTGACAGAACACTCCCTGTGGAGCCCAAAAAACCTGTTCCTAAAGGCCCTAATTCAGAAAAGGTCTAACTCAGAACTGGGCATACATTTAAATGTCACATCAAAAAGCCCAAGAAAAATTGCTGATAATACCTGTCACCTTTTCAGAAGTTCTGTCAGTCCATTCTCTACAGTTACACCAGGCAGTTTCATGGTTTGTTCTGCTAAGGAATGCTGTAGTCTGTATTATCTTCACCTTTCAAACCTTTTTATACACCAAAGAGCCCCCCTAAAGGCCACCCTTGTTGGGACAGGGGCCTACTTACATTGTTATCCAATGTGTATCGTAGCTGCTCCCAAATTGTTGGAATGTTCCAAACAGCTTGGGAAGAAGACGAAGTGAAACTACTACAGATCTAAGGGAGAAAAATAATGACAACGCATGACTGTTACAAAACTGAAATAACTGATTGAAAAATTCCTTTGAGAAGCTCCACTTCAGTGGATTTGGTGAGCAAAGCAATGTGCTATAAAGCACTGTAAATAATAAATCATTAAGTGATCTGGGTTGGAAGGGACTTTAAAAGTCACCTCATTCCACCCCCTGCCAAAGGCAGGGACACCTTCCACTATCCAATTCCACTTGGATTGCTCCAAGCTGCATCCACCCTGGCCTTGGACACTCCCTGGGATGGGGCAGCCACAGCTTCTCTGGGCAACCTGGGCCAGGGCCTCACCACCCTCACAATCAACAATTTTTTCCCCATATCTAATCTAAACCTACTTTCTTTCAGTTTGAAGCCATTCTCCCTTGTCCTGTCACGCCAGACCGTTGTAAAAAGTCTCTCTCCCGGTTTTGTGTAGGTCCCTTCAGGTACTGGAAGGCTACAATTAGGTGACTGAAGCCTTCTCTTTTCCAGGCTGAACGATCCCAATTCTCTCACCCTTTCCTCACAGGAGAGGAGCTCCAGCCTTCTCATCAACTTTTCTGGAGGTGCTCCAACAGACCCATGTCCTTCCTGTGCTCGTGAAATCTCCCATCAAGTCAACCAAGAAGTTTTCCGAGCCTGAACTATACTTACTTCAATTTCTTTACATGTAACTCCTTGGACACACAGCTGAGATTAATCTCTCAGCACACTTGTAACTCTTCTCACAAATGCAGTTCTCAGCAAAAAGGTAACACCATAACACAACAGGTGATGTCTAGCAGTCATTTGTACCATGAAAACAAATTCCACTCTCACGAGTACAATCTCATAGCTTTAGCTGGTATTAAAACAAGCTATCTGAGGTCAAGGTGTTCCTTCCTCCCAGAAACTAGACCCCATAACAGACTTGGTAGAAAAGACTGTCTGTTCCTCAGCCACCTGTGTGTAAAATCTGAATGCTCCGTATAAAATGCTTAGGCCAAGGCACCTGATCTTGCCCTTGACTGACTGAGGTGCAGACCTGATTCTACCAAACCAGGAAAGCAATAACCTCTGGCACAAGGGAGAACAGACAAATGCAACAAAATGAGAAATTCAGGACAACAAAAGAAAAAGAAATGGAGCATCAGAAACATCCAACAACACTTTCAAAACTATTTTTATTCTTTTGCTTTTGCCTAGTTTTAGCTGTCTTCCTGTAAAATGAAATAAGTGTTATAGCCAACTTGGATTTCTGCTATGTGGAAAAAATAAGATACATATAAAACAGATAATTTATGATTGAAGTTACCTGTTGTTTGCTAAATTTTCTAAGCAGCCTTCAATAAATCTCATTCGAATCTGTCTGTCAGTGAACCAGCACACTAAAGAACAGAGCAGCTTCTCTGCCTCATTTATTAACCCTTCAGAGAGATGAATCTACAGGAAGTAGAAAGAAAGGTCAGTGAATATTATGTATTTATTTTCTTTTTAAAAATAGTGTTTTCTGGTATTCAACTCACTGCATCTTCATCCTGGACCAGATCCCAGAGCAGGGTATTTCCTTTCTTACAAACATTATCCAAATTAATGTCTGTCACTGCATTGCTGTTGTACTGATGTTTGTGAACTGCTGGTCCTGCACAGAATATGAAGACAGTTAGTGAACAAACAGAAGGAACCATCTGAATTGAACGTTATTCCCTAAGTGCACAAACAACAACACATTTTATTTGTTAACTTGGCTATTTCAAAGTGCAACAACACTGTAATTACAGCCTTTTTACACATATGGGTTCTTAAAAGACCATACCAGAAGCCAACAGGGCAGTTGGGCCAATATTTACACTGCTTTTGGCTAATGGCAAAGTGCAATTAAAAACAGCACTGAAGAACTGCAGATGCAATTGCTTTTTAATTTAATTCATACTGTAATTAATATATTTCTTAAGCCTTTCTGTGGTGCTGTGGTCCAAAGGGAGTTGTCTCCATAACCACCATGGCTGGAACACAGGCAAGGAGTACATTTCAATAAATTCCCCTCCTACTACAGGATTCCCTCCATCCAACTGAAAACCAGGGAAAACAAACACCATTTTCCCATGTGCTACAATATCAAAGTGCAGGATTTTAGAAACTCATCATGTTTTCATAAACACTGATAGACATTTTCTTTCCTCTCTGTGCCCACAGCTGGCACCATTCATTGATCTACCATTTAATACTGTTTTTATGGAACAGCAGAGTCAAGTAGAAAATTCAGACTGCACACAGAACACTGTAATTATTTGCACATGCAAAACTAGGGGTGTCAAAAATAAACTGCACTGAAGGCCTCATGTTCAACCAGTAATTTCAGTCTTCAGTTAGACAAATAATATCTATGGAAAATATTGAAAAAAATATGCTGATTTATAGATTTATAAAGTTTTTCATAGTTAATTCAACTCTGCCGTGTAG
The DNA here is from genome assembly GCA_013396995.1 of Dicaeum eximium. Lineage (NCBI taxonomy): Eukaryota > Metazoa > Chordata > Aves > Passeriformes > Dicaeidae > Dicaeum > Dicaeum eximium. The sequence goes on along the minus strand of VWZP01004023.1, from coordinate 2,206,098 downwards.
AAAAAAAAATCACAGTTTTCAATGTCAGGCTAAATTATCATAAAAACTCCTCATTCAATTACTTCAGGGAAATATATAAACAGCACTGGGTTTGCTGTCTGCTGGACAAGAGCAAGGTTGGTTACTGCAGGCCAGTGAAGAAAAACCCTTCACTAACCCTGCTCTCCATTATGTTTAAAAAGAGGACAAAAGAGAAAATAAAGCTGCCAAAATAGCATATGGAAAGATGATATAATCCTGGAGAAGTGTTTTAGGAGCATCTTAAATTGCACCCTGAAGTAAACCAGAAGATTTGGCAGGGTAAGATGAAATAGCATAAAATGCCCTTTACAGCAAACTCCATCAAAGTATCAAGCCATATTTCAAATAATTTTTCCAGAATTTCTTCTCTAGAGCCCATAATTTATGATGTCAAATGTACAAAATCACAGTAAAGTGCACCCACCAGCACCAAAATTACAGGCTTCTGAGAGGAAAATAAAGAGACTCTTGTATTTCGGTACCACCTTTCTTTACACTTAAATAACCTATTAGAAAAAACACTTACTACATTCTTTTGTGCCTTTGTTTTAACTTGCATTCAAAGCTCCAGACGAAATGGAAAGGTGGGGGATTAAAAAAGATAAACACAGCTAAACACAAATTAATGTTTCTGTGTTGACAAATAAACACAGATACAAAAATTAATCTCTTGGAGAAACCTTAGGTTCTCAGCAGTCGCCATGGACAAATACAAATAAATGGTTAAAATAATTTGATTATTTGAATCACTGGAGACTACTTCAAAATGACCAACTAAGTTTTTCAGTTTTTCTTTTATCACTCTTACCTTGACTCAGATGTTCATGATAGATAGAGGCCAGGTTGGGGAGGTGCTGCTGAAGATGAGACGTTAGCTCAGCATGGGAATTAATCTGTACTAGCTCTTCTTCACAGCCAGACTCTTCCCCATCAAAATCTGCCATATTTTTCTCTGATTTTGCACTGACTTGAGAACTACTGCAGCTGACATCATCTGCACTAAGCATATCATCAACCATATGCCTGTAAAAGACGAATATCAGAATGGACAATATCAAAGAGGAAGTTGTTTATAGCAGACTACAAGTGAGCAGACATCTCCCTAAAGCTAAAGTCAGGATGAATCATCTGTTTGAACAGCAGCCGTTGTATGAATTGGAAAAACAATTACAGATAAGTAAACTGAAGGTCTCACTAGCATGATGACTGAGTTGACTTCTCAATGTTAACTAAATGCAGCACTTTCCAAAACATGGTTAACATTTTCTTAAATGCTGCCTTACTTATTTAATACCAAAACTTAAGAGAAACCTTTAATCAGACATTAACAAATCAGATATCTGTGTAACTGTCTGTGATAACGATCATCTCTGTAAGACAAAATTATCCTGAGCTACAGCAAAATGCCCATATACCAATTTCTGCCCAAATGGAGGATTTTGCTACCACTTGTATTTCTGTTATGGAAGGAGTTAGAAGAAATGCCAAGCTACCTACCCATCGTGGTGATGGTGGTGGTGGTGATGGTGGTGGTGGTGCTGGGGCCCAATGAACTGCCGACAGTTAAATAATTCATTCCCAATAGTTTCCCCAAGGAAGTCCCCTGTGTGAGTTATACAAGAATCTTGAGAGCCTTGCGAAATGTGAGCAGTGCTCATTTCCCCTGCCATGTCGTGCTCTGCATCCTCAGCATGGGGACAGGCATCAAGCATGCGGATGCGATTATCCACCGGCGGCACCGTGTCCGAGTTAAAAACGTGGTCCTTGCCCGCCCCGTTACTGGCACCGCTCCTCTCCGACGGCCCCTGGGCATCTCCCAGGCAAATGCCCGCTTGTGATTCCAGTTTTCTGCCTCGTAGATCTGTGCTCCTGCTGCTTTTCTGGGGGTTGTGACTCCTGTCTTCTTCCTCTTCGTCCTCCTCCTCTTTGAGAGCCTCGATATCCGCGATGTCTTCGGACTGCACCTCGCTGCCGGGGCTGCCGGCAGACTGGCTGGCGTGACTGGAGTTGGCCTCGTTGCTGGATCCATCACTGTGGCCACTGCTGCTCCCAGGCCCGCTGCTGCCATCCTCACCACTGTTGGCTGTCTCATCAGAGCTTCCCTGCATGGATTCCTGAAAATATTTCGGGTTTTTTTGAGATTGGTGTAAAAATAAAGCACCACTGGAAATACATAATTAATATCATCATCATCATTCAAACATCATTCCTCCTCTAGGAGGAAATGTGTCATATCTACAAGTTTCCATTCCTTCTTCTCAATTTGGATGCTGATGACAAAATGCTCCAAGCAAGAATTCAGATTTAATAATTGATTTTTTGCATTACCTTGTTGCTAACAGGGTGTATGTGCAAACTTGCACATGCACAGAGCCCCAGTGTGACAAAAAACAATGTCTTGCTGTCCATTACTAAGAGATTTACCTAACTGAAACACAATTTAAATGCAGGAATACACTTGTCTGAGATGGTTTTTAAACAAGTACAGATAAAACATCATTTTTATAGCTAATAACAGGCAACTCAGTAACAAAATTCCCAGAGTCAGACTCACACTCCTACCTCTGTGTCCGAAAGTCGCTGCTGGACATGTTTTGTTCTGTTAATCAGCTGTTCCTCCATTTCAATGTCACTGCCTCCACTCTGATGGGTGTCACTGTTGTCACTACTTTGAGGGCTTGCTGCTGGTGACCCTAATTCAAAACCACATTTCCCAGTTACTCTGTGACAGGTAATTACTGGAATGTAACAGCATTGCATAAATCTGCCTCAAATATTGAGCATTCTTCCAGCAAGCAGGGATGTAACTTAAATTATGTGTACCTAAAACACTAAAAATTTCATTTAGCACACTGAGCATTTTACAAAGTTTGTATTTTGAGCCTCTTCTTGCCATAGTTATATGGATTTCCTAGATTCTACTCAAAATATAATTTCATTTGATTTCTGAGAAAAACAGAATTTCAAATTCAACTCTGTTCCAAATTCAAAAGCACATTAGAATCGAATGAGCCAGATTGTGGTGTACAACTAAAATTATACTTACAAGGGGAAGGGGCTGCTCTTCTGAGTTCCTCTTCTTCTGAAGGAAAAAAACAGGATGGAAAAATAAGCGACTAAAAATCGTTTTGTCAGCATATAGTTCTCCATGATTCATAAAAACCAGCAGTATGAAGAGAAAGGGAAACTACAGTAAAACGACTTGGCAGCACCTTCAGTAATGACAGTGGGGAAATACACAGTCAAGCAAAAAACAAAATCACCAAATCAGGAACAGCATGTAGTAACAAAAACTAGGTAAGAAGTAAGTAAGCTTTTGTAAGACTTTGTGCAGCTATTAAGTTACAGATGTGCAGTAGAACAAGAATAGTTATAGATCATTTTCTGAATTAAAAAGAAAAAAGAAAAATACAGACTACTCTAGCTATACAAACAGAATGGATCTGAAACACAAAGCTTTCCAAAAGCACTCACAGACTTTTCATGCTTTCATCTACAGCCTCAAGTTCTGCTGGAAAAATATACCAGCAGGACACTTTTAAAAAATACTTAAAGGAGAAAGTTCTATACCTGCTTTCTGTCCAAACTCAACATGGAGACTATGAAAATTCCAAATTTAACTCCCAGATCTACTGGAAAACCACACACCTTTTTTGTTTCCCATGGGCAGGTTGGTACTCAGCAAAGATGCAAAGGAGCTTTGTTTTGACAGCTGTGCCTTAGCTGCCAATGCATTATTCCACAGGGCTTTGATCAGCATGGATGCCAAATACAAGGTCTGGAAAGAAAACCAGGGAAAAGTCCCATTAAGCAGCAGGTGTTGGATATAAAGATCCACTGTTCATTTTTCTCTATGCCAATACTATAGCTCACCTAAATAAACTCATCAAAATAAACAACTCAACTAAATAATGTTGTGTGAAACACATTCTAACTTTAGACAAGAAGTTAAAATCTTCCATCAGTGCTTATGTAATCTCTAAAAATTATCTTTCAAAAGCCAGGAAAGGTGTAACTGAAGAAACATGACAACTTTACTCCCTTTGTAGAGCTCCCCTTTTCGGCATTAGTGAATATTCCTTTAGGAAGACAAATCCATCATGGCTGTTTAACACTCTAATTTAATTGCTTTTCTCATGCCAGTGATGTTGCTGGCCTTGTCTTTACCTGTTCAGTGTGAGCACTAGGATGAAGAGTTGAGACAAGGTTAAGAAGGTGTCTGAGCGGGACGGGGTCCAAGTTTTTGATCAAAGAAGGAAACAAATCGTGTATGTAACGACTGCAATGCTTCAGCTACAATGTACAAACAGAGAGGGTAACAGGAACGGCAAAATAAACAAATAAATCAAATAGTGCAGCAAATAAACACATTTGTACGAATTCTCAGGAGCAGTTGTCGAATAATTTCAAACTCCAGTAGATTTGCAATTTGGACTCAAGTAATTTTGACACTGTAAAGCCTGCAAACGTACAAATCAAATGTAACAGTTCCTTCCTTAGTTCTAGTTCCGAGACATTAGGCGAAAAGAAGAACTGGAAGTTTGTTTTGTATTTGAACTTAAATATGACTTCTAAAATATTGGTTTATATGCTAAATCTGAGGGAAGCAGTATTTGCAATGATTACCTTATTAGAAGTGGTAAATACGAATAAAGCCTACTCAGGAACAGATTGTGTGAGGATTATAAAGAAATCTTTTGTTTTTCCAGTGATGGATGTCAAAAAACATGACAGTGTGCTCAGCTAACTACTCTATTTCCACATGAAAGTGACAGTGCTCCTGGATTATTCCTCTTTGGTTAAATGCTGCTTTTCACAGCACTTAAAAGTTTCATTACATTTGTAAGGATGTTGTTACTCAGAAAGTAAAATAATCATTACGGGAAACTTCTAGACAAGAAATTCTTACAAGGTTACCACACTTGCACCTCAAAAGGGTTTTTTTTCATGATTTATTTTGCCTCCCTGGCATTAAAATAGCTGTGTCAGCAATTTACTGTATACAGGCCAACTTTCACAGAATTCACAGTGGAATGAAATCACATGGGTTCTATACAAAGATGAATTTAAACATTTTGAGATAACATCAATTTAGGGAATATGAATTATTGTCTAAAAGCTATTTCAAAAGTGGAAAATACTATAAGGAAAATACTATAAGGCCTTCTATTCTTGCAGTCAAAAGGCATCAGCCTTTTAAACAATGTTAGAGGTTTAAGCCTTTTACAGAAGTCATCACAACCTACCTAACTCTGATATCAAACATATTTTGAAAATATCGTTGTCAAAATGAACACTTAAACTGTCAAAATTAGGTAATTATATTATTCCTAAAGTAGTATAAAATATATTGAAAAAATCTAGCGGTCTAACAGTGTGTGTGAAATTCACAGACATACTGTGTGAAAACATCATGGAAGTGAAAATACTGTTTTAAAATGTAGTATGAAATAAATAATTATTAATTGCTCTGACACAGAAAAATGGTGGAGCAAATGCTGTTCCAATGAGCATTTAATTAACATTCCAGCTTCATGTTTTAACGACAATGGACCACACTGGTTCAGAATGTGTGTTCAGTACTATTTGATTGAAATAAATGACAAAGAAATATTGAACACATAAAAAATCCTCTTTAAATTCTAACCTGTTATAACAGTGTGTTCCCTAGGCCTGCTCATGCCTATTGTACTGAAATCCCCTAAATAAAAAATGTCACAACCTAAAATAACAAGCACAGCGACCCATTTAAAGTAGGATACAAATCAATCTTTCTGAAGGCAAAAAGCCTATTGGAGTTTCCAGCTTTAGCAAACAAAAAATAAAATTTCAGTGCCTTCTATAGATTTTAAAAGCAGCAGAGGAGCACAGCTGTAAACTTCATTGCCACAATTTTCACCTGATTGTTCCCACCAGGAGTACCAGAAATGGAAGCTACAATACACAGGAGCAAGGTAATTTAGCACAACAGTAAAAATATTGCAACTATTCTACAACCTTCATCCTGAAAACGTGAAAACGCTCTGTCCTTGCTATACAACTCCATTTTTTTTCCTTGTATAAAGTAGGCAGGGAGATTTTTTGCATCTAATAAATAAGCCAGTAACTGTGGCAGTTACCTAACTTGACATTTTGGGCAGCAAAATGCTCAGTCGGTCAAGAAAAAATAAAAAACTGAACTTTAAGAATGTGAAACAAAATCAACTTATTTTCTATTTTGTTTTTATTTTATCATTCCTGGAATAACAAAAATTCAATATATACCTGTGCAGCAGCCCAAATACAGTCTATATGTTGAGTACTAAGTCTCCCTTCAGCTGCAAGAAAATTCAGAATCACTTGGCACTGTTTGATGATCTGCAAAGTGAGAACATAGGAAAGATTTACTAGAACAACAACTTAATCCTCCATGTTTATACCAAATTAATAATAATTGAATACAAACCTCAATATGTAAATTTGGTCCAAAAATGTGCTCAACTACATTGTTGCTGATAAGCCAGTCTGCAAGTTCTTTTGCAATTGACCTGGAGATGAAAAAAGAGTGGAAACATAAAATGATCTGCCTGTAATATTTATTCTGTGCTCTTCTCTAGCACAGCACATCCTGCAAGCTGATATCTGCAATTGTAGTGAGGGCACAAAAACCTTCTGAACACAAATCATAGTCAATGTTCATTTTTCCAAGCAGGAAGGAAATGATTTCTATATTCTTTTTCTTTAGCTGGAAGACTAATGCTGAATATCAACATATCCCTTCTGGATCATCAGCAAACATAACCAATAATTCTCGTCATTTTATTAGTTAATGTTCAACAGACCATGTGCAAACAATTCCGAAGACCTCACAGGTATGATTTTGACACTGCTATTTAATCCAAGTTTATAATGAAATTCCAGAAGTATTGAAGTGTAGCTAAAGGTAGGAGTGACAGAAATTATTTTCTTAAGGAAGCCACGGATGTATTTTTAGATTTGCTTACACAAACAGCAACTCTCCCAAACTGTGTTCATCGTGGTTCATACTTACACACATGCAGCACACAGATACATCAAAATTCTCATTCTGCTTATCCATACCAACAGGGAACTTTACCCACTGCCATTCCTTAAGCAAATATTCAAACTGACCAGGATAAGGAAATTGAGTTTTCCAAAACAAAAGCTCAACTTCCAGAAAGCACTGCCCTGTCTGGAAAGCAGTGCATAAGCTCCTTTTTATTCCTTCTCTTCAAGCAAATGTTTGTTTACCCTGATTTTGGCACCAGAAGCAATTACAGGACATCAGAGTATTTAAAGCCCAGATTTTGGTTTAAATGGCCCTGGAATAACAGTGCTGTGTTTCACAGGGAGGAGAGGATGGAGGGAGGGGGTGCCTTAGAGGACTTGAGGAAGAGTTATTTTTACCACTTCTCCTCATGTCACATTTATGATCACTATTAAAATCCAGGATTGCCAATCTTTATCATCCTCAAGAAGGAAACAAGGTTTTCTGGGTAAAAAGAGATTGCCCTTGTAGGTTTTCCAAACAGGATTCACTACTCAGGGGCACACTGCCAGTGCTTCAATTGTTTTGAATTGCCTGATCCTCATGGCTGAGCTCAAGGAGCAAAGTTACAGTTACTCCACATCATTTCTAGACTGTTTTCTTCTAATTCCAAGACACTGGGAAACAAATCTTCTCACATTGTTCAAAGATAACTTCCCATAACATTAAAGTAATGACTGGACTGCAAGGTACAAAACTCTGCCAACAGTTAACATTTATGGTTTATCAATAAATTAATTTTACACTGTAAAGTCAGTTTGACAGAGGATCTGCTCAAAAAGGGATTGAAAAGATAATTTACATCTGTTCCATTAGTCCAAGATGTCTAACTTCCCACAGCCTCATTTCAAAACCAAACCAAAACCCAGCTATTGCCAACACCCAAAAGATGCCCACCCAAACCAAACTTTGGCACATGCACATTTCTGACTCAGCCAGAGCTTGGATTTCTGTCTAACAAAGTCTGAAGGAAGACTTTCCCTTCCTCTTGCATTTGAGTTTTTCAGCCCATAGCTTTGAGAACAAATCCCAGATAAATAACCACTGCTAGGCTCACTGGCAATGCCAGTATGAAGGGACACATTCCTCCTGGGGTCTCTTTATCCAAACCCTCCTGCTCGCAGCACAATATCCATTAGGCTTTGTATCCAGTCATATGTTGCATTTTAACCACTCCAAAGGGAAGAATAAAAGCTCTCCTCTAGAGTAAGTTCCTTCATATTTTATTAAATTACCATGGTAGTTCTCTGTCTCTAATTCACACCATGTTTATTCTGAGAAACCACAGATAATTGTTTTGAAGGAATACCTTTTTTAATGGATGTATTTTCAGCAGTAACAAACTCTTTATCCTTCTGTTGAGCTCAACTTTGATAAAGCAACATATCAGATTTCTGAAGGTAAATGTGCATTTGATATGCATTTGATGAGGACGACCAAAAACAAGAGGATCCTTGTGCAAGGCAGAATGAAGCCCTTGTGCTTCCCAGAGAGAACTGTTCCTCCCAGAGAATTTGGCTGAGGGCACAGCAATCAGTACTTTTTAAAATGATCAAGTTATCACTCCCACAAAGTATTTTGTTCTCCGATTTACTAAGGAATATATTTACAATATCAGATTCAAGGATTCACCAAAAAAGCTAATTTCAGTGTAAATGAAGGGTGTCTGTCTTCATTCCTGAGCATTTCCATTTCAGTAAAGGTTTTCCTGAAAAAATTACTCTTTTGTATTAAAGGAAATGGTGAGAGTGAAAATCATGCATTATAATCAAAGCATAGATGGGCTTTTCCCTCTCACATGAAAGTAGCAGCACAAGGAATGGTTTTACAAGATTGATATCCAAATCAGACAGACTTTAGGAGTAAGAAAATTCACCTTGGGAGTAACACATATCAGCTGTTTTTCATGAATTTAGAAATTGGATAGCAATATGAAAAGTAATTTAAAGAACTTGATACTCTCTATGGTTCTAGGTTGTGGCGGAGGAAGGAGAAGAGAATAAAAAGGCAAAGGTAGCAGCTACTCTGGTTTAATTGTCTCTAAATGTCTCTCACACTGGAAATGTACATAACACTTAATCCACTTCTCCCTAGAATTTTTAATGTGAGTTCATGGAAAATTCATATCTGTCAAAAGTAACTGGTTTACTTCCAAGAAATGTAATTCAAGTACTTTTGACATGAGTTTCCCCAGGCATTCTATGAGACTGCAAGGAAGAGAGGGGGAACTGTGCAGCTGGTGATATAACTTCATGTTTTGAACTGCACAGAGTGTTGCTCATTCTTATCCTCCAGTTCATGCATTTTCCTGGTAGGTCAAAGAACACCTCTCTATGAAAGGACTGGGTTAAAGTCCTGGAAACATTTTAATCTAAGGCTGTGGTGCAATACTTGGTACCCACATGATGACCCAAATCCAGGAATAAATCCCACAGCAAAGTAACCCCCCTCAAAGAAAACCTTATTTATTCAACCCATCAATTCCCCATGAAGCTATAAAAACACACCAGCTCAGAGCTGGATGAAATACAACAGCAAGTCCACAACGTCACTGAAAACCAGAATATAAAAGCTCCAAGGAAAAGATGCAGCTCTGTAACTGGCAGCTTGCAAGGGAGGAACACTAACACCTCTTGACAACATCACTGAAATAGGATCTATAACAAAACAACAGATGTGAAACCCTGATCTCAACTATTTAGGATCAGAAATGCAAAGAGGATACAGAAGGCACCTTCCCAACACACATTCAAGCACATGTTTTTGCTTCTGAGCACAAACTTTCCTCTTTGATGCTCCGAAACCACCACTCTGACATCATCTGGAATATTTGTTTAACTGCTGTGTGGGCCACAAGAAAGAAACATTAGTGACCTTAGTGAAAAAAATCGCTTTTTTTCTGAGAAAATCTGAAGAGATCCCTGGGATTTGGTAAAGAGAGAGAAGAGGTGTTTAAATAATGCTGCCAGGAACTCAAGTCAGTAAGCTTAGACAAAAATGGAGAAAGCAAGAGTTAACATAAGGTACGACACTGCAGTGAAGGGAAAAAACAACACAGAACTTGCAATTGAGTATCTCAATAAACAAGGAAAGAGAGGGAAAGAAAGGAGAAGAAATAATCCAGTTCTTTCTGTTCACAGGTGAAAGGAATTTTGGACACCTGAAAGTGCTCTGTAGGAAGCTTTTCAAGTGAGGGTAATCAAGGTTTTTAAACGAGTGAGGAAGTTGCCTCAGTGTCAGCCTGGAACCTGAAACCCAAATACTTGGCTGCCTGCCAAGTGAAGAGCAAAACAAAATCTCTCTTTACATGTGTTATTTCCAGAAGCTGACAGTGTCCTCACTAAAGAAAAGACCAACACTTTTTCCTCTTGTGGTCCAAGTACCACCAAAAAAAAAAAGAGTATCTTTCACTTCCTGAAAAGCATCATCATTTTTCACTATGTGACATCAGCGAAACAGTTGCAGGAATCACTTATTCAAAGACTCTGAGACTCTTCTGTTCAGGCTTGTTATTTTTAGCTTCAGTAGATTTCACACTCCTCAGTACCTCAGATTGCAAAGAATTTGGTTCTATCTTTAGAGCCAGGAACAGCTAAAGTAGAAGTCCATCTCTGAGGGGTATGATGCAGCTGAGTGGCTGAGACATTGCCCACTTCTGGACGACACATATCCTCGGTCACCACAAAGCCTCAACCCTCGAGAAGACAGGGAAATGAAATCTCGAAAGCCACACAAATACCTACAGCTACAAAACAGATCCCTCCTTCTCAGCTTTCTGCTGCTTCCAAGTGCAATTTGTGAAATCTAGTGTTTTCCTGGACAGAAGATGCTTTAGCTTGTCTTACCATGGAAAAACTGCAGTGCTGAGGATAAAGGTAGGAAGCTACCACTGCAAAATATTTGCTAAAAAATCCTGATATTAACTCTGAACAAAGAAGAGCCAGGACTAACTGAAAGCTGCCTTTTTTTTTTTTAAGGTACCTCCCGCAAACCCACCTTATCAAGATACAGAAGGAGAAATCCCAAAGGTTGACAGTTCCAAACACATCTGGAAAAGTCAAAACATGTAATGGGGGTGACCAGACATAATGCAGAACGTCTTCTTTTGGCAAATCTGCAGAGGCTACAAAGGTACAAAATAAAACTTAGGACTTCCTTTCTCTCCTAAGGAAAGAACACAGGAATGAAAAGCTTTCCTTTGCTTTGCTGCTCATTCAGTCACTGCCAACTCCCTAAGTGCCTTTTCATCCAAAAATTTCTCAGGAGCAGAGTCTGTAATGAGAGGGAAGCTTTGTACTGAACAAACTGGAGAAGTGAGACATTTTCCCCATCCTTCTGCTCCAGCCCTTTCTGATTATTTGGCTGGAAGACATCAGTGATTCCACAAGATATCTGAAGATGAGCAGCAATGCTTGATACTGATTTGCAACCAACCTTTTAGGTAAAACACCAGAACAACTGGAATTCTGATTTTCAAAAAAAAATCACCTACTACAAAAGTGGAAAAGAAGGTTTTCTGTTCGTGCTGCATTCCTTTCAAATGACACCCTGTTTACAGATGCCCCTGCCAAGAAAGTAATATCCCAAAGGAGAATCTGACAATTTCCTTCAGCTTTAAAATAACCCTGATGCTCTTGCAGAGTACATCTGTTCTTCTGCAGGGAAATTTAACCATTCCTCTCTTTTTCCACATTCATAACTTCTCTTTTTTACATTTGACACAAAAAAATCAAACAGCTTCGTATTAGGTTTAACTGGCACAATCACTTGTTAATATTACTATGTCATAAAAACTACCTTTGTTCCAGATTTTCAGTGTGAGGGAAGGAGAAGAACTGGATAAATCTGAGGTTTGTCAATCCCAGTGTAACAACACAGCATGATCTGGGAGTACAGTGTAGGAAACACCCCAGCTGACCTCACATTCCCAACATGCTCCCCTCCTGCAGTACTTACTATTTATTTCTTATTCCCAAGGTATTTCCACAACTCCACGGAAGCAAAAGTGCCCTAAATTCTGGTTCTGTTTAAAATAGCAACACATTCCCAGAAATGTCTCTTCAAATATCTAAGGTGCTTTTTACATGAAATCTCCAGAATTGTGATCATGACTGAAGCCCAATTTCAAAAAGTGTTCAAGTGAAATTTGTAATAAAAGTATGCAAACAAAAGCAAGACACTGCTGCTGTGAGAGACTTCCCATTAATAAAGTACTAGAGAATGTGTGTCTGTGGCTCCAAACATAAACAGAGTATATCACCCCCCCAAGAGAAACTTAAGAAGTATATTATCAGTAAAATTCTAAAATTTACACATTTTGCCTGTTATTTCACAAGAACTGTTAGTGCATCTACCAAACTACATATTTTTAATTAAAATTATTGACAGTTCTACCATTAAGTTTAGAGTTACTACAGAAGTGAATACATTTCCTGGCTGGAATACAATCCCACAGGTGAATCGTCTTGAAGATTTATGTGAGTCCCTTTAAAATTGTTCAACACACCTGAGTTATACAAATAAGGACTTTGAAGGAAAAAACCAACAACAACAGCATTGCCTCACAAACTGGGTGGAAAATTAACAAGGTTGGGAGCCAGTGATGGCAATACAAGTCTTGGTTAAACAAATCATCTGGAGAAATGAGAGGATGGCAAAAATTATATTAATTAGCTGGTTTTTATTTATATATCACCATGGAAATAATGGGCCATTATAGGTATTTATTATTTCAGTATCTACATTTTTCTAAAGCTCACCTTGATTCTATGCTTTAATACAGAAAAACAAATCAGAAACATTTAGAAATATTTTACAGTTACCATTTAAAACCATTCATTAACCCCCTGATTAGAACATTTCTAATAAATGTCTCAGATTACCACTGCTCCCCCACTGTATATAATCCATAGCAACAACAGAGAAGAACTGCAATCATATTAAAGCATTTGAAGTATTCAGAATAAGGTTCCTACTTACGTTTCTGTGTCTGAAACTAATGACTCATTATTACACACATCATTGAAGGTATGAAGTTGATTCTATAGTTAAAAAAAGGAAGAAAAAAAGTTACAATTTTATCCAAATATTTAGTGAGGCAGTTTTCTTATATTTCAAAATAGTATTAGTGACATTATAGGATTTATATGTTTTTAAGTTGTTTAGACAAAAATTAGAGAACGAAAATCATGTATTTTTACAGGAAATGAAGCTTTCAAACATGTCCGAAGTCTTAAGTTTAAGACATTACAGAGGAAAAAAAAAAAAGCCTGTTAGAAGTTTTACATCTCTTTTCCATTTCTTCCCTCAGCATCAATGGCTGCGTATCCAATTCTTTACACGTATAATTCTTCAATGTACATAACATTTAAAAAGAATATTTTAAATTACATAATAGAAATTATTTGGCATCTTAGTTTAAAAAAATTGAAGGCACAGTAATGTGAATTTTTGAAGTTAAAATTAAACTCATTGCATAACTTTGTCAAAATATTTACTCTCTTGAAACAATTCTAGTACATGCACTCTATAATTCAGGTGAATTCACTATCTTCTCAAACACTCTGTGTGTGAAGACTTCTCAAGTCTCCACACACAGAGTTACTTGTGTCCAATCTCAACAATTTTCAGGGGTAAAAGCCAGTTTTGAAAAAACAAAATGGAAAACATGCATTGAAATTGGTGAGACACGAGAGCCTGACTACACAATTATTAACAGATTGACTAGTAACAGAGAATTGCAAATGAAACATATTTAGGAGTGGAAATGAGAGCTGGGTCAGATAACACAGTGCAAGCTCACTGATTTTTCTTAAGATTCACCTCCAAATGAAAATATTTTGAAAGAGTGACAGAGTCTTCAGCTGTTCCTACCACCAATTTTAAATCCAGGGTCACCACTGATCAACACTTCCCACACCAAATCTTTCTCCAAAGCAATTCTGACAAAGACTGTTTTTTCATACTGGGATTTGCAAACAATATTTACAAAAACTTCAACTAAACTCTTAGAATTCTGCCACAGCAGCACAAGACAAAGCACACGTGTGACAGTGTTGCAACACCTTGCTCTCCCCTCACCTCCTAACAGGTTTTTCACTTCAAGTTATGTTTCCTTGAATGCCAGAGGGAATAAAATCCTTTTTCATTTTTTACTAGCTATGAAACACTGTAAGAAACTAAAGGCACCTATGCCCAGACACTCAATTGATGCAACACAAATGTGGCAGTGACAAAGGATACAAAGGTAGAAAGGCTTCAGCAGAGAAAGCTGAGCACTAAAAAGCATGTCCCTGGGCTCATCTCCAAACCCAGGCACCAAAAAACAGGGAAAAAAAATTCTATCTGTGAGGAAATAGTAGAGAGAGAATGTATTTTGGAGCTGAACAACCTCAATAGGTGACAGAGAGATGAAATGGAAGAGGAACAAGGTAACAACAAAAATAAAACTTTCTATTTGAATGAGAAAAAAGAATAAATTGTCTCAGTGTTCTAGAGCAGTTTTAAAGACTAGTCACATAAAAAAACAGACTCAGTAACTTATTAGCATAAAATAGCTTACAATATTCAATTTTTACAAGCTGAAAACTATTTGCTTTAGTCTAAAAACACTAAAATTTTTCTTCTCATAATACATGTCTGTTCTTTAAAAACTCTCATTTTTACAGCAATATTTATCAATCACAACACGTAAAAACATATAACTACTTAACACAGCTTCACACTCCCTTAAATGAGCTAGATGCCTGAAAAAATAAAGCAGCTGATGAATTCTTATTTTCAGACATTGTTTTGGCAAGGATACACAAACAACCACACACTGGTAGCTGAACAAGGAGAATTGTATAAAACCAAAGAAAAGTATTTCTAGGAGTTGAAATCTAATGTAACTGGAATGATGCAAAAGAGGAAATAGATTTTAAGATCAATTATAGTGCATGGATGTAGTTCACAGCCTGTTTTTACAACCTAGTAAGTTACTGTATGTAAATAAATATTTAATCTGGGTAAAAGCCAGAGATAATCTGATTAAAAGTAATTATAGAACTCTTTAAATTGCAATTTATTAAATTGAAGGTACTTCTATCTATAACTATAGTGAGAAGCAAAATCAAGTTTAAGTAAACTTGTACTCAGTGACACCACATCACCAGAAGAGAGAAGGCCAAATATGTTCAGAAAACACAAAGCTGAAAAGGCTCAGATGGATAAAAAACTTCACTTTTGCCCCCCTGTGAGACTGTTTCTCTATGGTTTTAGGCAGCAGTGACAAATCAAGACTGCCCAATGTATCTTGCCTGGTGCAATGTGGAGCATTTCCATGGGAAAGGGAAAGATGGGGATTTTTTTAGTTTTAATTGTTTTCTATTTGACGCTGTATGTATTTACCTCTTCAATTCAACCTTCTGCTAATTAATGCAGAAATGCTCTCTCTGGAGAACAGAGTGTACTAACCAACAGAAAACGAGATTTGTGCAATACAAAGCAGCAGCTAATTGCAGCAGGGTCAAGATGCTGCAAAGGTAAAAACACAAACAGATTGAAAGCCTTTCTCAACAACAAATACTGCCGTGGCAAGGGGCTCCATTTCAACACAGCTGTCACAAACCACAGCTCTAAGGGTGTTGTTTAGCGCGTGAATTGTTCAGGTAATGTGAGCCAGTTCCATATGGTGCACAACACAGCCACCACTTGGACTCAACTCCCAGCAAACCCTACCCTCAACCATCATGTCTGTCATTTCCTAAAGCTGCATGTAAGAGGATCCTGCTCTGCTGCTTTCACACATTAAAAAAAAAGCCCCCCAAACAAGCCTGTAAATCATAAAGCACAACAAGAAACGTTTCTTGCGAACATAATCGATATTTTTTAGAAGTTCTTACTGTTATTTGGCTCAGCCCAGCCAATCTCATTGTCAAAGTTGGTGACATGAAGTATTTGAATGCAAGATCAAGACTTTCTTTATCAAAACACAAGGCTGTATCCAAGGGTTCTTTCACTGTGCTCCACATTAAATCTGCCATGTTCCGGGCCGCGCTCTGCCGCAACTCCTGGTCTGACAGTTTACATAAATACCTGGGAGAAATTACAAATGGAAGAAAAATAAAAAGGGTATCATTCAAACTAGAATATTCCTGAAGCCATCTTAATTATAGCAAAGATGGATTTCCAACAGCTCTAAGATCACTCAGTCTTAAAATACCACTACTAAAAATTTCCACCAATTAATGAAAAACACCAAGGAAAACCAGCAATATGTATAATATTTTTAAAAGTAAATTACTAAAGAATTTTGAACAGGTTAAGTCCTTTCTCTTGCAGTCTTTTAATCCTGCACAATGAGTTGCAATCAAACATTCCCTGCAAATGGAAGGTATAAGAAATACTTACAAAAACTAATATACAGAACCTGGTGGAAACCTCAGTCTTACCTAACCAAGACTAACACACAGAAAATCTGTAGTGAAATGCCTGTAAAGTTCACATACAAAACACCAACACAACTGAGAATTTCTCCTAACTGAATGTGTAACAGAAAAATGTTTAGGAACAAGCTTTCCTGAGCTTATTTTGATGCCATTAAAGATGGCACAGTGAAAGGTACATGCATACAAAGTTAGCATAATTAATTTTTTCTGCTGTTCTTCAGCATTTTGAAGGTTCAGCTACATCCAACTGCACAGAAATGCGTTAAAAATCCATTTGTTTGACAGCCTAAGCTTGGATCTGTCCTTGGAGACTGGCCAAATAGATGCATGAATCTTTTAAAAAACACATTAGATATTGAACTACACTTAACCAGATTTATGCACCATTCCTTTGCATTTACATCATATAAACATCAGTACATTTTTTTTCAAAAGCAAAGCTACAGGCCCTGATTCTTATTTAGATGATGGTTCTTTGCCACAGCTCTTGTGTAGAGGCCTTAAAATAAACACACTTAAATGATACTTAACACTGTCAAACAGAGAAAAGAGACTTCAGTGCAAATAATCCCAGAGACTGGAGATCTACAACAGGAATCACACATCAGTAACAGGGGGACAAAAGAAGGATCATTCCAGGCCACGGCAATCAGATCCTTCCCTGTTCTTTGTTGTGAAATTTGTTTTCTTGTGTGGAGCACTAGAAATCAAACCCTGGCAATAAAATGCTGTTTCTGTGCTATGAGCTCTAAACAGAAGCAAAGGAGGGATGGAAAGGGAACATTCATTTTAAAAGTTCAGCAGCAAACAGACCCAGTGACCTGCCTTTAACCTGCAGACAGGTGAGAGCAGTTACACTCTGAGAGGAAAATGTCCTGGTCTGTGTTACCAAACAATTACTTGTGATTAGCAAATGAGGTGATTTGTCATCAGCAAATAGCAATGGCAGCACTTGTCTTCCAGCAACCATGCTGTATGTCCTGCCCTACTGACAAAGGGACATCCAGCATCTCTGTCCAGCTGTGTCAACAGCAAATTAAACATTGAGGATTTATTTCATGGGAGAGGCAGTTAATTTAAAAAACGGAGGCCATAATTAAGCTCCCATACCCAATCACAAAAAAGCAGGTACAGAGTTGTGGGATTTGGAGTTGCCATCTCTGGAAGTGTTCAAAAAAAGCACAGAAGTGGCACATGGGGCCATGGTTTAGTCGTGAACATGGCAGTGCTGGGTTCAAGGCTGAACTCCATCTTAGGGGCGTTTTCCAACCTTCATTATTCTATGACTCCCAGCAATTTTCATCTCCCCATTTTTATATGCAAACTCTCATCAGGCCTGGCTCCCAGAGCTTTTCTGTGTCCATAATTCCCATCAAGTCAGACTCAATAGTTTGGTTAAGCACTTCTAAACATCTCAGAAATGTCCAAACACATCACATGAACTCCCTCATTTTACAGAGGACAGATGAGTGCATGCACTGAGCAGGGGGATGGACACATCTATATATACAAAGGAAGGGTGCTTTCACTCAATTTCTGTAACAGGACTTGGACCTGAAATCTTCCTCGCACTACAAAGTTTGGTGATGTAACTACATTAATGTAGTTTATAAAATAGAACATTTCTTATTTTAATGCAACATTGTCAGTCTAAACCTACTTTCATTTATATAATTCACATTACATCCACGTTTTGAACCTGAATCAGACTTGTGTCATATTTTCTGTATTGTAATATCGAGAGCACGTTTTTAAAAAAATTCCACTTTATAATAAGTGGAACTATGGTGTAGTGCATTTTCATAGCTACAAAAGTACTTTAACAGTATCTTCCGTTTTGCCAAGCAAGCTACAGAGAACAGAGCACTTGTTACCACACCGTTTTTAACACAACAGGGTTTTCTAACCTAAAAAGCAGCAGAAGATGGCAAACTTCTCTTTAGAAGAGTAACGGCAGCCAACACTAGAAAATTTATTGGCACTACTACACTGGTCATAAATCAAACATGATCATATCTTTACTACAAAGATTAAAAGCACAGAAACTTGCAGAGTAGGCCACACCTCCTTTATTATTGTGCAAAGATGGAATGCCTTAAACCTGTCTGCATCAGTAAAATTTAATGTTTTTAGAGGTATAACATTACTGTTAACAAAAAAGAGATCTTTACCTAGCACTGGCAATTAAGTCACATCTTTCCCTACACGGACTACCTGTAAATTTGCTGCATTGCCTCACGTAAGAACAGTAGAGCAAGGGAAAGGTCAATTTAACCCAAAATAGCCACTCTAAAAGTGGATTGAAGACTTATCCCATGTATAAAAAAATGGATGGACCTATCTACTACCGTGAATTCATTTATCTCTTCCTATTTATACTTCTGGCTTTCTCATTAACCTGTACCAGTCAATTTGACAATTATACTTGAGTCAAAAACAAACTCTTTTCACTTCTTGGATCTGCAACCTGACAACTGGGTAGCACATTCTCCATTCCTGGTTTTTAAAAACCTGTGAATTACCATTTCCTACTTATTATCTCCATATCATTCATACATGATATGAATTGCCCTGTCAAAGAAAAAAAAAAAAACCAACACTCCTAGACTCTGTCTCTCCTTTTCTCAATGTAAATTTTTTATTGCCACCTTCTTTATCACCCTTCCTACCACAGAGGTAGTTCTATTATTATCTGAAGGATGGAAGGATCAGAACTGTATAGACAGTATAGAAATGTGAACATGTGATTGACTCATATAATGGCTTAATAATAGCTTCCATTCTACCTTCATTATTTTTTTAATTCTTACATTTTTATCTTTTTGAGTCTGATGAGCATTAAGTCTTCAAGGAAGAGATGAATGATATGCCAGGACCTGTGTAATCTATTTAATCTGGAGATTTTGCTTAAATTAGACTTTCAGAATAAAATGTAACCTTTTTATACATCTGCAGAAAGGATACTTCACATATTATAGGACCTGTCCTGCCAGCCTGGCATACTTAAAATAATCAATTAATAGATAGTACCTACATTTAATGTTTTTAAATATCAGCTTTAACCTACTTAAATTATTTCACTTTGCTGTATTTGGGGATAGAGAGTTCAGTTTTAAACATGCAGTTCCATGTTAATGTAATGCTTAGAATCACATATTATGCTTCAGGACTTCAGCCACACAGCTGTGAAATCATCTTTTTTTCCCTTTAATCTGCCTCCTTTGGACCACAGATGCAAAAGGGCATCCAGCAGAATGAGTCAGTTCTCCTGATGTGTCTGGTTATTGTCTTCTGACTTATCTATTCTTTTTACTTCAAATTTTTAAACTTTTTTGGAGGAGGTTTTTGGGTTTTTTTGTGATTAAAACCTTTGAGGCTCATTAGAAGAGGTTTTCATTACATGTAGTGGCAAGGAGTGGTCTTGGGTACTCCCATAAACCCCATCTTAAGATGAGTATTTTTAATATAGGAGAGTAATTTGAATTCTTTCAGCTGTATTTTCTATGGGAAGCATCATGGATCAGGAATTGTTTGGAGCTTCCACTTCCTCTGCATATACTAGTGGTGTGTGTGCCCCGTGCCACAGCCACCCAGGAGCCACTCCCACTTGGAATTTCCTCTCACTGTACTCCAGCACAGATTGTTCTGTTTCTGCCTAACTGGGGCAGAGACAGGAATCCTTCACAAAAAATGTCTCCAGATCCATCTCCAAGCAGGAGACAGTGTGAAAGGGTTGGGAGCAGAAAAGGGGTGGAATAAAACATGCTCCTGGTCAGTGCTACTGCTGCACTTCCTACAGGACAGAACTCTCCATGGCACTTTAAGTCAACATTCTCACCACTGAAAAAACTGTCCTAAAAACACCACTGCTGAGAGCTCCTGCACCCCTGAGATATTCCGGATCTGGAACCCTACAGAGCACCTCTCATCTCTGATCTTGAGGCAGAAGACAGATGGAACCAATGTCTTTGTTCATAAAGAGACATCATCAACTCACCCTCATTAAAACTGCATTAAGTCAGGACTTATTTTCTTGAATCACTTTTGGAAGTCTCATTTAATGAGAATTTTGCAATTTCAAATGCAGAATTCTAAGACATTAGGATCAGTAAGAGCTTCCTTCTGAGGAGGTCAAAATCACTTTGCTTCCTAACTGAAAGATGTAACTTTTACTTCATGTAATTTTAAATTTAATCCTTTATTTTTTTCCTACGCTGCTTAAAAACACAGGCCTTTCAGAGGCAAGATGTGAATGCCTGTGCTCCATTGGCCAGACAGAAAATAACATTTATTCATCTTCTTCTAGTGGCAGCAATAATGACAGGATTGTGTCCATGATCTCTGGAAATTCCAGCGGTGTTCTCCCCTCTATAAATACACGCTTTGCTGTTTCCTTCATCCAGTCCTTGTAGAAATAAGCATAACATAAAGGGTAACCTCAGCTGAAAAAAAGTGCTGCTGAGATGCCAGTCAGGTGATGTCTCCTGCTGATCCAGCCCTGCAAAATGCACTTCCTGCAAGGAATCTACAGGAGCAGTAAGTAACTGGACCTAAATCAGAGCCCCAGGAGCTCCTTCTAGACTAAAACCCTCCCGAAACCCCCTTAGTTTGCAGGGCAGCAGAAGCTCTGCAGGATTTCTTTAAAAGGTGCTGTGCTGCTGTGCCCAGGATTGTGTCCCTTTTTTTCTGTCTTCTTCCTGAAGTAAAAGCAGATGGAGACCCAGAGACTCAAGCTGCTAAGCCAAGATCTGTAAGTTTGACAACCATGTGGAGTGAACTGCATCCATCAAGAAAGTAATCTTTCCCTGAAGGCATCTGTGTTCACGTCTGTCCCACATAAAGGTACAGCACTAGAGGTTATTTTTGTTATATGGCCTCCAAGCTTCAGTCCCACTCCTTAAGTGAATATTCACTAGAAAAGCCTTGGATTTTGTAACATTGAGACACCTCAGATCCCATCAGGATTCAGCTGTGAAAAATAAAAACTGGGAGAACATCACCTTCCTGCTCTAAGCTGGGTTTTCCATAGATGTATGCTGTGTCAGTGTTATCTTTCTGACTGATGTGAACCTATTGTAAATTCTACAGACAGACATCAAGGGCATTATTTATGGCAAGAAGCTGCTGACAAATCATACTGCAAATCAAATATTCTAATGGGTAAAGAGGAAGAGATGAGAACCCCAAAAAAAATCTTCTATATATTCCGGTGACCTCAATTCCCCCTATAGTTATAAAATACAAAATGTTTTAAGCATTACAGGATGACAAGCAAGGATTGGCAGCAGCAACTACAGGATGTATTATTCTGTCTCGCTCAAATAGTTCTTTATTATCAGCCTAACTCTAATTGCTGACCCCTCGATGCTCTTTTTCATTTCCATACATTGCAAGAAAACACGGAAGGCTCATGACCAAATTCCCAGGTATACCAACAACCATTAATGGAATATGTACAGAGACAAGCACTTGAAAATCCTCTGCCTGCCCTCTCTTGACTGCCTCATGATTAATAATTACCTTTGGAAGATTTCAAAGATAGCACATCAGCATTAAAGGAGTGCACATAGCTGGACTGTAACTCAAGAGTGATATGTTTTAATAAAAGATCAAAATACTCTTCTCTCTGCTGGTATCATTTTAATAGAAACCACAGTACAGCAAAACAGATCGACAGCCAAGTCAGTACTTAAATTTTTACAGTCAATATAAAACCAGACCATTTTAAAATATGAAACAATTCCCAGTCTCATTGTTCTGGCAACCTGTTTGGTGCCAATGTAATTATTTTTGTTGAGTGTTGCTTTATACTGGTATGGCTAAGACAGAATAATGTGTAAAGGCCCATTTTTTGCTATGAGCAGTACAAGCACATTTCTAATATTACAGTTAGAGGAAACCCAGAGCCTCGGAGGAGCTGTGGGTCTATGCAAAAGCAGTGGCCTGCACCAGGAAAATTTTATGTTGGGCCACTGGAAGGAGAATTAGCTGTGACCACACCCCTCCACCTCCAGGCAGATACACACACGGAGATAACTTCATCAGCAGCTCACTGAAATGTTTCTATTGTCCTGAGAAAGCCAATAAAAACAAACTGCTTGTATAATTAAATACCCTTACAAGTACTTCAACTTGAAAGTGTTATTTTCATGATAGACAACTTGATATAAAGAAAATCTTTGGGATTGGATATATTTAGCTACAGAAAAGTGCGAATAGACTTTTGATCACACTTCAGTTCCTGCCAGCTGGAAATACAGAACATCAGAATGTGAAGCTGTGTTCAAACTCAGGATCTGAAATCTCAGTGACTGCAGATTGCTCTTCTACTTACAGCATCTCACTGCAAACCTGATGCACAGTTTTCTGAAGATATCCCAGTGAGGGAGACTGGAGTACAACTGGACCTGACCCAACATGTCAGAATGGGGCTGGATGTCACAGTCAATGTTCTTAACAAGACTGACCTGATTGATACTGAAATCAGATGCAAGGAGCTGCCCAAACTAACTCTAAACATTACCTTTACCCTCGTTGTTGAAATGATAGAGTAACAACCTGCACAATTAGAAAGTGTATCAGCTGCAATTAGAAATAGGTGCTGTCAAAAAGTCCCGCAAGAAAAATTCTTAAAATAAAAATTTACCTGATAACATAAGTCCTAAAGGGTATAATGTGCTGCATGACAGCAGGGATGTGTAGCCATATTCTGATCTATAATGCAAAAACATAAATAAAGATTTCATTAATGACATGTAAAGAGAATGGTAAAAAACTGAAATACTGTTGGTACATTTACACATGCAATCCCACTTTAAAAGAAATGTTTTCTCTGTGGTTTTTGTTCAACTTCTTAATTTTCTGATTTTTCAAACTGTTATCTGAAGACTGCTTTTTTGACTTATAAAGAGGATTTGCATATTTCCTACTAGTCAGCTGGAAAATACAGACTTTGTATAAATAGTAACATACAGCCCAGGTGTCTCATTTTTGTATTTTCTGTAATTTCTTCAGTAGGAAAAACTGCTACTCAGCCTTGTGGGGTTTTTTCCCCTTTTTCTTTAAAAGTTTAAAGATTAAAAGTTTAAAATGGAAAATTATTCCACTCTTTCAGTTCCTTGCAAATCACTCCCAAATCAAGTAACACTGACTTGTGTTGTTTGGCTTCTTAGGGCTTACATATCCTATAAAATGTTTTACAAGCAGTGATTAAGCACAGTTTTTTACTACCATATTTGCATTTCTCATATTTACCATTCTGCCTTTACCACCTTTGCAAAGCTGAATGCAGGAAGAAAATCTATGCGGAGGAAAAGTAAACAAAAAACAACCTGAAACAGCTACTTAGCACCGCTGTGAGGAAAAGCACCAACCAAACAACTTCCAGAGGCAAAGTCAGAAGTGCCATCTGCATTTCAAAAAGCAATTTGGAACCTGTTAAACCTGTTACTCTGTGCCAGGTAAGGGATGGAGCACAGATGAAGCAGCAGCAGCTGCTGCTCCTGCCCACGTAAATTCAATCATGTGCATGCACAGCCTTTGTGAAAAGCAACCCCGCCACTCACTCAGGGCCCTCTGCATCCCCACCTCTGCTCTTAAAAGAATTTCAGCTGTGCAGCTGATGCAAGAAATTCTGCCTAAGGACTCAATTCCATATGCAGAAAATGTATATATTCCTTCTTAACAGGAGAGAAAAATATTAGGCTGCAGTCAAACTTCTCGCCAGTTTCTTTTCAACATTTCCAGCATTTGTAAAGGAACTTTTTGAGTCAGTTCCTGCAAAAATATTTGCAGGCTTACTTTTTACAAGGCAACAAGCACTGCACAGTAACAATATAACCTACTTTGCAAGACAAACCAGCCAAATCTTCCCACTGCAAAAAAAGACCACACTTGGAATAAGCTTCTGATCCAACTGGCAGCCTCAAGAAGTAAAAAATGCTAACCTCCCAAAGATACAAAGTGTCACTAGAAGATGCTAGTTCTAGAAACAGGAATTAAATAACACTTTGACAAGGAATTGCAGGGATGACAAAGATACTATTGTGATGACACAGTTTGATTTCTAACACCATGTGCTCTGCTTCAAATACAGTATGAAACACCAAAGAAAATACATTTCTTTGTGAAATAAAAGTATGAAATGTTTTTATCACTTTGTTTTTATAGCTTTCATTGTTCACAGTAACCTTCACTCTGTATTAATTCAAACTCCTAAATTGAAATGATGCATCGGTAAACTTGCATTACACACAACCTTCAGCCTCAGAATTCAATTAAAGCATCATTTCACATGTTACAAATGAAACTGATCTTGAACATGGACTCACATTTGCAGACTAACTTGTTAAAATGACATAAAATAACATATACAAAGTGACATCAACTTGCATCTGTAAAATGACAAAAAATAAAATTACACCATTTTTTGTTTCCACCTGCTTTTAAGACAAAGTATTCACTGCATCTGTTCTGTTCTCAAGTTTCAGAGAGTTTTGGTTTTTTTTGCTCTTTACCAGAGGTAATTAATTCCTAGAAGGTAGTGGCTAAAGAACTCCATCTTACAGACTTGAAAAAAAATTCCAGCATGGATATTTCAAGGAATCTTTACAATGGCTACTTAACTGCCATTCTCAGAGTTACTACAGCTGCGAAAATGTATTTAAGGGTTACCACACACTGCGGGCTCACTTGGGAACAAGTTAACAATTGACACTGCAGAGTTACTATTGGAATAAACATCTCTACATGCCATAAAATCAGATGTGTTGGGATACAACCAAGTCAGATCAGCAGAGTTCTTGCTGAGACCACCAATATCTTGCTCAGTTTTCCGAAAAATTCTTTTTGTTTTAGTGGAATTTGGTGTATTGGTTCACAATCAGAAACATTTCTTAAATTGTTTCTATTTAACCTAAGTTCTATGAATTATACAGTGAAATGATATCAAAACAAACAGAGAAAGAGAAACATTACTTCAAAATCCTAAATTCATGCATCATTATAGAGGTGGAGAAATATCTTTTTTTTTTAATATTGGCAAGGTAAAATGTATTTTGTCCAGAGAACTAGCTGCCTCATTTGGCTGTAATAAATATATTGCATTTGAAAGGCTGCAGCAGTGCTTCCAAGTACACTGAGGGGTACCAAAATGCAGCAAGTGGATGAATAAAGCACATTACACATCGAACATTTTCTTATACTTTCTGTAGTGAACTGACACAAAAATAAAATCTAAATCTAATTTTTTTAAAACAGTTTTCCCTCAATTCACAGATTTGTCTGCTAAGCCAGACAGAGTTCAAAAGAAAGATGCTTATTGAATGGGAAAAGCTGCAATGCTGGAAGAGGCTGAACAAACAGTACTTTTGGTTATGGTTTGAATTCAATTTTATCTGCCAGGTTTAGCCATAAAACTCATCTAAAACTGCTGCAAGAGCCAGTTTAATAGGGTACCTACTAGAACCAAAGAGAAATTCAAAGTTGCTAAGTAAATATCTGAAAGGAGAAACTTCGCTGAGAAGTATTTTGGAATAGGGCACATCACTAAGAATGAAGAAAATGAACAATTTATGTGGAAAAAAAGAAAGACTTCTAAGAAGGACAAAGAAGAAAGGCAGTTGCACTGATATAGGATACCCAGGAAATGGGATTTGCAGCCAGAATGCTGGTTTAAAACATGCTGGTGTGATAGGGAGCTGCCACTCATTATTCAAGCAGCTTTGCCCCTTCTCACAAAAAATAAAACAAAAATGCAAAAATGTTTGGTTCCATGACCAAAATTTCCTTCTGAACCAGAGTAAGCTCCAAGAACACAGATTTTCAGCAGATGGTTTGATGAGGACTGCACTGGCAGCAGCTGGAGATGAAGAACTCATCAGCTCACACAAAAAGGCCCAGCAGAGAACATCTCACAACCTGAGAACAAATGTCACAACCAAACATGGAGAGGGGCTGCAGCAGCCCTCCTGGGCAGGTGGAAGAGAATGGAGCAGATCACAGCCTCACCCACTTGTTCTCTGACCTGCAAGTCAGGAATTACCACACTAAAGGATCAGGAG
Organism: Dicaeum eximium; assembly: GCA_013396995.1. Taxonomy (NCBI): domain Eukaryota; kingdom Metazoa; phylum Chordata; class Aves; order Passeriformes; family Dicaeidae; genus Dicaeum; species Dicaeum eximium. The sequence goes on along the minus strand of VWZP01004023.1, from coordinate 2,179,540 downwards.
AGTGGGATACACACCCCCAACACCAGCCTGATTTCCATCACTGGTTCCCTCAGAACACCTCCTGGCTGGGCAGTAACAGCAACAAGGAAGAAAGGAAGATGTGGGGGAGGAAGGATCTGATTTTAAGTATTTCAAATTGCAACTGGTGTCAAAATCACATCAACCTCACTTTATAAGATATAACAAACTTCTGGGTTTTTTTTTGCCCATCCACAAGACAGGTCACAACTTCTATCCTGACATTATACTAAGTCTTCATATGTCCTTCTTCAGGGACTGGGTTTTATTTTTATCACCAATCTCCTTCAAATCTCCACTAAAATCAATTCATAATTCTGCCAATCAAAAATCCCTGTGATTTCAAAATGCAGAAATGATGGAGGATATGCATTCTAAAACTAAGTGGGAAAAAGATGATTACCTCTACACTGCAAATGTGTATAATGGTATAAAATCACAGGAAATTGAAGAGAAAAAAAAATCCACAGGCTTTTCCTTTGTGCCTCATAGGGAATAGCTAAGAAGTTAAAATGCCCTGAAGAAACTAAAATCACTTCCATGGCACAACTTCAGGGACAGAAATGGCCTCTGACAGCATTCTTTGAAGTATCTTTGGGGGCTGTTACAATCTTCCTATCTAGGTACAACTTGGAAAACTACTTGTGTGCTGCCAGGAGATGCAGAGGGTTTGGATAATGAAATGCTCTGTGCATGAGCAAACCTCATTCCCAACATAGAAAATTTACAGCCTTTTTATCCCTCCCTGGTCCCACAGAGTTCTTGCAGACTTCAGATTCCTTTTCTATTTTGTGTTCAAGTGGAAGGGCTGAAAGGGAATACTTACATTGGACACCACTGTGATAAATGCATGTGCTATAAGAAACGGCAGCGTCTCAGGGGTTCCGTACTCAAAACAATCCTTCATGAGGGAAAGGCCATTTTTTCCACAAAACAGACAAACATAACGAAGCAAGTGCAATGGTACTTCTACATCCTAAAAATATTCAAAAAAACAGAAGAATCAACACTAGACCATTCAGACATAGAGGAAATTCAAAAGCTACATAAGTGTAACACAAATGCATAAAGAGGAATGAACATGGTTATGCCAAGTTTCTAGGAAATGTACAGTGGACAACTTACATTCATATCACAGAACGCCCCTAATATATTGCTTTCTTGAGCAGAAATATCCTGTTTAAAGAAAAAAAATTAAAATTAACTCAAGCAATAAAAACACATTTATAGAACAAAAAAACAACCAGCATTTACCAGGTAACACAGTCAACAAAAAAAACCCGAATTCCTCATTCAGAGGAAGACAGAAGCTCAAGCTTTGCTCCATTTTTCCACTGCAAAACAGACTTTTCCATACTTTTTACCACTTTTAATATATATAAACCACAAATATACTTAAGAGAACATTTCAGCAGTGTTTCTCAAAGGCTGGATTAACAGATTAGTCTTCAATCCCAGCCCTGTTTAGACACCAATTTTTTCAACAGGAATATGGCCAAGGGCATAGTCTGTCACACCAGCCTGAAAAATACAACACAGAACCAATCCAGGGACTTTGGAATGCAATTTCTAATAAAGATGAGACATATATGCAAGAATCTGAATTTAAATGAACTGCAAGATATCCCACGATCCTACATATAATGACTTGAAGGCTTAAAAAGTCAAAATATTAATTGCCATGGAAATACTAAAAATCTTTAATTACAACTACTATATTTTTATATGTAACAAAACATGTAATACAAAATAAATGTCAAACTTTTACAGGACTGAGTTAAGTGAAGAAGGGGAAGGAATTGTAACACCCTATCACTCTGTTAGCTACTTGCTGCAACAAGAAATCTATTTTCTAGAAGCACTAAACTTAAAATGGTTTAGGAAAATAGCCCTTTTTTTTTTCATGTCCACAACATCCACTTGTTGGGCAGTACAGAGTGGGAAGTTTCTTTATTAGGGCTGCAACATATTGTGGGTTTCAAGCACATTGTTGGGGGCAAAAGGCCACTGAAGGTATAAAAAGTGGCTGTAAAACCCAACATTGCCATGGATACTTGCAGGTAAAGCCACACATTCCTCTTCTTCTCATTCCTCCATGCCAAACACCCAGTATTGACAGCTACAAATCAAATGCAAGTTTAACACAAAGTTAAGTTTTTAAGTGAAATTTCCTGAATATATTTTAAATAGCTGTGTAGGACTAAGCTTCTTAGAACTGTACCAGAGGATGCTGGAGGCAAGCAATTTTGGATGGATTAAGTGTGATACAAACATTTTGAATTATTCAATATGCTCATATTATAGCTAAGCATTTATTTTCTTTTTTTCTTCTGCTGAACTCTAAGTCATGCCTGAACTCATGATACTCTACCAGTTATTTTTAAAACAGCTTTGAAGGCAGTAGGTGGTATGTTTTTAAGCAGCAAGAAAAGGTGTTCAGTGCTCTGCTCATGAGAACTGCAGAAATGGTGTGAGAAATTTCATTAGTTTTCTTGAAAAAAAAAGATTTGTTGTCAAGTGAACTGCAGTTCTTAGAATGCAGAAGTCTCAAACTCGCAGAGGGCTGTCGCACGAGTCCTGCAAAGCTTGGAAAAGGCTGCAGTTGAGAGACCGAGTCTGGAAATGTGACTTCTGTTCTTGCAGATGGGAAACAGAACAGTCTAAGAGCTCTTTAAGCTCAAATTTGTGAGGAAATAAGAGAATTCCTCATGGTAATCTAATACGGTATTAAAATCCACAATCACTTAAGGAAAAGCTAGAGCAGCTTTCCAGGACCTTTAGCTGGAGAAAAGCTGGAGAGGGAATTTTGAGAAAGGCAGGCAGGGAGAGTGTAGTCCCAAAGCCAAACAGCAAAAAGAAAAGGGGGAATGGCTTCAAACTGCCAGAGGGCAGGGCTAGATATGGGATTAGGAAGGAATTCTTCCCTGTGAGGGTGGTGAGGCCGGTGAGGCCCTGGCAAAGGTTGACCAGAAAAGCTGTTGTTGCCCCTGGATCCCTGGAAGTCCACAGGCTGGATGGAGCTTGGAGCAACCCGGGATAGTGGAAGGTGTCCCCACAGCAGGGGATTGGAATGATAGAGCTTTAAGGTCCCTTCCAAACATTCCATAATAAAATGCAGTGGCTGAGGTTTGACCTGGACATAACCCTGGCAGAAAGCACACATCTTCCAAGAAAACATTTACTTGAAAAGGAGAAGCAGAGAGCACAAGACCCCAAACAGTCAGGGACTGCAGCTACAGACACCTGAACAACTGATTTTGTTTCCTCTTTCATTTCATCCTCTGTCAAGATCAGTTAAATGGTCAGGAACTCCCTTCAGATTCGTTGCTCATTCTGAGACAGTGCAAAGTTCAGAAGTGCACTTCACTATGTTGCTTCTTTCTCTAAAAGACTTTAAGAGCTTCCTTTTATAAATTCTTTTTTTCTCCTCCTCTGAAGTGCCCATTCCGGGTATTTCACTTGCTGCACTAAGTATGAAAAGGATAGAGCATACAGTTATAAACCATCATGTATGCAAGGGATAAAAATATCCCATAAAGAAAAAAAAAAGACTGATTTCAAAGTATGAACATTTATCAAAAGACCAACCATATTTTAAAAAATACTTTGAGTTCGTTTTGTTTAGGATGAAAAATAGACACAAATACCCCTCTGGGCACCAAAACCATCGATACATTTCAAGAGAGGTGTGTACGTGGCTCTTCTGGATACCAATCAGGCTGTTGTGGTCTTCACTCTCACTTTAGAGACACTGTAAGGGACAAAACCAATTCTTAGCCCTTACCATTTAAGGAAAGATCTGTATGATCCTACAGGTGGAGACACCTTTGTGACAACAAATCTTGCTTTGCTTTTCACTGTCATCCAATTTCATTAACTCCTGAACAAGGGAAAACCTCCTGCTTCCACATGAATGTTCTCCTTCTCCACTAGATAGTCCAGTGTAAAATGGCTTTGGCAAGCAGCTGAGAAGAGGATTAGACTTCAAGACTTGTCTGCTGCCATTAAGAACAAAGCCCTTGGAGCTGTCTGCAGTGCAAAGGGCAAGGGGAATATTGACCACTAATTGTTACTGTGAGAAAGCCTTACACTGGAAATCCTGAAATGGCAGGCTAAGAGGCCATTTCTAGGCACAGCAAAACCTTAATGGATGTGATAACTCCATGAAATTGTGAAAGTTCACCTCAAGAATCTAAAACAAGGAATTTCTGAAGTCAGTCAGAGTGGAGACTGGAATCTGTTCTGGATCAGCAAATTTCCCTTTTTCCAGGGCGAAGGAGATGTTTAGTGGGAGAGGGAGAGCTTCACCAGCTTCTCCCAACAAATTTTTGGCAGATTTAGGCTGTTCAGGGAGCTTTTTAACTTACAAGTATAGCTAATACACTTAAAGCAGAGATTTTTTATTTTGGGATCTCTTGAGGACTGAAACCAAGCCTGATTTAAAGCAAGAAGTGTGTTTATTATTGGGACTAATAACTTGTCTCAGTTCAGCTAAAACATGCTCTAGACTGAAATCCAAAATTAAATTCTAAACTTAAGTGAGTCACTCGTGGGAGCAGAAAGTTTTGACATTAAAACAGCAGAATAACAGAATCCTAGTGCTTCCCAGGTAAAGAAAGTATCAGTTTGTAAGAAAAATTGATGCTGGGACCTTCTAAAATCAAAATAATAAATCCCCTCCCCACCAAAAGGTACAAAAATATGGCACACCTCCATAATCCAGACCTGGAAACATACAAAGTCTAGAAGAAAAAAAAAAAAAAAATCCCTTACCTGCCTGTATCTCAGGAAGTGGTTTTCTTTCCAGCTTCCCCTTAAGTTTTTAGGATAGCTAATGAATGTATTTGATAATCCAAGTGATGTATAAGAGATGATACATATATTATATATACATTAGTATGTCTGGAGTTATGGGCATCATGACAGTACAGCAACCTACAACAGATCTGAGTCTAAATCACTCCAAGGCTGCACACCAAGGGAAAAAGAAATCCCATCAGGCACCTGGAGATTTTCTTTTGATCGTTTGGAAGTGAAATTCAAAGAGAAGAAAAAAAATACATGAAATAGTAATTTTAAAGAAGCATGTGTGATAGTCCACAGAAAAGCTCTTCCAGAATTGTTCATTCCACATTCCTCTGAAGCCACTCTCAGTACATGTCCCACAGGAATGCAGAAGATAAATCAATTCACTTTCTATCTATACAGATATACTTGAAACTACCTCTGTTAACTTAAGCCAGTATGGTTTGGAGAAGGACAAGAACCAAATTCCAGATCACCTAAAAAGCCTGCTGTGTAGGGGGTTGTAACTCCATTTCTTGTCAGATAGGGCAGCATTCATTCAATAAGAACTGATCAGATGTTGTGACCACCCTAACTTACATAATTATATCTGACTCAACATCTGCTCATTTTGGAATTAAGTTTATAAAGCAAATTTCAACCCTCAGGGCTCCAGTGAGCTCGCACAACTCTCTAAATATAAAATGAGTGGGTTACCTGCACTTTTATTCTCCATTTTGACTTTCTCAGAAGTTTGTTAGATAGAAACTTTTCCTATATAGTGAAATGTACATCTAATTTGCATACAAATATTGTAAAATAACTCTTTACTTGTTATTAGACTACCACAAGTTGGATCAAAAGCCAACCATTCCAAAAACATGTTGCTTCCACTCAGAAATGCTAACACCATCATACTTACTTCGGAAACTGTGAATTAAACACGGCAGGATTTTGAAATTAATTTTTTTAAAGAGGAAAATAGGGAAAATGTCAATGTCAGCCACAACAAATATCAGAGAGAAAAATCAGCAACAACAAAGCAAACAAAGCAACCTGCGTAAAGCTCAGTTATTCCAGTCGATTAACCAGCTGTTCTCACAAGTTTGGTCTTGTACAAAGTTTAGTTTATGAAGCTTTGCTTCTAGAACCACAGATTGCAATGAAAAGAAATTAGTAAACTATTAATGGGCTACCTTCTGGAAGAAAGTCCCCTTTTTGCCTACCTGTTATTTAAACAGCACAATAATTCAGTGTACAGTTCCAGCCAGCACTTATCAATATATTACCTATAACAATTAAGCATATTTTAAAGAAAGTGGAAGCATATGGGAAATTTAGAAAGTTTCTCCAAAAAGCTCTACTGAAGTCAACAGGAGAGCTGTACATGCCCATCCTGAGTGAATGCAACAAACACCAATCTGCTCATTAATGAGAACAATTAATCAGAACAATTAATCTTTCACCAAATAATTCAAGATAGGCACAAAGAGAAGATATACCTCTATTGTGGGGTGAGTATTATGCTTATAAGCCGTGTATAGAGGAAACTGAATCTGAAAGATTTTTGCCACACACAGCAGCAGCTTCTCCTTCTCATCAGTACTCCATAAGCTAAAAGCATCCGTGTTCTTTGTGGGCTCCTCCTCGCTCAGGATACAAGTTCCGGCAGAATCAAACTTTTTCTCTAGAGGTTTTTGTCGTTCTCCATTTTCTTCTTCATGAGACTCTCTTTCTACATTCAGGGGCTCATCAGCATGATTACTCTGCTCTGGCCATGTTGAATCTATATTAATAGTGCAATGTTTACAGAGCTGGTCCCGCAGAGCTTGGACTTGGGCAATCACTAAGTTAATAAGCGCACAAACTACTTGGTTAAAGATCTCCAGATGTTTATACTCCTTGAAACAGCACAAACATTGTCTGTAAGAAAACAGAAAATAAATAAAAATTCCTACAGTTAAAATCAGGCGGGTACTTAACCAAGAGAAATCTTCACATTAAAACATTTTAAACAAGTTATTTGACAGAATGATAACATAACAGAAATCCAAATGAAACTGACTCTTCCCACCAGCAAGTGGGAATCACAGAACCCTCCTTAAGCCTTGAGAACATCCCATTATTTCCAAATGCTTACCAAAACTATGAAGTCCTTGTTATCATTTAGTAGCTGCTACAGCAAGTAAAACAGAGAAAAAAAGTCTTGTGGGCAAGGTCACTGTGCTACTGAAGAAGTCACGTTTTTCAGTATGTTTCTGACTATTTCCTCATCTGGTTTTCTCTATTGCTCTTTACTGCAATTAATCATCCTGACATTCTTGTCAGCTGTGTAAGAACTCGTTATTGTTATTTTCAAATCAACATGGCTGCAAAGTAATTTTATTTCTAATGGAGTATTCAAGTTCACTTCCTTTATCTGTATTTGGATGGTGATCCCATGCACACTGATATCCTTTATCCATCTAGGAAAAAGCAGCTCAAGTATCTTCAGTACTTTCTTCACTTGGCAGGCTCAGAGATTATTCCCCTGCTTATCTATTGACACACTGTAAACTGCAAAGAACAAGAGGGGAAAACTCTACACCACCCCTTTGACAATATCATTAAAAATCAATTAAATCATGAAGTTCAAAAGCTCTAATGCAACTCTAGTTGTGGGCAAGGATTAACCATGGATGCCAAAGAGATTCTGGGTGCATAAACCCCTGAGGTAGGTACCCTAAACCTATTGTATGGAAACAGCTGCTTCTTCCATACAAACAAGCACCTCCCCCATTCTGACAAAAAAGGTGGAGGATATTCCTGTAGAAGGATTTAAATCCTGGAGAGCACAGAAAAGAAAGCCATCATTGCACTGTCCTTACTTACTGGAGAACAATATTAAGGCTACATGCTTGTGACAAACTCTGGGAGATGGACTCCGCTGTTTCTGACTCAAACTTACACAACATAACTGCTACATAAACTGGGAGCTGTCTTACAGCAGAGATGTTCTCCATCTCCTGTCAGACAGAGAACAATGGACTCCAGTCCACAACCAGAGGTGTCAGACATTAAAACAATACAAAAATCACATGTACCACTTTGAAAATAAATCAGTAGACAAAAAAGAGGGCAAGAAAAGACAAAAAGACAGGGCAAGAAATCATCAGTAAGTAGCAATTAATGTTTTTTTTCTGCAAACACTGCACTTAATTTAGAGACTGGGAATAATAAATTATAATTTTTAGGGAAAAAAGATCAAGAGAACACAGAGCTATGGCAGGTAGAGGGTGCTGCCTCTCTTGATGGAACACAAACATGCCCCTGAGCTACAGCTCTTAAAGCACATACTTTCTGAATACAGGTATGTATTTTTTCAGTGGGTTAGAGAAAAAGGTAACATTCAGGATTCCCTGATTCCAGCACACACACAGTGACTGAAGCATCTAAACCCTTTTGTTCCATTTATGCAGGAAGAAAAATCCCTTTAATATTGTGTAAATGAAGTTTCACCCACGTGAAAAACAGTCTTGTCATTTACCTGGAAATGTATTTTCGTGTTAACAAATGACAACAAGGGACTGCAGGCAAAACCTAATGTATCCTCAAGCATGTATCTTGGGGAAAACTATGTTCAAAAGGTCCATCACTTTTGCCTACAAATTACTGCCCCACTTGAGAGCAACAAATCATCCTCAATAACAATGAAAGTCTGGTGAAGACTTCTCACAAAGTAGAGAATTCTTTTCCAAGACAGGTATGTGCAAAACCTCTTAAGTCTTCCTCTGTTGGAATGTGGAAGAAGAGCTCCACCAAAAATTGAGGAGAGCAATAAAAAATGAGCATGCTACTTCTTTGAACATAACAATTTCCAGAAGAAAAATAAAATGGAAATACTACATGCAGATGGAAGAAAAAGGTGCTCTCTTCAGCACCAGTCACCAAGTGATCTTCTGAAGAAAAGCAGAGATTTAAACTACAGGCAACAAAGTAAAAAGTAGTTCTTAAGGAAGGCCTCAAGCCCAAAGCAAGCAGAATTCTCAAAAGCCCATCTGGCAGAGTAGAGACAGGACATGGAATTAAAATGTCAAGTAAAACCCCATCCTGTGGCCTCTTTGTTACTCTCCTTTAACCAGCTTAAGGACTGTTCTCCAGGCTCTTCCAGTATGAAACCACTACAGATGGAAGGTAACAAGGAAAACAGAAGAAAATAAAGAGTTATATATTCTCCAATTTTTTTTTTTTTTTTTTCTTCAGGTTGGATTTGTCAAGCTGTAGAACAGAGCAAAACTCAGAACAGATGATGACCTGGAAAACTGGGTTGCAATTGTTCTCTGACAAACTTGGCATCTAAGACGTATCAAGAAATGTCAGGAGTCTGGTTTCTGTGCCTGCTCTTTATTTTGATTTAAAAATTCCTTCTCTGTGTCTAAAAGCACATGGCAGAAGAAAATGAACTTGGCTTATAATTTTTGGGCAAAATGAAGAGAAGGAGGTTTCCTACTTTCACAGGTGTCCAAAATGTGACATTCCATTTTTTTTTTCTTTTGGAGTCTTCTAAATACTCTACTAATATTTTCCAATTTATCCTCTATGCTTTTCCCAATATTACTTATGATTCAGTAGATTCAGTTTGGTTTTAAAACTACTGCTGAATACTAAATTCCAAACACCTTCACTGTAGATTGTTTCTAAAGAGTAACATCCATACACTTCCTTATGCTGGAAAAAAATAAGTAGCTGTGAAGTAATTTATCATTATATCGTAATTATATCATTACTTTAAAGAAACAAGCTCAAAACAACAGTAATTTAAATACTAGATTAAAAGGAATAATGTAATTTAAGAGAAAAACGTGCAAAGCATTTTCTTTAACGCTTTAGTAGCTATGGGCTGCAATCCTTCATCACCTTGACTCAGAGTATTAGAACATGCAGAAAAATTTAACATGACGGCTCCATTCAGTCACCTTTTCTTAAATTCTTCTTACCCTACACTGCCTCTGCAGAAGATGGTCCCAAAATTTCATGTTAAAGCAGCAAGACACGTTGTTTGTCACCACAATAGAGCTGTTTGTCTTTCTACACAATTATTACAGCATCCAGAATTCCAACTGCATTCAAAATATGCTTTGCCCAAAATGCACTGCGTAACGAGTTTGGTTTTATTTTCTAAGTAGTAAAACAGTCTTTATTCGCCAGGTATCACTTAGCTACACATTAATAATTTGCTAACTCTAATCATTCTACTGTATTTTAAAAAGGGAAAACTGCCATTGAGATACAGCATCCTCAGCATTCAAACTCAATCCAAAATTACCTTTGCGTCCACGAATTGATGTAAGCAAATATCTTGAGGGCATGTTCTTTTCTGAGCTGCAAAGCATCACCACCTTCAATGTCTGATACTAGAGAAAAAAACATAAACACATTAGGAGAAAAAAAATCCAACACTTAATTGTTCTGTTTTTATTAGAAACTACCTTTGATAGCACAAAAAATAAATACCTTACTGAAACAAAACCACACAGATTTGGTTAACAAAGGTTTAGATGCAAGTGACTTGGAAACTCAAAGGTCTTGAATACTGCTGCAAAAGTTTGTGATTGAGAACAGACCCTTCTTGTAATTCTATTTTTATGAAATATTCTTCATAAGCTTTACTGGGAACTCCTGATTGATGTGCACTTTCAAATATGAGCTTTCAACAATTTTACTCATTAACCAGACACCTTGGGTTTGGTTTTTTGTTTTACTGGGTTTTTTTTCCCCCCAGATTTTTAAATGCCTGTATTTCGAGATGACCCTGAGCCTTCAACTTCCTTTTCCTGATCAGATAAAGACTGGGAAAAACAAGCAAACAAAACCCAAACCACAACAAAACGATCAAGATAAGAACAATGTGCTGTGGACATATAAGGTTATTTCAGACTGAGCTGATGATTATTGCTTTCAAATATAGACACATCTATCATGACATTTAACCATAATGAATCACTAATTGGCAAAATGATAAAGGCTTACCACATTTATTACAGAGGAAACCAGAACAGTTCTGTACTGAGTTCAAACCCTGAATGCTTCACTGAGGGATTATCAAATGCCCCACTTCCTTCTAAAAATGCTTCTACACTCAAATAAGGCCAACATCAGTAGGTCCACAGCTCCACTTAGGCAGCACCTGATTATATCCCACGGCACAGGACTCTGCCTCCTGGCCACACATCTTTCCACAACTATCAGTGCATAATTCTTGCTTCCTCTTTGTCCTAAATTTCCAAATATTTGTACAATTATCTAATTGCTACACAAATCAAGGTCAGCATTCCTTTTAAGTGGATCTTTGCATTTACAACACATCTAAGTTTTCATCTCCACATTTCACATAACATTTCAAGTATAACACGCTCACAAATCCACTTCACAAGCCAACTTTGTGGGAAAGGTTCTCGAACAGCAGGGAGCTCTTCAGCATCTCTGCCTCAACCTCCTCTCCAACCTCAGCCTTGCAAGGTCCTGTGTGATCCATCCATACAGGTTTCCAAAAACTAAAGCTTATGAAAGTCTGTGGGCATGGATCAGAAAGCAAAGTTCAGAAGAAAACCACTTCACAGAATAATCACACTGAACAAATACTTATGACTTCTTTGAAATAATCACATATGCACATATATCCACATTTTCATACATATGCATACATACAAATATAAAAACATCCAAAAAGCAGCCTCTGAACAGGATACCATCAAATTTTAAAAACCACTTTTCTGTCTCACTCCTATAAGGCTCTGAAGATCCTACACAACACTAGACAAAACCCAAGATGGAGAAGCAGACTAAAAGATGGGTATCACTCAATATCACCTTTTATTTTAAACACCACAAATGACCATGACAGTTGACTCGCTGAAAGCCAAAGCACAGCACTAAAGAAACCAAGAACTCCATCACACAATTTAGGTCAAGCTTACCACAAAAGACATATCCTTAGCNAAAAAAACCCACCCCAAAAAAAAACCTTGCCCAGAATCAAAGGTTTATAAAACCTCTGCTTTCCCAATTTTGTGAGCATTGTTTCACTAAGATGAATTCCTTCAAACTTGACAGAAAAAAATGTTGACAATTTAGTAGCAACAAAGCTGATTTTACCTTGTAGGATCTTACGTATACATTTTCAACACTTCCCTCATCCCCACACCACTCAGCTCTAAAAAGCAGGACAGTAACTCCAACTTACAGAGCAGCCTTTTCATTGCGAAAGTCCCTCTTTGAGATTATAAAGAACTGAAAGTTCAGCAAACTGGCTCCTTAAAAGTTACACTTGCCATGTAAAGAAGACAGAATGGAGAAGTTATGAAAATACTGAAACTAACGCCCCAGGTAAAAAAAATAGGGAGGTATTTGCACAAGTTGGAGAACCTGTTATTTTCCTCTTCATGCATTCTACATCTCACACATTGACCAACTTCCACTGGTCTTATTTATTAATCACTGCTAATTAATACAGTGGCTACAGACGTGATTTCCCTTTGGGTTTCTGTACCTAGAAATAATATTGGGTTTACTCCTGAAAAGACAAAAGGCTCCTAACAGGAGGAACCACACTGAGGCTGCAGTTTTCCACAGAGCTTAGCTAAGTCTGTGCCACTACCAAAAGGAACAGTGACATGTGGCAGGGCTTCTCCTCCTGGACCTTAGCTCGAGTTCTCTTTTGCTCCTTAGCAGAAATTACCTTGTTTGGTTAATTTGTGTCCTCACAACCAAAATTTCAATCTTAGCCCCTTAAGTTCCTCTGAGTATCAGCTCTGTGGATACTCTTGATTTACAGCACCTCTATTTAGGGGCACATGCAGCTCGAAGTACAGATACAATTGGTTCTGAAGCATTTCCAAGATTTTTTTTAATTGAAAAAAGTACAGATGGAAAAGCAATAGGAAAAAACACACTCATTGTCATTCCTGGGCATTTTCTGATTTCTGTCAGTTCTGCAACAACTTCCTTGCTGCACAATTTCACTTCCAAATGATGATGTCTGCCTCTCCTTTCAAATCAGTTCTCTTCTACCTTGAAGGGGCCAGTAGTTAAACCAGACTCATTCACTTAAGAATAAAGCCTGTCCTTTATTCTCTCCCATACTCCAGCATCCTGCCATGCCTTAGAAATTCCTCAATCTGCTGCCTCCTCACTTTCTCACACTTTCACTGTTTCAAATCCAGCAGTAACAATCATGTCAAACTTTTCCGAAAACTTCTGCACCGAGCCTCCTTCCTGCAAATTGATCTGGTAGGCAAGACTTCTTCCTAGTTTCACACCTAAGACTGCGATTCCCACAGGATGCACTAAGATATCCTTGTGTCCTCCAAGAGCCTCTGAACCTCATCAAAGTGGCAGCGGGAGTGCTCTCGTGAATAAGAACTGATAATATGTGCTCCAGAGCTTTCCAGCCAGGCATTCCAAGATCTCTAGGTTTCTGTCTCAGCAGTGGCACTCCAATCCTAGGCTCAGCTCCCTCATGTCTGCAGTGGCTGCTTTTTTCTCCAGGCACTCACTTGCAAGGCAGCAATGTTAGAGATGCTCTCCTTCCCTATCTCTCAACTTTCTTCTCCTTCCTTAAATTTGCTCTAACAACTCTTTCTTCTCAGTTAAAGCCTCTTAGACCTTTTCATGCTCCAATGCTTCCCCTTCCCTCTCACATTCCATGCACACAAACACCTTCACCCTGCACTAGATCCAATTTCACAATCAATATATCCCAGTTCAAGCCCACCCTACAACGGCATCCGTAGCCAGGCATTTCAAACAGCACCAGCATTCCCGCAGGAACCCCGAGAGTCGAGCCAGAGTGGGAACTGCACAAATCCAACTGGCCAATCCAGCTGAAAACTACCCACATTCTCGCTGGCTTTGTAAGCTCTGGAATACTCAAATTGGCACTTTGTGAGCAGGGGAAGCTGGGAAGGGAAGTGTGAGGAATGTGAAGCTGGGAGAAGTAAACACCTTTGGAGTAACCAGAGTTGTAAAACTGCCCCACCCCATCTGGAGCAACTTCATCCCAATATTGCTCATCTGTGGGTAAAGATGTGGTTACTATTAGAGTCTCAAAAAATGAGAATATTGAAGGCTTTAAACACACAGAACTAACCAGCAGAAAGAAGGAAAACTAGGATGCAGGTAAATTCCAGCTAAATCTATTCAACCAATATAATGCAGGAAATGGGGTCTTTGCACATACTTGCAAGGGGTCATCTCACTGAGTAGTCACAAGATGATTTAGAGATCTTTTTTATGACAGTAAAACCATAGAGCAAAAAGTTGAGCTCATGACTAACCTGATTTAACATCTTCTAGTGTATAAGTTTTCAGATAGTCTTTTAAAAAAAAAATAAAACAGACTGACTTAAAGTGTAACTGTTTATTCAAGTGGCTGATGAGAAGCCAAAACACACCATGGTCAAAGTAAAAACTTAACATTTCATATAACAAAATTAAAAAAGAATTTTCTTGCTGTTTCCCCAGTCTCCTGTTTTACTTGGCTAGCTCTACATGAAAACTTGGGTGATTTACCTAATCTTTCACAGAAGGGTGATTTGCTAAAAGTGTGTTACAGTACTACAAACAACACAAGCTTCCCAACTCAGAAAAACCCCTATAAATAAATTGACTAAACCAAGAAAATGACAGAAGATGAGAAAAATACAAATCTGCAAAGAACAGGGCAATACAATTTCAAAATACAACTGTGGCCAAAAGAAGCTAAGCTCCTAAGTGCATTTTTAGCAAGAACTCGGGAGCTAGAGGAACACACTGTAATTAGACCTCAAGGGCAACCATCATGCTGGACTTGCAGGGAATATCTTATATCCAAAGGTCACTTATCATACCAAGCACAAAATCAAATGGCAAGCACAAAAAACTAATTTTAAAAAGTGTACTTTCTCTACTTTCAGCAACATAACAGAGTCAAAAGTAAATAATATAACCACAACACTCTTTTAAGACCTGTAACCCTAATTTCTCCATATTCCAAACTGTGACGAGGTCCAGTTGCATATGGCTTGTGCTCCCTCCCCCAAGCCTCATCTGATATCAGCTTCTCAGAGGAAAGACCTGATCACTTGTAGAATGAACATTATTATCAGAAATTGGTCACTGGTACAGAATAAACAGAGGAAATGAGCCATACACTAAACAAAACAACATTAGGAGCAATAATATTAATCTTGAAAGAAATCTATATGTATATATATATAAAAATGTGTAACATTTTGTGTGAGTACCATTGCTCACACAGAGAACCAGCACATTTCCTTCAATGCATTGAGATGTTTTCAGTGATTAGTATGGGGTTTCTTTTGCATGGGATGAACAGCATGTAAGATGATAGCCACAGAGTTCAGTATCTCCCATTCCCTTTCTACTTTCACCTATCAGAATTACTCTTTTTTATTATAAAGAATTCATGACTGCCTTAAATTGATTCACCAGAGTTCTTCCTGACCTTTATGGAGCCATCCTTGACATGCATTTAGTAGGACAACATCAGCTTGAAGTTCAACTGTCCAAGCTTCCCTACAACTTTTCAGTGAGAATGAAGTCTTCTTTCTACCTCTTAAGTCTCCATAACACAAAAGCATCCCAGAATACTGACTAGATACACATAATCAAAGAGAAACTCAACTAGAGAACGTACTAGAAAACACAAAAAGTTAATTCTTTGGTATTAGAAACACTCGTTCAAATGCCAGGAACAATGAGATCTGTAATCCCAAACCCCACCACAATAAAATTCTATAATGGCCTGGTTACGGTGCTTGAGTGCCTTTTATGCTATACACTCATCACACCACTAGAGCATTACACATACCTACAACCATCTCCATCTCCATCCCATAACACACATCAATTCATTTTAAATCTACATCAAACTCTAAACTTCTTGTATTTATAAATATTACACCTTGGTAAATAGATTGCTTTCCTGCAACTTTTTGACTATGAAGTATACAAATACTAAAACACAAATATTTTGAAGACAACATAATGACTTAAAGACAGGAATTAGCAACTTTAAGAGCCTCAGTTCCTTAGAAAAAACCAAAATGTGATCATGTCAGACACAAACTTTGAACAAAAGCAATTTCAACAAAACTGGCAAAGGTTTGCAAGTCTAAGCAATACTGTGTTTTTACAAATGGAAATACAGGAGCTACTCAAAAGAGCCAGGGAAAAGCAGTTTCAACTGGCATCCCAACATCATCTGCTGGTTTTTCAGCACCTGAGTAACTCCTCACACCCTGAAATGTAGTCACCCTGAGATCAGAAGGACCTGAGCAGTTTTAATTCAGTATTCCAGTGCACAGCACAGTTACACAAAGAGCAGAATCAGCACTGGTATGTTCATCAACCAGACAGCATTTCTAAGATACAACTTCACCAGAACAGGGTCCATCAGCTGACCTTAGGTAATTGCTGCCTTTATCTTCTGTTTCTCTGCAAACACCAACAAGTTCTCTCTTTCAATCTCTGCATTTCCCTTCGCATCCCACCTCCCTATTTTCTCCAGCAAACACCTGTTCTCCTTTAATCATAGTAAGCTAATGCAGTCTGGAGCAAAACAGCAGCAGCTGGCTCTGGGCAGCTGTACGCAATTTAAGAATTGGCACCTTGCAGCAGTGATGCCACCCTGAAGTTTTCATCATGCTAGGCCACATTTGCTTTGGGTTAAAATGCACCCTTTAGAATGGCTGAAGATGTCCATCTAAACAAAAAAAAAGTCCTTCTTGAGAGCTTCTTAAGACTTCCACCTTCTCAAAGAGAACTTGCCACAGCCACTGCTTCCAGGAACTGTTGCACGTTGTTTTAAATGCAGTCAAATGCCAATTATCAGAGGATAGCCAGATTTACCCAGCACACTGGAGCTGGTTCTACCCAGAACCACCCTAGTGAACCACAATCTAAATGAACTCCTAGATACAGCATCTCAAATGTAGAACAGCTGTGCTGCAGCATGAGCTAGGCCAGGTCTAGCAGCAGCACTGCACCTTGCACACAAAGCCAAGCCTAAGTTACTACACCATGTAAACCCCACTCAGTGAGCCACAGCTCAAAGTTCACCAATACTGAATCCACAGATGCCTAGCAGTGGAAATCTGGCCAGAATAAGATGGCAATGTGAAATCCATAACTCAGGCTGGGTTATGCCAATGACTGAGGAACAAGCAGTATCCCATGCAGCACTGAGTGGCATGGATACAGAGAAGCAGGAGACTCCCATCACAGGTTCAAGGAGCAGAATGAGCTTCCATCAGTTAAACACTGTGTAATGCACATATGGCCTTTTTGATCAAACACCAGTAGGAAATGGCTAAGACCAGTTTGTGAGATATCTGGCTGGGAATGGAATACACTGGGCCAAACTGCATCTTGCTCTAGCTCTGCTGGCCCAAGAAGATGGACCAGGAGTCTCCACATTGTCCTTTTCATACCACCAGCTTCAGAGAGGGCTCCCTGGGCCCAGCACGGCACAGCAGGAAGGCACAAAGCTGCTCCTGGCCAGTGGGATGTCCAGGCTGCTGCACTTCCATGGAAGCCTGGCAGCACAGCAGGGCTGAGCCTGGGTCCAGCAGTGTCCATCAGCACCGGTTCCATGTCAGATAGAAGGAGTCCATGGAAGGATCTGTAGGATCTCTGTACTGCACCTCCTAATGCGTCTGTTATCTTGGGATTCTCAGCAGCCAAGATATTGCAGTCCTCCCTCTCCAGGGAAAGGCAAGTTACATATTACTAAGGAAAAAAAAAACCCCACAAAGCAATTTCAAAGCATCTGTGCCACTCANGTGGAATTAAAAAAAAAAAAAAAAAAAAAAGAAGAAAAAATAGCAGTCTTATTTCATAGTCCTATTTTAACTCAGTATTGTGAATTGCCTTTGACTCCAAGACAAGATGTTACAATTGTGGGAAGACTGTGTTTTCTTCTTTGTATTGAAGTTGTCATAGTTCCTCTTTTAATTAAGAAAATCCCAAAGAAACAAAACAAAAAAACCCAGCTCAATTTAGGCAGTATTTCCACAATCAAGTCTGCCTGACATCACCAAAACACATACTAGATGTGGTAAGTCAGGCTGCCCATCATAATATTTTGACAACAGCCACTGCAAGTTTCTTAAGGAATCAATGCACGATTGGACAAGTGCTGCATAATTTGAGCATTTCCTAGCATATCACTAATTATCCCAAGGTAAATTTCAAAACTAGGGCTGACAGTGTCAATGCCAAAACTACTGCTCAGAAAAAGGACTGCTCGCCTTCAGTTTACTAGGGAGTACTTGCATTCTTTCCTTTCAATAACATAATGTATCAGTACTTGAATGACTCTGGGTTTGAATAATTTTTCTCTAATACCCCAGCTCTGAACTTCTTTTAGAATACTACTTTAAGGTGAAGACACAGAACTCAGTCTATCAAACTACTTTATAAGTAGAACAAAGATTTAATTGCATGAACAAGGTTCCAAAAACTAAAGAGGTTTTTCTACCAGTTTTAATTAAAAGTAGGAAGGAATGCAAAAATTAAAATACCTACTCCAGGAAGCATTCTATTTTCAAGAGAGAACTTTGCAAATTAGTTCAGCTGCACTACTTGGCACGCTGTGAATCAGTTTCAGACAACAACAGCAGCTTTCCCCCACAACCAGAAAGAAAAGGCCCATGACTGAGCCACCCTGGCCCATAAGAAGCAACAGATTACTAGTAGATTTACAACAAAAGCATGTAATGACTGTGCTCCAGGTTTCAGGGACAAAATCTGTGAGAGGTAAATATGAGTAATTCATTTCATACAGAGTATATTTAAGCCTCCTCAAACAAGGAGATGAGAGGTAAATGTGCAATGGGACATTATCCACAATGGAGCTTTGGGCAGTTCATTGAAAGCCCAGGAAGAGCTTGCTCAGCATTTGGACTTCAAGGCTTTATTTGTTTCCATCAGCACAGGTGCAAGAAACACTAATTCAGAAATGACAATAAAAGTCTGAGAAAAGACAGGCTAGCAAAGAAGTCACTGCCTCCCAACTTTCAGACATACACTCAAATTTTGCATTCCTTTGTGCCAGATAATCTGTATTTAGTAAGTCTCTCAAACACACGGTGTTATTAGGTAATTTATTGGGTAAAACAATTATATAATTTTTAAAAGCTCATAGGTTGAAGGAAATAAGAGCAATAAGAGATGGCTGAAGGCAATGCACAGGGTCCACACAAGTCTATCCAAGAGAGCAGTTCAGTTTCATGACAAGCATCCCGCACGACCAGAAAATGTATTTACAGATGACATTTTGCTATAAACCAATGTTTTTACAGGTCTCATACCAGCAAGTATAGCTATGGCTACACAGAGTTCAAAGCCAAGTCACTCTGGAAAGACTCAAACTAGCACTGTTGCTCAGACCCACCAGGTTTCCAAGACACTGATGGAAACTGATTTCAATTTCTGATCAGCTTGATCAGACTGCATCTAGTCGAAATATTACAGATCAAGCACTGACACTTAGGACTTGAAATACTGTGGCACAAGTTTCACTTCAAATATTCAGGAAAAATGTAGCTCAGAGGGAAAAATAGTTCAACCCTAAGTAAACGAGCAACAGTTTGTTAACTGTGAAAGAAGTCAGACACCAGCCAATATAGACAAGGATTTACTGCACTGAGCACCCTTCAACTAAGCAGGAGAACTCACTTTTATCAAGCTTTTTAGCTCACACTCCCCAGTGTTATCCCATAACAGTTCCAAGAAGGAAAAGTAAAGTTTTCTGTCTCTTCTATCAGCTGTTGCCTGCAAGCCCAGAGTGTAATCCCACCACACACCTCCTGTCAGAACACAGGTGCCTAAGAGGGTGAATAAGCTGTGCTACACAAGCCTTTCACAGACAGCCCATTTCCCAAATTCCTCAGGAGATATGGATATTCTGGCCTCTCTACAGCTCTTCTGGAGCTGCCCTCCCTAGCAAACACCTAACTGTCCATTTCCAGCACTGTTCACATCTTCTCCAAGCAGACAGAGCACAGATGTCAAAGCACTGTCAGTTTTGTTGATGCTCACGGAGTTTAGAATGAAATTTGAAGATGAGATTTGCAAAGAACAGAGACTACAGACAAGAAAAATACTCCGAAAAATACCAGTTTTTCAGTTCAAACCCACTTAACAGTGATTTCACTGCTGGTGAAAACCATGGGGCTTGTATCGAAATCTAAATTATGAAGAATTCAACAATTACATGGCACAGAATAATAAATAGGCAACTGAGCACTTCCTGAAGATGAAATTAAACTCTTGCTAAAAATTATCAAATCCCCTCAAAATGAACCAAACAGCAAAACAAAGATAAAGACAATGAGTGTTGAACAACACAGCACTACGCATGTTTCTATACACAATTACATAGATTAAAAACCCTCAAGTGGAAGTCAGTGCAATGAACTGGAGACTTCTTCAATGTGTGGAAAGTGTGGAAAAAGGCAAAAAAAGTTTTGCCACTCACCTCCTCGATGGGAACCAACGATCTGCAGGGATGCTGATCTAGAAACGAGTCTCAATTGTCACGGGTTTCTCAAGTCTTATTCTCAGCCCTTCTACAAATTAGCTGAAGAAAGGTCAACTCCCAAAGGTGCATTTTCCACAAGGATTTTTTCTGACAAGTTTCAACTTCTTCCACCAGTTGTTCCAGCAGTAAATCTCATGAGCAGTTCTAAGCTCACTGTCCACCAGACATGCTGGATCTGAACAACTCTAGAAATAAAACCGCAAATCTACAACAAGCTGGGTGTTTTCACTAAGTGTTAAGAACACCACAGAAACGCTCATGGCTGCATGTCCGTGTTTAGCATTCAGATTGCAAATCAATTCCCATACAAGGAAAGGAACAAAGTGGAAAGAATGACTTCTCACCTCTTCACATTTTCAAGAAATTGCCAATTTGCTGCACAAAATGAAAGAAGAAATCACCTCAATGTAAGCTTAAATGACAGAAATTAAATGGTTACAACTCTGTTTAATTGCAGCATGCTGCTACTACAAGCAGCACTGAGTAATCAGCACAACCACTTGCTCCTGAGGATAAGGTAAGAATCTTTTTCACATTGTCTCAGCATCCAGACAACTACAAAGGGCTGCAGAAATCCCTATTAGCTACCTGAAAAAAACTCAGAGAAGAAAACAGATGAAATAAAAGGAACCAAGAAGTAAACATTCATCTTCCCTCCCAATCACTAAAATGCCAAATCACAGCCTGCTCATCACTTGGACACAGAACACAATTCCAGGATTTGCTTTTCTGACTCAATGTTAGCTGAACAGAGAAACATGGAAGCAAACTGCAGTGACATGGAGAAATCAAGTAAGCAAGAATTAAAAGCTCTAACACAAAGTCTGTATCAGCAATAACACAGAAGAAAAAGAAGCAGAAAGGAATTCTATGAATTAAAGGAATGGGCGAGGCTCATAATGCCCTGAAGTGTCTCCATGGCAAACAAAACCATCAATCTCCCAAAGCCAAGGCACCACCTCCAAGGCAGGCCAAGGGCAATGGAGCCAGGCCTGCTCCCAAAGATCCTGCCCCCTGAACCCCAGAGTGCCAGAGCCTGAGCATTCACCGTGCCCCATGACACTCTGCACCACCTCTGCATCCAAGGACAGCTCCAAGAGCTGCTCTGGTAGAAGAACCAACATCCGATATAGCCTAAAGCACATTGTCTTGGATTTGGCTCAGGGATTGCTTCGGACTTGGGTGACTTGAAAACTACCCTTATTGAGGGAAAGCAATAAAGCAACAAGCACACCAAAAGAATAATCAAACAGGAAGACTTCCTACATGGGAAACATGATGACTTCAAGCTCTACACTGATCAAGTATCTTTTGAACATGAAGCACGGGATGCTTTTCTTTTCCTTTCTTGCTTTCTTCATTTTCCTTGAAGTTATCCACCGACTAATCTACTCTACATATTATTCCAACTCATCTAACAGAAGATTTCCCTATATACAAAGAGAAGCATCTCAGTAAATAGACCTCAGTGGTCTGTAACTCACAAGAAAATTCAGCAGAATGGGATTTACATAACTCATCTTCAGCATCACTGATCAAGTGGCCTGAGCAATGAGAAGGAACCAGTTTGTAGCAGCCTGAACAGGAAAAGTCTCAGGACAAAATCATTTCTGATCACATCAAATAACATGAACCAAAATAATTGTACAGAACAAAAGCTGAAGTATCTTTCCAAAAATAGAAGCCTTTTAGCTATTGAAGTCATAGAGTTTTTCCTTCAACTGCTTTACAATTACGAACAAACCAACTTTGTCTTAGTGTCATCTTCCCTTTCACTTTAGAAAGCTCACAATTAGTGAGGATACAAGTTCCTCCTTTCATTTTTTCCCTCTGCTTACTCCAGTTCATTTGGAGCAGCACTTCATAGTCCATAAGTGCAATTTGGCAATGCTGCTATAAAGAAAAGGTTATTTTAATTTTCTTTTAAGCCCGGTTGCTCATTGCCTTAAAAAGGGTTAAAGACAAAAGTAAACATGAAAAAATTACTGAATTTCAGTATTACAACCAAGCGACTGCCTTTCCTTCAAAAGGAGATTGCAAAGATCCAAAAGGTTGGGCAGTTACCCCAATAAATCCTCCACAGCATCTCTGCAGAGATTCTGAACATGGAGATTTCACTTAAGGGGAAAAGAAAGATGAATCTTTTAGAAAAGAAAAGAAAAAAAAAAAAGCTACGCAACAGAGACAACTTCTACAGTTTTGCATAAGAGGAATCATCAAAGAGACAAATGAAACTTTAGATCTGCACAAAACACCAGAGGTTATCGAGTAATCAATCCTGAAGTTTACAGGTAACCACTGAGCAAGTGAGAGCAGCTCTTGGCAACCAAGTGATGTTAATGATGCAATATTTGTAATAATTTTATAACACATCCTCAATATCTGAGTGCTCACAACATATAATATTGATCCCGAAGAGCAAATAATGCTACAATGTTTTGGAACACAATTTCTCACCTACCTTAAGGTAAACATACCCTCACCCAACCTCCAAGACTCTTCTTTGTACTCCCTACATGCCAGAACAACATGACAAGAGTCAAGCCAAGAATCTCCAGCATCCAAATGCAGGGCTATCCTGAAACTACACAAACAGTAAAGCACTCCAGCACCTCAAGTGTTTTATGGACCTGATCATTCTGGGAGCAGTTCTGCAGACAGTGATAACAGAGAAAAAAAACAGTGAGTCCACATTTATCTCCTTTGCTTCAGTAAACTGGGGGGGTTTGTTTTGGGTTGGCCGTTGGTTTTTTTTTATTTTTCTGCTTTACTAAAGAGAAAACATAAGGAGAAAAATAGCCTGCAAGTTGGTGTAGTAGAATAACATCTAGAAGGCTCTAATCATCAGTGTGAATTGATTTTTTAAGATTTCAGAGCTGATTGGGAAAAAAAAAAAAGGTCTAAAGAGGTAATAATTGAAAAAAGTGAAGCAGAATACTGGGAAGAAAACAAACTTTGTCTCCAGAAACCAAGAACTGGGAATAACTAAGGCCTACCAAGGTAACCTAAAACCACAGCTGCCACTACATAATAAAACCTATTTTTCCATGTTGTAATCTTTGTTTCTCACTTTTATAAAGCCCAAACCAAACAAGAAGAACAAACCAAACCTAAACCAAAATCATCAACAGGGTTTTAAGTCAACACACATCAAGATCAGCTGCAGTCCCAAAGGGAAGCCTCATAGCAACCAAGGTGAGCTGGGCTCTCTGGGACATGCCACGGCCAGGACTGTGAGGACGCTGACTCAGGACTGGTCTGAGAACTAGACTGGCACTTTCAGCTAAGAAGAGGCACTCCCAGGACAGCCTTGCACTCAACAAACACTCAGCATGGAGCACCACATCCTCAAGACTTGGGCGTGAAGCCTCCACAGGGATGGCGTGGACCTACAGGCAGCTCAAACTATGCCTGTGGCTCCAGGTAGGACACAGCAACCTGCAGAACTCCTGTAAGAGACCCGAGACAGCCAAACCCACCTCTGATGTTACATTTCTGTGTTTTCTGGCCTACTTTAGGGTTGAGATTATCTGGGTATCCGTGCAGTGCCTAGCAAAACAGAGCTGTCCTGATCAGGGCCTCTGGACAGCACAGAAATGTAAATATTACTCAAGAACGAATGAAACTCAATATAAACCCTCCTAGACTGACAAGACCTGGCATCCAAAGAAACCAAGGAATGCAAAGTATATCAGGGTTCATTTTGGGATACAGAATGCTGTAGATTAACATAAAAGCACAGAATGTCCTCAATGCACTTTTTCTCTAAAATCTGTGCACATTTAAATGAGCCCCTATAATTAATGCCATGAGAATCTGTTCATAAGCCTTTTGTAAATAAGTGGCCTTATCTTAAAAAGCAGCCCATTGTGTCTTCACTTTTTTCTTCTATTAAAGGTTACCAAAAATGTTTATATTGTGGAAGATTAATTAAAGAAAAATCAGACTCTTTATAGACTTTACTCCCATTAAACCCTGCCTGGGATAATGTAAATGATGCTAAGAAACCTACGGTGAGAAATTAAGACTGACTGCTCTGATTGAACAGATTGTCTTATAGTGCAAAAACTCCTCTAAAGTCTGGGCATTTCATACGGAAATTTACATTTTACTGAGTTCCTGGATCTAATCATAACTTGAAATTACTACTTCTCAGGAAATAACTTCAAGATCAGGGAATTTACTAGGTTGAACATGCAGATCAAATGCTGAAAATCAAGATGTTGCAAGAGAAGAAAAAGAAATATATACCAAAAAAACCAACACTGCTGATTCTGCCCACAGAATATTGCCTGCTTTTCATGCCTAAGCATAGCAATTTATGTTAAATACATACATGCATACTTTAAAATTTTGGGCCAAAAAAATAAGCTTATCAATCCACAGGTGTCCAGTTCAGCACCTCAGGCAGCCCCTGAGTGCCAGAGCCAGGACCATTGTGACAAAACCAGGACACAGGACCTGGAGTCTTCCCAGGCCATAACTCTGGGCCTTCACAAAGGTCACTGCTGGACAAAATCCTCAGCTCTGCACAGTTACAGAGTGTGGGTTAATACTGTAGCAGTTTGCAGTGGCACTAATATGGGTCTAATAAAAATATGCCTGTTTGACTGCAGAGCTGCTCAGTTTCACCCTTCTGTCACCCCTCCGTTGGGAACTTCTTAGGAAGGAAACAGGAGCTTCCCACATGTTCCGGCCCACCGAACACTACATTGAGAGCTGCTGTCACTCCCCTTTCCAAGTCACCTGGAACGCAATTGATACCAAATTATATTCTGTAAACATTAGAGCAAATGAAGACAAAGGCCAGTGCGTGGCCATGCAAAAATGTTTGGTTTAGCAAAAAAATTCCAAAAGAAAGGAGATGCTGCTTCCTGAACCTCTTTGAAAACCCTGCTGGGTAGTTCAGGTACAGAGCTGATCCCAAATGCTCCATGGGCAGCAAAGGAAGCTGCTGGCAGCCTGTGGCTCACACATTTCAGGCATGACCTCATTCTTTACTACCACTTTTCATTTCTCTTGCAGTGTTTTAAAAACCAAAGCTTGACATCATTTTTGTATTATGTATCTTTCCTTATTACTTAAGGAACACAAAAAACTCAACTGGAAGTTATAAAACAAACCATCCCTTCCTCACAACTCAGTCCCATCCAGTGAGAAGGGAGCACCATCACATGTCTTTGTATCCAAACACATGCACACCAAACAGTTCTGGTGATTTACAGTGGGCTTCCTTCTCTGAAGGGAAAGCCAAACCTAATGTCACTTAAGCAGCATGTTTTGAAATTAACTACATAGCACCAGTACTGCAGAATTTTCCTAATGAATTTTGACTTTCAAAGACATATTTCCTTCTACTTAATAGCAGAGATATATCTTATATAATGCAGAACCATTATAATATCCATACCCCAGTTATATATATATATGTATCCACATTAAGAAAGAATTGTTAAAGTGATTGAAGACATTGCTTTATCTATAGGGAAATACCTATCTCCATCAATCCCAATTACCTTAAAACATCTGTAAAAATCAATTCATACTGGAATTTCAGGGATTCCTTGAAATATCAAATTTAATGTTACAACTTTTTTCTATTTGATCATACCAATCCAAATCAAGCTTAAGCAATAATTACTTATCAATGCATCCAAAGCAAGTGAAGCTTTCTCTTCCAACAAGCAGCCGTCATCATATACAATTGATAATTTAGTCTTATTTTCAACCTACTGTTTAAATAACCATTTGGTGTGTAATATCAACATAATCTGATTTATTCCAGCTTCTGAATTCTCCCAGAAGTTACATTTACATCTACATTTTTACTTCTCAAAGGAAATGCTGGCCATGACTGAACACCCTATTTCCCCAGCAAGAAAGAGACCAACATTCAACTCTCTAGGATCCTAGTGAAGAACAAACAGCACATGGAAGTGGGCCCCAGAAGAGTGAAGACAACTCTACCCAAACCCTGTCCTAGGCAGCATTCTTTGCTCCACTCTGCTGGAACAGGATTTGCAGAGTGTAACCAGGAAAAATGCCATGTTGAAGATCCGAGACAGTAAAACTTCCTTCTAATCACAAACTTCAGCTGGTAAGTTGTTTCAATTCCTCAGCATCCGTACAAATGGTATTTTTTTCGTCTTTGTTCGTGAGGCAGAGCTCCCGAAAAGCTGGGAAGGTACCTTGGCTGCCACGGAGCGCAGGAGATACACGAGGCCTACAGGGAATTTCGTGCCCCAAACACTCCTGATTGCAGCGGCAGCGGGGGGAACACCTGCTGTATCACCCCTCCGACCCTGCCGGTAACACTCGTAAAGAGGAAACTTAGGGAGGGAGCCCGAGACCACCCCCGAAGCCAAACACCCGGCAGCACCTTCCCAACCTCGCCAAGCCGAGCCAGGCTCCTGCAGCCGCCACTTCCCTCAACAGCTTCGGGAGAATCGGTGCCCGAAAAGCACCTGCACCGCGTATCGAGGCCAGGCACAGAGAGGGGGAGGCAGGATCACTCCGAGCCGCCTTTGCTGCTGCTGTTGCCGGTTAAAAGGGACCCAGCCCAGGCCCGGTTGCCCCGGAGCGGCTCCCGGGCAGCTCCTCAACCCGGCCAGGCCCCGCCGCGGCTGCCGGGGATGCGGATCCCGAGGGGAAGGGGGGATGGAGCGGGGACACGGCGGCGGCAGGCCCGCCCCAGGCCGCGGGGAGCGGGCAAGGAAGGGGGAAGGAAGCGCCGAGCAGGGCATGGAGGGAGCTCCTCCATGGCAGGGGAGAGAGGGAACCCCGCGCCCGGGAGGCCCGAGGCGGGCTGGGAGAGGCGAGGAAGGAGGCTAAGCGGGGCTGTAACCCGGTGCAGAGGAGGGTCCGCGGGGTCCCGGCCCGGGGGGAGGGAAGCGGGGGAGGGCGGCCGCACTTACTCTCATTTAACACCTCCAGCAGCTCGGCGCAGCTCTCACACATTGTTCATTNCCATTTTGCTGAGGGGGAAGGAGGAGGAGGAGGCGACGGGAGCGAAGGGGGGGACAGGGCGCTCGGGCGCCGCTCGGCAGTTTCCGACCAGGCAGGAGGAGGCGAAGGTGGCCGAGTCCCTCCTCCTCCCTTTTCCCTCTCGCCCCGCCTTCCCACCGCGGTTCCGATCGGCGGGATGGCGAGCGGGGAGGAGGAGGCAAGGGGGCGGGAGGGTAAAATGGCGGCGGTGGCGGTTGGGCGCGCGCCCGGGGAAGGGCGGGAAGCGCCTCTCCCTGCCCTCTCCCTGCCCTCTTCCCGCCTCCCGCCGCCAGGAATCTCCGCCAGGAACGCGCGCACGCCGGCGCTGTGACAGTGGCGGGGGAGCGGCTTCTGCTGCCCGCCCCTTCCTTCGGTGCCTGGAGCCGCGCTCCCGCCGCGCTCGCCGGGCTGCCTCGGGGACCTCCCGCCTGAAGAGAGCGCTTAGCACGCTAAGCCGAGCTCCGTAGCGAGGAAGCTCCGACCTTCCAGGCGCGTTTCCAGGTCTTTCGGGTGGTTTATTGGCGTTTTCCGCCGTCGGGGCGCGGGACGGAAGAGCCGCCGCCATCTCCTTCCCGCCCAGTGCGGCTGAGGGGAGCGGGGGCACCTGTGGGCGCCGCCGACCCGGACCCCGAAAATGGGAATTTGGAGGGCTACGGTAGCGTTTTCTACTATTAACTGTTTGTTTTTACATCGTAGTTTTCCGCCCTGATTTTTTTTTCCCCCCTTCTTGCACCTTGATTTATTCTGTACAATCAGTAATGGCATCTGTGATTGGCTGGAATAGCCTTTTCTAAATAAAAGACACGGTCAAAATAAACGAAATACTTTAATTGAGTATCGATAATTTACGCTGTTAGAACTACCAGTTAGATCACTTTACCGTCGTTTTGAACGACGTTTCAAACCCGCGGATGACAAATTATCAGGCAAACACCTGTTTTCCATTTAAAAAAACCAGCCCAACCCTTTTTCTTTTTTCTTTTTTTTTTTTTTTTTGCCATCTCTCAATCCTGCTTCCTCTCCCAGGTACATGTAACTGGAATATGGATCACATGATAGATCTTGGCTTTTTTTTCCCCCGAAAGTCGGCACTTGCCGAGTATTAAACGCTATTTTTTATTTCTGTAGTACCACCCAGTGGTGAGTCCGTGTGTTACTCTGAACGCTTCGGGTTTACCGACCTGTACCTAGGATTAAAAACCTAAATCTGTTAATAGCCGCAATGCAGATGCAATATAGTTTAGTAGAAAGTCAAATAGAATCACCAAATGAGGAGAAAAAAAGTAAAGTTGTTTTGAATTCCTCAGTGGCTGTCTCATATTTGTTCCACTTGAAATAAATCTGATGGCATTGTGGAGATGGAGCTCTGAGGTTTTTTTAATTCTATGTGCATATTTATCCAGGCTGATAACACCACGGTGGTTGTGCGTATAACCTTCCACTCCAGGGCACAGAACACTCACCTCCAAATAATCCTCAAGGCATCACTTTGTCAAACTAGGACAAAAAATTCCACTGCTGTTTAAAAGTAAGAGACAATTTGCTGTAAACAACCGGTAGGGAACAACTGCAGTGCAAGTCAGGAACATACTAGAATGATATTTCACCCAGAGTTGTCACTGCTTGGGTTTGAAACACTCCTAAGTTAGGCTTATCAATGAAGATAGCTATTCCTAAATATTCCCTGCTGAAATTTCCCTTTACTAATTTTAAACTAATACAGAAAATTAACTTGAGAGTCTACAGGAGACACAGATTCCTTGTCTGACACTTCAATTCACATAACATGTTAATGCAAATGTATTTCAAATGGGAATAACAAGGGTAGTAATGCAAGAGAGAGGATGAAGACTCTGAGTAAAAACCTAAAAGCTTCCCTGAAACTTTTTACTGATCTTTCTCCTTAGATTTAATTTATAGATGTTTTAATTCCTAACAGTGTCTTTTTCTAAATTATGTCTTTTCTATTGATAGAAATCTGACCACCACGAGCTAGTTAGCTATTAAACTAACTGGTTACGTCACTAAACCGCCCTAATAAGAACTATTTAATAACTAACTAGTTTAGTTATTTAAATGATACAGATGTACTGGACCCTGTAAAGCCTTTTTTGGTTGCTTCATCTCTTCCAGCTAGCCTGAGGACTCATAGTGGAAGAGTAAAAGGAGTCCAGAACATTGCAATTATGTTCTGCTCCTGCCTGAATTAATGTAGTGACCACCTTTCTCTTCTATAGCACCAATTTCAAAGCTTGAGGTCCACCAAAAGGTAGATCAGAGGATTTTATGTTGTGCATCTACATGGGAGTTTTCACTTGATGTTGTGCTGCCTTACCTTCTGTGTGTCCAAAATGATTTCAGTTATTGTAGAGCACTTCATTCTACAGTCTGCATAATCTAATTTGAATTCGCACTTTTCTCTCTGCTCTTTCTTCCTTATGCAGGCCCTGCAGTAACTTTTATAACAGACTCAAAACAAACTGCCAGAACATCTTCAAAGATGGTTTTCCTGGCCAATCAGCTGTCTGATCTGAGTGCAGCACCAGGTAAACACCGGAGTCAGCAGAAGGGACCTTCTGGAGTGCGGTGTCACATGCCAAGCTCAGGGAATACAGCAGAAGAGCATGGGTGACCTTGAGTCACTTCTGCTTTTGAGCAGAACAGAATACTGAAAGCCTGATTCCTTTTACTGCACACTTTTTTTTTTTTAAACTAGAGACTAAATTGAATTCTGTTAAATTAAATTAAATGTTAGCTTCTAAGCTGAAGACAAGATCTGTCAGTGGCCTGGATACAGAGGTCATCAGCCTCCTGCTCTTGCACGCTTTGTTTTTCCTCTTAACCTTTATTCTCTCTGTAACAACCCCAGCAAGGTTGTTTTATCCCCAGGAGGCCTCTTCCCTTCCCCTGGCTGCAGTGCTCCTCATCTGGGAATATTTGATCTAGTAAAGTGCCAGCACAGTTCTTCTGGAGGAGTAACTCAGATAAATGCAAGACTTGGGCAAAACTAAAATTCTTAATCCAAGTTTGGGACTGGATTAAGAGCAAGAACACAAATTTTCAAAATTCACATCCCAACACAGAGCTAGTAGTTTAACTGGAGTCTAGTTAAATCTGTGACCTCATGTCTGGAATGCTACTGGAAGCCACGAGCAACACAATCAGTTTTAAGTTTACCCACATTTAAGTTTCTGCACTTGACTTGCATTGCTCTTTTAGCATTCTAAACTTTTTAACAGGGTTCCTGTCTAACTAGACTTTGGTGTCACAGCACCCTGAGAAGACAAATCCAAATTGATTTAGCCCAAATAATACAGAATACTCAAAATTTGGCCACAAATATAATGTAAGTACAGACAAGGCATTTCTGAGCATGAGAGACTGCCACCAGGAACTGAACCACTACCGAAGTGGCCCAGGCAGCTTGTTGTACATTTGGACCTCTTTTGGACTTTTTAGTGGTGAAACACATATTTGCAATGTTCCTTTGGAGAACTTTTCCTGTATTTTCCCTGCTTAAAGCAGTGGGGTAGGAAGTAGGCTGGAGCCTGCTTTCCAACACGTGAGGGAAAATTTTAATTCCCCTCTCCAGTTGTTAAATTGGCCCATTCTTCCTGATAATCGTTGCTGAAATCACAAGATCTACGAAATCCTCAGGAGAAGCTGAGACTATTGAAAAGGATTTAAAATTTAAAGGGTATTGACAACTAAAAAACAGGCTCCCCATAGATACTGATGTGTGACTGGAAGGTTACCCAAGAGATTGCCCAGGAAAAAGTGCTGGGTGACTTTTACTTACAATGAGTAAATAAAAATAAAAATCTGAGTGTCTCATTTTCTTCCATACTCTTCAACTCTAAAATACTCCAGCTCAATCCCATCTTTCCCTGTAGAGACTTAACACACACAAAAGAAGTGATCACAGGCTCTGTAGATGTGAAATCTGGGGCTTTTAGGTAGTTGAGGTGCCTTGTACATGGGATAATGACCCCAAAAATTCCCTCAATGGGAATGGCCAGCCTTTTCCCAAGGGAACCCTGTTGACAGAGACAGCCTTGGACAATGAAGTGAGGATGTCCTGAAGCTGAAAGCATAAAAATAAATTCAGTCTTGAGGATTGAAGTGCAGCGGTGCATTCCTGATGGGCATGTGGGCGGAATTATTTTTTTACTGATGGTTTTTATAGAGCTACCTCAAACATTTCAGTTTTGCTTTAGTTCGCACCTGGAGACAAACCTAGTAAGGGGGAGAAGGAAGTTTAGCCATGCCTTCCAGCACCTCAGGAGTCTGGGATCAGTAATTTTCATTTACCCAGTGATAAATGCACTCTGGGACAGTCTGGTCCCTCACCACAGCACCAAGGCAAATTCCTCACCTCAGGCAGTCTGTGTTTTAATGCATCATTTTCAGCATCTTTTCCTCTTTTTTATTTTTTTCCCTTTAAGCTGAAGTTTTATTGCCTTTCCAGTGCTAAAAACTATCAGCAGTAACAATTAAAGCTTCCTAGAGAGATGAGCATTTCTAAAGCTTTTTTTTTTGCATAAATATTAGCTTTATTGGAAAATAGTTCACTTAAACCAATCAGATTAACACACACCAAATTATTCTAGTTTAAAAAACCAAAACCAACTAACCTAAAATGCTTTGGAAGATAATCTGCTTCAGCTACAGTAGCAAACACATCATGGCATCCTGAAACAAGTACTTGGGGTGTCTTCATCAGCTGACAATTCATGTAAACACAGAAAACACCCTGAAATATTGGTATTTATCAATGTACCTGGAGTACACAGAACTGTTGTTTCATTTGTTTTTTTTTTTTGTAAAATCTGTATAGAAATATGCACAAAACATTGGTTTACATATAATTACAAGTTATGGAGATGTTTATATGATGGTTCATGCATTTTATCCATATATTTTGATTTACAGAGTGTGCATTAGAACTAGAACTTTCTTCAATTTACATTGTCTCTTTTTTTTCCCCACATTCAGGATAACTGCATTAGAAGTATGCACACACCCAAGTCAAATCTTTAATGGTATCCAGAACTCCACAGAAGCTGCACTTTTATAGCAGCTGCAGAGATCAGGGAAAGGCACCAATTATCTTAAGAGAACAAGACAAGACCACAGTTAAATTTTTAGATCTATAAGGGAAGCAAAACCTAAGATGAGAATGTTGTTACCAGAGAACTCTTTAGGTATCAAAATAACCAAACAACTCTTCTCCGAATCAACATAAAGAATGCATTTTGTGTTTGTTGTTTGTGAGTTTAGGTCACATTTAAATCTTCAGTGAACAACCAGACCATGAGCCTCAGCCCAACTTCAACCTTGAAGAAAGGAAGGAAGGTGCATAAATACATATGTGTGTATTTTTGTTCAGAACTGTTCTGAATGCAGAGTTAACGCCACCACACGTCAGAACCAATTCAGCATTCAGCTCTCTGACTCATGGGATGTGATCTGCCATCACGCTATTGGTGGGGTTTATTTCCATTTTAATAACCTTTTCTTACTTCTCTGCACAGCTTTTGGTAATCTGGTAGCTTTTGGTAGCTCTAATGCTATGACTCAGCCTGCTCACAAGCCATTTCATGTCCTTTCCAGATGTGTCCTTCAACAGGACTTGAGCTGCTGCACTTTAAACTGCCCAATAAAGACAATATTGCCTTGAGGGTGGAGCAGAAAGCTCCACAGTGATGGGAAGACATGAAAAAGCTGGAACTGGGAGCTTTAAGGAGAGTAAGAAATGGGTTTTGTAACTCTGGCAGTAATTGAGAGTTTTGGGAGGCTGTAAGCAGTCCTAGCCATGTGGGTTTCAGCAGGTCTCAAAGCAGTGCCAGCTCAGTGCTGCTGCCCAAGGCCCTTCCCTGGGAGCAGCTGAGCTTTGCCTGGGCCGAGCACGCAACACGAACGGGAGCTCATGGACACAAAGGGGCCGAGAGTCCAGCCTGGAAACATTCCGGGCACAGCTACATCCTACAGGAACACACTAACTCATGCACTTCTACTCCAAAGGAATACACAGCACAAAGTTAATAACTACAGCACCCAAACGGGCACACAACATCCCCGCACCTGCCTGGCTCCTTTGACAGCTCTCTGACAATGGCTATACTTCATCCCACTAACAACCTGGAGACTGGACACCAAATCCATGGAGAACCTTTGGGAGAGCTCAACACCGACTGTTGGAGAACAGAGACAAGACACGACAGATGGGGAAGCCAAGACTGTACACAACCTTAGTGTTCATACTGCTTCATAAATCTGTGAAAATCATTTAACTACAAAACTTTAGGTAGAAAAATAACCATAGATCTTGTCTACACATGTTATTAACATGGACTATTATCAACTGTTTAGTCAAGATACAGTGCAATACCTCTTTGAAATAAACTGCAAAGAGTCCAGAAAGATAAAGAGCAAGAGTATACCTCATTCCTGGCATTTCATAGTAACGTGGTATAGAACAGTTATCCATGGAGGTAAGTCAGAACAGCTACTGTACTTCCAAATGGAACCCAACTTAGTTCATGGTGACTTCAAGCACAACCCAAGTCCTTGAGATGAGGCAAGCCAAAAGCAAGTTACCTAGACCTCAAGGAACTCTTCCTACGCCTTCAAATACAAATCTTAAATATGATCACAGCATTTTCATCCAATAAAAGAATAAGTCAAAGAAAGAAAAATAAATGTAAACCAAGTTTATTTTGCTCTTAAGTAGTGTTCTTTAAGCACTACAGCATGGTAAACAATGTAAATTAGTATAAGTCATCTCAAAAGCCAGTTTTTTTTTTATTTTATGAGTTGTTAAAAAGATGCAGCCTATTCTAACAGGATAAATATTTTAACCATTTCACTTCGAGTTAATGAAGGCTCACAAATGAGCAACACTCCTCATTGAGGAAAACAAAAAGCTGTTGTCGACAAAGCGACAGCACACACACAAAAACAAAAGAACTGTGTAAAAATAACTAACTGTACTATGTTCCCATACTCTTTAGAAGTTGCTTTACAATGGGATGATATGCACATGATCTTGCTGCAAACTTGCCATACAACTTGCAAATACACGTAGCCTATAGCCTTACCACTCAGTCCAGAAAGCTGCTAACTGATCAGAACAAACGCAGCACTAGAATCCTCTGCTTAACAATTAATTCAGTCTGCTTTACTCTTTACCTTTTCTCCTAGACTGCAGGACAGACTAGAAAGAAAATGACTCCGAATTAAAAATCGATACTCTTACAGGAAATTGTATTATTTTGCAATATAGTCTTTTACAAGTTACGCTTTGCCTATTTTCCCCTTAGCCACAAAATGGGCATGAAGTAATTACTTTGAAAATGCCTTAATTTTCAACTTCATGCAAATCTAAATAAAGATGACCAAACAAAAGCTTAAACAATGGAAGGATATTTCACAGAAAATTTCTTATACAAAAAACACATAAGAAAAAGGGCCACTAGGTGACATTTTAATTTACAAATTGGCATCATTTTGGTCAACAAATATCCAAGTGCTGTTTTCTTCTATCACAACAAAGTAGCTGTACAGAAAGAAAACTGCAAAACTTGTTTTATTTTTGTTTTTAATCGCACATCTCCTCAGGAATTTCATGTGGATTAAGGATGCCAGGTACAGACATCTGAAGTTTATGCTTCTCCTCTTGAGCCTGCCGAAGGGCTGTTTCTCTCTCCTCCAAGAATAAGTCTGATGTGTCTTCACCTGCGAATTCCTGGGATAATTCACACAAAAACATCAGTTTATTGTCAAGTGCTTAAGGCAGAGTAATAGGTTCCAAAATTATACAAGAAACATCTTCCTTTCCTGTTCCCTGACAGGCTACTTCCATGGTTTTCTGTTCCTAAGGTCACAATTAATATAAAGCAATATTTAAAGATGTTCACCGTGTGTTACAGAATGGAATGCCAAAGCCAGCATCTAGAGTGTATCACCATTAAAGCAGTATCATTAAAATTCCAAAACACCTGACCATTGCAGTCTCCAAACATATTAACAAACTATTTCCTGCAATCTTATCATTCCAGCATCCTTAGAAAAAATAAAGGCGTAGCATTAGTGTGGTAAATTTCAAAACTGGTCCCAATTCCAAGCAGAATGAAAAAAATGTGGTTAAAAACACACTTATTTCCCATTATATTTAGTTTTGCAGTTCTCCTAAGACAAAAGGATTGTGTGCACAATGTAAAACACAACGAATGACGTTCAAACCCAATTTATGAAATGAAATCCCAGTGAAACAGGTTCCATGAACACCACTCAGTCACACAAGCCATTGGACGGAGCTCTTACTGCATTTTAAAAAGATACAGAACAACTTTATTTCTCAAAAAAACACTGACTCCACACTGTTCAAAAGCTTTCCAACAACATCCCGCTGAAAATTGTTTTTAATTTCTTAGGAAAAGCGTGCCCAACATACCTTGATTTGGACCAAGAAATCCCTTAGGTGTTCCTTGAAGGCAGGAATATCCTGGTTTAAACTGAAGAGTCCTGTTACGAACAGCTTAACCTGGGCACTAACAGCAAACATAGGTTAGAATTCGAAGAAGTAAGAACCCACTGAGAAGCAGTAATGAATCATGGCAGACTTACTCTTGCAGGTGAGGAAATGCAGATTTGAGGAGATTAGCCACATACTCCTGAATAAACATTTGGTTGTTCACTGGATTTCCAGGGTTTAAAGGAGTACTTATTTTTCCCTCTTCTACCAAGTTGAACATGTATGCAAGGATTGACGCATGCATTGTCAAACCTGCACAGATCAAAGCCAGACACACAGAGTTGTTATTCAGAACAGGATGTGTTACATTGTTTTGATGTTCAGAGGGATGGTTTGTAGCACCTGCCTCACACACAGGCACATTCTCACCTGCAGTGTGCGAGGTGTCTGTGACCACAGAGAAGATGTGCTGGAGGATATCGCAGAAATACGTCTGATAGAAACTCTGGGCAGCTGTCTCCTCCTGTGCAACATTCTGGAGCAGGGTATAAAGGATCTGAAGTCCTGCAAAACAGGCATTAAAAACGTGACCAAGAGAACAATATTCCAACATCTGGGAGATTTTGGCCTTCTCCAGAACAACAGGAATATCCCAAGAAATCCTGATGGGCAGCAGGATGGCCAGCATGGCACACGTGATGGCTTTGTGAGGCACTGCCCCAGGCTGGCACTAGAGGGCACTGCCTCCCAGACACAGCATGCCCTTTTCTCTTAATTATACTATCATTAGCATAGAGAGCCAATCACACCATTTGATGAGCAAAAGCCTCTACCCAGACAAGTGTTGGCTATTTAAACAAGGAAAGATGTTTTAATGGTCAGATTTAAATGGAAACTTTAATTACTTGGCAAAATACAACTGAAAAACATCCTTTCTCCCCACCCCTAAATGGCTCAAAGAATCACTGGTTTCACAATCTTTTGTGGCACCATTTTAAGCTGCTGTATCTGCAGCCATTTCAGGAGAGTGCCAGTGCTCACATGGCAAAGAAAGCAAGAAGAAACTGTAACAGTGCTCTCTTCCAGCTACAGGAATGAATCAACAACCAAACATCTCAGCCCATCCATACATGCATCGCTGACACCTTAAAGCTGCAACAGAGGAATTCTATCCTTGTGCAAATGCAGAATCATGTGAACAATAGGCTAAGTTTGATTGACAAAAAGGAAGAAAAAGAACAGCCTTCTACCAGAAAATCTCTATTCTGTATTTTACACTTCCATTTACCTGTATCTGCAACATTTCTCATTGTGTGTTTGAAAGCCCAAATAATAGAATCCAGGACAAGTTTGAACTGTGCAGGTGGAATGGCCAGGAAAGCTGGGAAGCAGTGAGAATTTACAGCTTGGAGTAGCAAGAAAAAGTTTGTTCTATGTTCAGGATATTCTTCAAAGTCCTAGAAGAGAAAGGGGGAAAAAAGCCAAGTCTCCTTAAGTTCCAACATAGCATCTTCCATTAAACAGAACAAGTCAGTACATACTACACACTTAGTGAGGAAATACTCAACTGAGCAGTACTGGTGTTCTTACACTTTAAATATTTATCAATTTTAACAGTTTGTCCTACACTGACATTTGAGTTCTGCTTGCAGAAGTGTAGCACTCCGAAGACCCCAGAAAAATTACTAATGGCTTAAGTCAAGAGCTAACCAGAGAAATTTAAAGCAATTTAAGACATTTAACTAGACAGCTCAACTATAAAACAAGTACATTTGTTTGAGCAGAAATTTCATCAAGTGCTACAAATGTGCTCTGTGACTGGAAAAAAACCATGAATCACAAGATCCCACACGTTGCAATGGTGTTCTGAGGGAAATGTCTTATCTCAGGTTTTAAATATAAATACCTTGTTGATCATGTTTAATGTGCACTCAAAAACAGCATCGAAGATCTGAGGTATTTCAGCAGTAATGTGTACCCCCAGCTTGTTGACAATGATAGCCATGGTACTGAGCACCTCGGGCTCCCGAGCGGCCGGGACATTCCGCTGGTAGTCGATGAGAACTGCATCCAACAACGGAGGAACAAAGTTTTCAGCTACCTGGTTGGAAGAGTAAGCCAGGTTACAGCAGTGCAGCTACTGAGCACTGTCTCCAGCACAGTCAGTAGCCAAGTTCCTCCTTCAGTTACAGGTGACACTTTTCCTAAGGAAGTTAAAGTTCCCACCCTCTGTCTCCATCTTAAATCTCCTTGATGCCCTTTAAGACCACTCTCAGTCTCAAACATTGCTCAGGCTATGTCTTATAATTCCACTTCCTCCATTATATTTTACACACCTCCTGAATCAAGTTCCCATGATCAACCACTGAACACACAGCAGAGCTCTTCCCAATTCTGTCTTAGGAGTTACTTGTATAAAATGCATCCACTTACCATCTGCGGATCATTGGACCTGCTCACCCAGCCAGAAATTAATTTTAAAGTTTCCCTTTTTACAGTCCTCATACTTCTAATCAAGGGCTGCTTTGTTACCATTTCACCTGGAAAGTTTTAAAGCTTCAGTTAATTGTGTGAGGTGTCAAAAAACCAACCAACCAAACCAACAAAACAAAAAAACACAAAAAATTACCACCCACCAAAATAATTTGATATTAACAAAACAAAGAATTTTTATATCTGAATGACAAAGACTATTAAAGACTTCCTTTGTCTTTAGTCTTTGCCAGAAAAACATTCTCTGAGGCAACTGTAATCACAGCAGTTGCTGCTCTAGGAGCTCACCAGGTCCACAGCCCCAGCAACTGCTTCCTCAACTTCCCTGTGTCTAGCAATGATGAATTCTGGCCATTAGATCAGCTGAATGAGAAGTTATTGATTTCTCTGCCAGTTTTATTCTGAATTACAATAAGCTACTTCAAGGTAAACCAGCTGCTACTTCAAGTTACCAAGCTGCATTTAACATTCCAATTTCCAGGTACATCTTGTGCACTGGACAGAAAACTGGGCACAGCACAGAATTCAACAACTGACTCATTTCACCTTGTAATGAGCTACTACAGAAGCACATTCTACAGAGATGCCACAGGCCCTAAGTTAGCTGGCAAAAATAAGGGAGGTAATTGAAATTCCTTCTGTGATTGCAAGCCTGGTTTACCATGATGTTCAGGCATCTTCACTCATTACATTTCTGCAAGACAGCCTTGTAGCAGCACAGTCTCATCCCAAAACCCTGTTGACATTCTCTGAAGGAATGAACGAGATCCTATTTACAGCCAGTCCTTTAATCTCAACTAAAGTAAGCTAAAAGAACACAGGCTACACTGCATATCAGCAAGATGCTTACTAATTCTAATTAAGCATCCCTGGTGTTCTGCATTTTTCTAAACTTGATCATTTATAGATGTTTCTTCCTCCCGCTAAAGCTGGGAGTTCTTTATTTGAATACAACATCTGTTAACAAACAAAGATTTAAGTGAGCACTTTCAGTCCTTCTCTACTCTTCCAAACAGTAAAATTAACCTAACTGGGCTGTACTCTGGAACCTAATGGCAGACACTGCTAAACCCCATTTTCAGGAAGAACATGGAATTTCTTACCATTAGCCTGAATAGCTGCAGAAATATTTTCACTTAGGCACTTGTACACATTCAGCATATCTAAATAAATTCTTCCAAGCTGAATCACAAAGGGGTGGCCAACTGCTTTACATGCTCGTACATTGGTTTTCAGAATGCTACCAAGCTGCTTAACTGTTTCAGGATCTTTTAGAATATCAACATTCTGTGAAAAAAATCAGAGCTCATCTTCATTAGTTAATACAACCACCCTTTGGCTTTTAATATAAAAGCCTAAGTTTAAACAATTTATTTTACACACTGCCTTAAAGAACAGATCACTCAAATTTATGGACTTTTTACAGAGATTCTGCAGTTTATTTCATGGCATTTGCCACTACCTCAAACAGAGTCAGGATAAAACTTAATTTCATTCTGCTTTTCTGCAGAATCATTTTTGCTGCAGTGCTACAAGCATTACTTTAGTTAGAGAAAGAAGAACAACTAAGGAGATTAAGAAGTAGAAAACAGATAGAAGGGGTCCAAAGACAATGCAGTATGTTCTTGTGAGAAGTCAGGTAGGAAAAGTAACTCAAGCTTGCTTAGGTTTCCAGCCCTTAATTAGATTAACTGCAAATGGATTGTCTCTTGTGAAGTGCAAGACTGCTGTTCTTTAATGTGTAGAGATAAAAGTACTTTCAAAAGACTGAAAGAAATAGAAGATAAAGTAAGAAAATATGTACTTTAAGAGACTAGTGGGAGAAGAAAGGAAGAACAGTGAACAGTATTTTTAGCATTTTAACTTTTGTTACCTGAAAGCCAAGAGAAAGGGAGGCATTAGAAAAAACTACTGAAATTAATTGTGTACAGTAACAGATTGTACTGTAAATCAGATTTAAACAAGTATTTATTTTGTCATTTAAGTCTCCTCTCTCAAAACAACACCATCACTGTCATGTCAATCTCTGTCTCAGCCATCATACCATGAAGTCCAGCCCAACTCTGTGCACTTAGTGTGAAAAATACAACTAGGGGAGGGCAAAGATTTAGCAGGGTTTTTGACCTGAACACAGGACACATTAAAATGGAAGAGCTCACCTTTGTTGCCTGCTGAATGATGCTGTCCCACACCTGGTTGGGCAGTAACATGTACTTTTCTATCAGATGCTCCTGCACAGTCTGGTCTGTCTGTGCCCCAATCATGTATCCAACTGCTTCATAAAATGTGTGCACCTGATGGGAACAGCAACACCACAAACACTGATGTTAAAAATGACTAAGGAAAATCTCAGTTTTACCAGACATGTCTGAACTGTGCACTGGCTCCCATCAATCCTGCAAGTATCTTTTTGTAGGTGCCAGATCCACTCTGCCTAAAGTTTCAGTACATTGGTGCAGGTGCACACTATTCTCATTTCATGAGCCGTGCCCTTCCCAGACAAATTTCCCCTTCCTTTCTTGGAAAGGACTGGATTTTGGATTTTCTCTTTTTAGACTGTTCCTCAATCCCTCGTTCCCAAAAACAAGAGCTGTAGGTATATACTGTTACAGTAGGATACTGCTCTTTCCCAAAGCAGAATCACCAAGTTACACACAATGTCTTCTTGAAGACATCCAGAAATCAAAATTCCAACTAAATGCACTTTAATTCTCCTTCCAAACATTCCAACTGACATCTCAGCAATGCAACTTGATCATGGTATTCATACCCTGGCACTGTCCCTAACAGAAACTAAAGAATCTAATTCAACCCGTGCAAAACACCCTCCATTTCAACAGGAAGGACCTGTGCATTAATCTTTAGGAATCATCTACAACCCTGAATAGAACCTACCTGTTGTGGCTGAAGGTCACAGATAATTGTGTTAATATTGTTCAGGATTTCATCAATAAATGGCATGACCTCTCCCACCTGAACCTGGACAAAGTGTCGGCGGCATTTTTGTGCTATCTTTATGAAGGTATCACAAGCCATGTCCTGGACGCCATCGTGGGTTTCTAAATGAAATCAAGGCAGTTACTGCTTTGTATTTTTTCCCCTCCATGTATAGGCATCTTTTTTTTAATAATTAAAATAGCAAATAAAAAAGCGCAGCTAATTACCATGCATAAATTCAAACAGCTTGTTGACTACTGTCTTCAAAAATTTCCAGTGAGCTCTCAAAAACCGTGGATATTGACCTACTATATACATTATGTTTGATGCAATAATGGCTTTATTGTCCTTTCCTCGCTTTTGTTCACAGAGTCCCAGGAGATCCTACAACACAACAGATTCTTAGTTTCAAGTTTGTCTAGTTGCATTAAAAGCATTACAAGCATAACATCCTATAAGTAGCTATATTAAAGATGGTTGCCCACAATCAAGCTCAAAATCCAAATAAAAAAATAAAAACCCAAAAAAGTGTGTTAAGAATGGGTCAATGCAATCATTTAAGTTTCATCCAAACCCTGATGACTGTGTTTTAAACCAAGCAATCTCCATTTTAAATTCTAACTAAGGATTCCTGCAGGGGGAGTTCAACAAGCCTTACAATACTGGCTGAGTAGCTGATAAAAATACAGACTCCACATCAAATAGAAGAAATTAAACTACATCTTCTGTATGACTTGAAACTAAATATTCTGTAAGCATCTTTGTATGACTTTTTAAAGTCTGTTACTCTTGTAAAAATATTATCCACATATTAACCAAACTTTGAGTTTCACCAATGAATATACAGATATAGCAAAAGAGCAAGGTGTTAGGCTACTTACAGTCATGGCTTACTTTGCCACTCTGATGTATTCCATAAGCAATCCCTTTCTATCTCTTCTGCATCCCCAAAGAATACATTTAATCATGAATTAAATTTTACCTGATGAAAAGGCTACTTGGATCAATGCATTCTTCATCGCTAGCTTATTCATCACCCCAAAATTCAGGATATGTAATATTTCCCATTAATTTATTCTTACCCACAAAGGCAGCTTTCTAAGATGACAGGGCAGTATTTCTGCAAGCTTGGTTTCTTCAGCATAAACTGAAGTGTGACCAAGCTGTTAGTTCTGCCCCACCATACCTTAATTACTGTAACCAGGAACCTCTTTTCATCCTCTTCGTGCATGGCGCCGCTGATGGAGCCGATAGCCCAGCACAGGGTGTTCAGATTCTTCCACGACCACTCAGTTCCATTCACTTGATTGTGAAGCTTTTCAGTCATAATTCGTTCTGTGTCTGCATAATCCAGATGTGTGAGATAAACTGAAAGACATCAACATGGAACATTTTAAAGCAGCAGCCTGGATCTCAACTCCATAAGCAGTTACATAAAAGCCCACTGAAGCTGTCAGGTAAAAGTGTAATGTTTCCTTCCTGAAGTCATGACAGCATGAGGTAATAACTGAGGCAGAAATTTGTTCGAATTATTTTAAAGATGGACAATAAATTTTATTGAGAATTTAAGTTCTAAGGGATCTCAGCAAAACATCAGATGCAGATGATGTACGAAGTCTAAATCAATGCATGTCCCATGTGATACCAAGGCAAATTTTTATCAAAAGGCATCTGTACTGATGGCCTGTAGGGAATATGGGATTGGCTGCCTATGGGGGACAGTATACAGTATGTAAGCCCACCCATTTTCTACAGCTCTGTATTTTAGTGTCACCACATTTGCTGGTGGCAATAAGCCATGATTAAAGGGGAGCTGGTGCTCCTGAACAGGTCTAGGTGGAAGATTCAGGTATCACAACTCAGTCACTTGCATCAGCCCCTAATAGGATTAGTGTCTCCAATATAAAACTCTAAATCCCAGCAAGTCAGGAGCAATTTATGGCCAGGTTCAGAAATAGATTTTTACTGTACCACAGAACACAGCTTCCACCACATTCTCCCCTTTTTTTCCTCCAAGTGAATTTTACAGGTAACACAACACAAGCAATACAAACCCAACCTGCATTTTCATATAAATAATCTCTTATTTGGCAATACAACTTAGGCTCAGGACATACAGTAATTGTTTCATGGAACAAAAATGGTTTTCACATTCCATGTGCAAATGTATTAAAACAAATAATTTAACACTGGCTATACCTACATCCTCAGCAGAAAGGTGAGAATAAAAATACCCACTACACCCACATAGACTTTGCATCTCACAAGCTTTCCAACATAGACATTCCTAGTCCATCAACCTGTTGCTCAACACTCAAGTGTTCCCATCTGCATTTGAAAAAAATAAATTTAATGTTGAAGGTCTAACGTCCTGAATATCTGACAATTCTGCTCCCTGAAGTTATGATTTGGACTCTTGATATTGTTTCCTACCTCAAAAAACTCATTAGCACTGCAATACCTAAGGAGAAAAATTAAGTAGTGTATTACTACCCCATCAGGTTATAAAACACTACATGCCTTAAACAGGAAACTTCAGAGCAGTCACTGCCTCTTCCCTTACCAGTCTGTAGTACCCCTTGCTGATAACCATTTCACCCACACAATAATTCAGATCCTAAGATAACATACTGTAGCACTCTGATGCAGCTGCACAAATCCACAGCACACAAACTGCAGCCAGTCCACTTACCCAATGTTTCTCTCATATTTTTATACAAGTTTATGGAATCCGTATCCTTCATGAATTCCCGAACTACCTCCCCTTGATCATTTTCCACAACCAGGACTTCTTCAGGCTTGGCCATGCGGCTGACCATGAGCAATCGGACCTGGGGGAAGTTAAACTCCATCAAACTGTACCACCAACACTCTCAGCTGCACAAGTGCCTCCAGAGCACTCTGCTCAGGCAGCCCCAACCAGACAAACATTATACCCAGCTATACAGAAATGTCAACTAACAAGGCAGTAGGGATAGAGCCTGCTGACTTCTCTCCCTCCCATGAACAAGCTGAGTACTTAAAGAAACCCCAACCTATGTAGTATTTATACTTCCTAGAGGTTCAATATGCTTATGTCATATTAGGGGTCTTTTAAGGACCACTTTTCCCAAACACATGGGTTTTCCTCCAACTCTAACGCTCTAGCCTTTCTGTTTACAGAAACTGCTTTATACAGATTTATGTTAAAATTAAGTATCTTTTAAAAGCTGAAATATCACAGTAATTCTCTTATCTTACTGGTGTAATCCTAAAGTATTTTCATGTTGCTTATATTACTAGAGTTGAATCAACTACTGATTACTCCAAGGTAAATTTTCTTATATCACTCCTTACATGAAGCAAAATCTCTAATTCACAAACAGAATCTGAATCTTCAGAGTGCCTTCACTTGACCATGGATTACCTTGGACAAAACAGGCAAATAAAGCTGTCTCCTCGGAGGAACATCAAAGTGTTGACTCCCTGAAAGCAGTGGAGAAGCTGACGTTGAGAACGGACTTTCCCTGTAGAGCTCAGCAGCTAAATGGTTCCAATA
Source organism: Dicaeum eximium (assembly GCA_013396995.1). Taxonomy (NCBI): domain Eukaryota; kingdom Metazoa; phylum Chordata; class Aves; order Passeriformes; family Dicaeidae; genus Dicaeum; species Dicaeum eximium. The sequence goes on along the minus strand of VWZP01004023.1, from coordinate 2,134,726 downwards.
TTCCAGACAAATCTTGAAAATTTCAGTTTCTTCAACTTCTGATACCAACAACATGTAATGAAGAGCCTGAAAGAGTGGTTTAAACACCCAGTTAGTGAGTATATCTGCAGGTTAAACCACATTGCTTTAAGTTCAGTTATCCAAATCCTGACAAAATGCCAAATTAATCTGAAAGTTTGGAAAAAGAGGCATTAACATTGCAATGACATTACTTACAGGTCAGGGTTGTGACTGGCAGAGCAACTCCAAACCAAGGACTCCCATCACTTATTGTTATTTTCAAAGTGTGTTTGTATTTTTAAATCTCAAATAGCCTAAAGATGTCTTAGAAATGCCATCATCAAACTAGCCTGTTTGTAAATTATCAAGCCCACAGCCTCTGGAGCTTCTGCAAGGCATTTTCAGAACCTCAAAAAAGCCTCACCAGCTGGTGTCAGTGATTGCTATTCTCAAGACTATTGCTGCTACTTTGTTCTGGATCCTTTGACCCTGGAATACTGCTCCTTTGCTTTCAGAGAAGTCATCTACCAGAACACTTTCAACTTCTTTCCTGACAGAACAGCCAGAGCAGGCTGAGCAGGGAAAACAACTGATGCAGTTCTGACAAGCTCAGATACCAACCAGAGAAATTAAAACTACACAAACAAACCTTTTTTGCCTAAGCTTATTATGCAGTCCCTGGTGAAAGATATCAAAGCAATTGCCCATTAGTGAACAAACAGAATGAAATGATAAAATCTGAAGATATTTTCTTAGCTTAGACACTCCAACAACTTAGAGCATTTGAAAGGTAAAGACCTGATTCAGCATCTCCACCTACAGTGTCAAAAGAGGGATTCAGGACAGCCATACATTAATCCTTATACATCAATTTCTCTCAGTAATTTCACTTAAAATAACTGATGTAGATTCCTCTGCTAGTCTAAAGTCATTCAGTGAATCCATGGAATAATTTCAGCTGCTACATCTAAAGTGCAGGAATTAACAGGTTAGAATGACACACAGCTTTTTAAAGTAAACCTGTACTTAGGTTCTGTTACACCAGAGCTTACAGAAGTTGAATTTGCAACCGTTTTAGGCAGGCATAAGAACTTTGTTAAACATTTCACCATTCTAGACAAGACTGAAAGTCTTCAGAATCCAGTTTTGTAAATGTCTGGTTTACACAGGTCTTTCTAGTTACAGTCTCAGTGTAAGCAGAAACTTGAACCTTGAGCTGTGTGCCCCTGATTACCAGTTATTCTGAAAGCTTACTACTTGCAAATTCGGGAATTACCTGGAACTGTTACCAAGTGCTCTACTGAAAATAAAGTGATACTCCTTTGAGTCCATCTTCTAAATGAGCTACAGTTTGATATTTGCAGCCAATTTTGAACATGCCTCTCTTTTTTCTGTAGAAGGCTACCTCCAGAAGCTATTGAGAACACTGGCTGGAACAGACTGGAATTCAGATGGACACACTGGATTACAGCTAATCAACTTGAAAAATGCACTTCCTCCTCCCAATATACCTGGTCTCCAGGTTTAAAAATTGGGGTGGTGTTTTTCTCACGGTCTCAGGGCAGTTCCTCAGCTTACAATCTCCAAACCTGCACAGAGCTTGACTCTGCACAATCAAGAAAATGGTGCTTCAAGGTGGTATAGAGCAACTCCCATTCCCTTGGAGTGGAGCAGTAGCAAAAAAGTCACCATAGAACAGTTCAATCCCAGCAAAACTGTTATTCACAATGGAAACAACAACTGAAAACCTTAATCTTGTGATTTACCCCTACTACAGCATGAAGCAGTACCCTCAGTGCTTCAGCCCTTCCAGCCCATCATTCTTATCTGAATCTCCAATATTTGCCACAATCCCTGTGGTTTTACTGTCACAGTCACTTGGTAGGGCTCTGCTGCTAGCACACAGTGTCTTTATTACATAGAAAGTCTCAGCTTTGATGACTATTTAAAGCTTTTCAGTTGGGAAACAGCAAACTAGGCAAGAAGCTACATCAGGATAGAAGCACTGGCCTACAGCATGTGCTGGACCCAAGAGAGCAGCTCTGGATGCTCAGTGAAAACACAGACTGATGAAGTCATAGCAACACACTTTCTTCATGTGAGAGTTAAACAGAAACATGTAAATACATGGAAAAAGAATATATTCATTTACTTTCAAGCACTACTTGACACTTCCATAGGACAAGTAAGAAGAGGGTGAGGCAGAATTAAGTTTTCGGACATTGCACTTGAAAAGGATCACTGAAAACAGAATGCCATTAAAGCATACTAGGAGACAAACCTTTTGAGGGGGTTTTGTATTTTTTGTGTATTTTGTGACTGGTTTTTTTGTCTTACCAACTTCAAGTACAATGATTTAGAAATTCCATTAATATCACATCCTTTGAGCATGAGAACACACCTGCTACATTTCTAAACCAGATAAACTAAGCTACTTACCTCCATTAGTGTTTCCCTCAGATTTAACCTTTTTTCTATAAGCAGACCATGCTCCTTGAGGAACGTGCAGAGGAACAAACTGAGATTCTGAATGAAGTTCTGTTCATCATCTTTTCCATTTGAGTACGCAAGTCGGATATTGGTATTTAAAGGAAGCATCTAACAAAGAAATCATCAAGAATTTCCCTTTTTATACAGAAAAAGTACTTTGTATTAACAAGTATGTTGCTGTTTGTTTTTTTATGAAGAACCTTCAAGATGGACCAACATTGTCAAGAGATGAAAAGAGTGTTTAAAAAACCCCTTCACCCATCCACTTATGATATACACTGAGGAAAGGACTCATGTACCTGAATCTGAACTGCTCAGAGGGGAATAATCAAATTATATAAATTTGATGTATGGCTTTTAGTGAGAAATGTTTCTATCTGTTCCAAAAATTAAAAAGAAACTTGCAGAAGTTAGGTCAGTTTAGGTCTTGAGACACATAGTTCACATTTCCCCATGAGATAGCCCAAGTGTTCAAAATATCTCTTAAATTAATCAAATCAATAGAGCAGAAATACAGCTGCAATCAAGTTCAGAAAAACACACTTGGCATCTTCTGATCAACAAATACCACCCAAGAACAATACTTTTTCTATCAAGAGCTATACAATGAACATAAACCTGCCAACTCAACTTTCTACAGAAATGGATTTTGGGATATGAAATTCAAAGGGAGATTCCTGATAAACATTTACCTGTTTTAACTGCATCATGGTCAGTGTAAAAAGCGTTACAAACTGTTCTTCATACTGGCTTACACTGACACCTGCAATTTCTGTGAGGCACTTCAAAGAGACATTTCGAAACATGGGAACATTTAAGAACTGTTGAGGGAAGAAAAAAAAAAACCAAAGAGCATTACATAAGTGTTGTGCAGCTTTTCGGGAACTTGTATTTGAATTTAAGAGCTATCATTTTTTTCCAAGAATACCTTGTATATTAGTGTGCTGATTAACTTGGTCTCAAATATATATCCCAGAGGAATCCAGTTCAGAAATCGTAGCAAAGTTTCCAAAGTTGCATGGACTAAGGGAGCGTTTTGGGAGTTTTCCTGTAAACAACCATTTAGAGTTTATGACATTGTGACACTGCTAGACACAAAGGGGGGAATTTTGAAAACATCATTACAGAAATGTGACTCACCATCACAAACTGGCACAGCTGAAAGATCTGAGAGAATTCATTGCACATGCTGTAAAAAAAATTAATTAAAAACTAAGCATTTCTGCATTTCATAAATCAAAATATCTATGCCCACAGGACAGGTCCTTAAGACCTATGCCCATGGAGGCATTCAAAAGCCACTTGGCTTATCCCCATTTTAATGGTAATAATGCATATTTGAAGTAGCTTGAAGCATGTGCCTATAAATTCTAAGAAAAGAAGGAAATGCAATCAATCAGTGTTGAATGCTGTGTAAAAAGCATAGGAACCATCAGTCAACAGATGCTACTTGCAGCAAGGTAAAAATTCCTGTGCGTACCAAATGAAGCTAGGGATCTCCTAGGAGTACTGCTTCAAAGAAAAATCAGTAACCCTCTTGGGCTCAGAAATGGAATTACACAGCTGTAGGTATTCACACAAAGGCTCCAAGTGAGAGCAACTTTTTAGCAGCGAGCAACTTTTTAGCAGCAAGCACAAAGTCTACTCTGTTCGTTAAGATTTAAACAGATACACTTGCCTGTCTTTCAAATGCTTAGCTTTTACTTGAGTAATCTGGCCACTGGAAAAATCAAATACTTCTTCACTCAGCAGTTTCAGGATCACCATGTTGTTCTGGCAGAGGCTCTCACTGGTCCTGCTCGCTCCCACAATATCGCTGATAAACGTCGGCCAGTGCTTCGGCCACTCCTGTTTCAGGATCTGCCAAGGGAAGCAGCCACATGTGAGACACACAGCAAAGGCCGAGATTTTATAATAAGGTTTAAAAAAATGTTATGAACTCTGGCTTACCTGAACAAGAATCATATTCAGTTTCCCAATATACACTTTCTCTTTCTGGAAAAGAGAAGAGAAGAAAGAGTCAGGTTTTGCGTAACACTCCCCTCCCTCATCCTCCCCTGAGAATTCTTCACTTACTTCTACACATGTTGGGTCAGATGAGGTCTTGATAATTAGGCCAACAACGTATTTTTTAATACCTGCAGAAGAGGTAGGGATTTATTTTCAGCTATGCCAGATATCACAGATGTAGCAAAAAGTATTTCTGAATTCAGATTCTCCATGGTTTTAAATCAGAAACACCTCTAACAGGCCAGATAAGCATGAGTCAGTGAGCATCCTTCTGGTGTGCTACATGGGAAAAATACACCTTTATCAACCCTGACAGGGGATATTTTAGATGTACAAAATGGCTTTACACCGAAACTATTTCAATGAAGCAAAATACTAAGGATTAGAGTGTCCTTGCAGTAATTTGTACCAGACTAAAGGCAAGTCCAGGAATAAACAATTTCCTAAGTGTGACTCCAGTTTTAATGCCAGTTTGCTAAATTGCACAGAAAGCTTTGACACATCACCTGCACTGCATGCAGAAGTTCAGACATGCTCCAGTCTAGTTAGGTGATCCATTTTCAAAATAGGAATTCCTATGCACAGCATTTAAAAGTCAAACACACTGTGCCAGAGATTAGCAAAGCTTCCCCTGTGAAATCTTACAAGATCAGAACTCAAAATTTCATTCATTAAGACAGCACTTAGTGAGTATGAACCACTGGGCTTTTATAGCACATATGGATACTGTGAGTCCACAAACTCAGTGAATTCTGCTTTATTGCCTTTTCTTTTTTTTACCTTACATTGGCAGTTGCCCAACCAGGGGCACACTGTGTTTCTTCTACAAATGTTTTTAAATTTTTTTAGAGCTTTCAGCTCCACCATAAAACCAGAAAATCCCCAATCATTGTAGGGAAGCGACACTGCCCGAAGTTTCATTTTGCTACCTAACCCTCAGCACACTCCTAATTGCTAAATCCATGGAAACAATGACTTTCCAAGTGACAACATCCATTCTGTACAAAAACACCCAAGTCCCAGGAAAAGGCACGCACAGAGGGCCTGGAGTCATGACCCAGGTGAACGCTCCAGGAGTTCAGCTCTGACACCACGCTTCAAACTGGGCAAGTGTTTTCTTGTTGTAAGGAAGTTTGAGAACCGGTGGATGCTTTGCTATTCAAATTCATGAACCCAAAAATCTTGTTTTGATCATTTATTCAACAAGACAAGTCAGCTGACTCACACAGACATCATGCATATGTTGAAGACTTCAGAAGTTGTCACTTTCAGGAGAAGAATGTCTTCTGCTGAAGATACAATCCACAGCCTCTGTTCTAAATTTTAAAACTTGTCTAAGACTTGACCAAATTTAGTAGGGTTTTTTTTTTTCATTTCAGGCTTAAGCAAGAGGATTAAAAGGGACAATTTATTAATTGGATCTTCATGAAATCTGGAAAAACTAGATCCAGAATTTAAGCCATTAGATACATACTAGACAGGAGCTGTTCTACAGGTAGTTCCAATTGCAAGTGGAACTATTCATCATCATCAACTGGGCAATCCCCACGGCTCCAGGAGAATGGTCATTATTAAAGTATCCCTGTCAGGCACTGGGTAAGAGTTATTACCAAGCACTGGTCTGACATCATAGGCCTGGTCTGATGTTTTCAACCTAAAACACACTCTTTGCTGAAGCATTACGGTAATTCACAAATGAGACATGAAAGCCCCCCAAACAGTATGGAAACAGGTTTGCAGTGCCAGAAACTAAACTATTATAACCATCTGCCAAACCACTAAAGGAAGCCTACTGTTTCAACTCTTTGCATTTCAAAAAGGAATTAAAAAGTTAATATTGCTCTTAGAATTCCAACTGCAAATCCATGGTATTATCCATCTTGCTGCATCAACGGCATTGTGCTATTCACCAACAACTTGAATATTGTGCTGCCATCGATCCGGCCTTGAGACCAGCAGAGGAGAACAGCTGCTCTGCTCCACAGTTTCTCCATTAAAAAAATTAAAATCTAAGTAAAAATGGTGACCACAGCTCAAAAGACAACCTAAAACGTTTCCTCCTTTTCACACATCACATTGCAGGCTCCTGAGATCATCCATCCAGTGAACAAAGTCATATTCTTAATCCCCTAAAAGTAGCAGCTATCCAATTCTCTAATGCTCTTTTTGGCACAGATGTCACTTCGTACTTTTTCTTTTTTAACTTCAAGTGTTATGGTTTCTGCTCCATATTTAATAGCTCATTTATTTATCACTCCATAGGAAAGATAATTTTCAGCAGAACAAATATATGTCAAATTTATATTCTCACAAAAATCAACCCAGAGGCTCATTACCATTTCTCAGCAGAACATGTCTAAGAAACTGTTCCGGGGCAGCAATCCATGGGATAAGCTAAAAGCACCATGTTTGGGAAACTTAAAAGGAAGTGTTAGGTTAGAAATGAAAGCCCAGGGGGCATGCACAAGCCCCACAACCACTGCCTAGAAGGTCTCCTTCCATCACAGAAGCAGCTGAACAAATCTTGAAGAGGCCAACACCACAACTGCCAAGTTCAGGCCCTTCACTGAGCAAAGCAGGAAGAGATAGACAGTGCAGGAAAACAGACCTTCCAGTAAAACAAAACAAAAGTCACACCAACCACAACACCCAGGACACAAAAAATGTTCTTCAAAGATAATCTGACCCTGCAACTGCACTGATCTCAGGACAACCAAAGGGAGCAGACCCTGCTCCAAGCCTGGACCAGCCACACTGTTGGAATTTTCTGGAAAGCGAAGCCCGAAAAGTACTTTTGTACTAAGTACCATAAAAGGGATGATAGAGCAAGGGCATGAACTTGAGGCCTTTTACAACATTCCTGGATGTCCATTAGATACTGTCATCCTTCTGTGAAAGTTGCTCCTCAACAGAGAGGCAGTAAAACTGAAACACTTCCTGGAGGGAAAGCTGTTTTCCCAAGTGACCCAAGCTCAGAGTGGAACCGGGACAGTGAGGAACGTCATGTTATCCAACATGAGTCACTTCTGCAGCCTGAACTTGAGGAAATATGCTAAAGTTTAACCTTTGATGTGCTCTAGGAAGCCATTACCTCTCCTGCACTCTCTGTACCCTGAGCACAGAGTTCCTGTCACAGCCCAGTACAGCAGGTAAATAACCATGGACAAACAGCAAACACACACCTGCAACAAACTCACTTCTTGTCCTCAAGGCATGCAAGCACAGCCTTCTGTGCAATCACTGAGTACAGGTGTTTAACAAGTGTCAAATTATTCTAGCTGGTGCTGCAGATGCAAGCTCACTCTAATTTACTAATATTAATAAAATCTCTGCTTGTAATAAAGAATACTAGGCATAAATTAATCAGGTGGGCAATGTAACGCAGCAAATTAATATTATTTTGCAATCAAAATTAGAATTTCAAATGCTTAAGCTGAGCTGTCCCTTCTGAGGTGTTTGTATGCATACACACACTGAACTGCTTAGTCCAAAAATGTAGTCAAAATACCACCTTATTTTTAGTGTTAAGAAACAATGCTTTCCCATACAGTGCCACAATCATCTTTACTGCTTAGTGGTGAACTGAATCCATCCATGATTTGTTTGTTTTTTAACAGAAAACTCTGAAAAAAGGCACAGAGTTTGTCTTCACACACACAGAGAAGTGCCATGTAGCTCATCCTCTCTTCATTACAGAGAACCAAAGAAACATCTTCCTCATGAAGCAGGCCAGGAATTTCCATTAAAATATCTCATTGCTGCACAGAAAAGCCTCCTCTACAGCAGCTTCCACTGCATCAAAAGCTTCACACTCAACTCCAGGACCTTCCTGGGAAACACTGAACTGCATCTCTGAACAAGTCACTTTTTCATTTCAGAATGAGAAAAGTTGTACAAGCAATTTGTGTTTCATAATGAAGAAGTGCTTTATCCATTCCAGCTCCAAACACTCCAGACAAGCTCACTCTGTTCAGGGGAACAGTATTTCATTTCACAATGCAGGATTAATGAAATGTATCACTGCACTGAAGACCACAAAGCCTTTCTTACCAGGCAGGTTTTCACACTGCCAGAGAAAATCCTTTTGAGACCACAGCACTTGAATCAAATGCCATCCTTTCTGAGTGTGATTAAACAATCAACTATAAAGGATATCAGAGTTTAAAGCAATTTAGTACCACACCTCAATAAACCAAGAACTCCAACCTGAGAATGATGGCACAATATCCTGGCCATCAGCCAGGTTCAGCACTGCCTGGGATGTTCTGGAATACATCACCTGCCCCAGCCAGGCTTCAATGAAAACCACATTACACCGCTGGTGTACGTGGAAGAGCTATTCCAAACACTCTCCCGAGGACTAAATCAATCACCCAGAGCAAGGCTAACCATTGCTGGAGCTATGGCCAAACATGTCTCTTGCAGGTCAGGCATCTGATTTAACTGAATTTTACCCCTTCTGTGCCCTATAAGCTCCACTTTTGTCTACAGAACCAACTGATTCCCACTGCTAACTCCAAAAGCAAACCAAAAATCAAGAAGAAAAAGCCATCACTTCAGTATTTTAGAATTGTAAATTGATTTGTTTTGCCCAATTCTTGTTTCAGAACTATGGAAAAATAAAAACAAACTTTTCAAAAGTGCTCACAAACAACACCACCTGAGGAACAGAAAGCTATTTTACACAAGTTAAAAGACAGCAAGGCCAGAAAAGCTCAAACGTAAAAGCTATTTTAAAACAAAAGAAAAACTTCAGAACAGAGCTGCAAGTCTGAAGATATCAGAAGAAAACATTTTCCTCCTTGCACGTGAAATTGAAGGCTGGAAGCTAAAGCCCTTCAGCATACAGACAGAAGCAGTAACAAACCTCTGGCTAACCTCAGAGCCCAACAAGACAGTCTGATGTACAACTTGTTAAAAACAAAAAAAAAAACTGTAAAAAAAGTAACAGTTCGTGCTTTGTAATTAACAACATTGGCTTACTTCTCCCAAGTTTCAGGGAAGTCATTTCAAAAACATTTTTTATTCACTGACCATTTAACTCAAATCTGCACTTGACTTTAACTCTTAAGCACTGCTGTTGCTACAAAGGCGGAACAGTGGTTTTCTCATAAATGCATGTCATTTCCTCTTAACCAGCAGAGAGATTCATCAGCTGTATTTACTACACAAACCAACTAGACATGCAGAAGACATGTTTTTTAAATTACGATACAAGGTAAAACTGATTTGAAACCTGCATGATTTGCTTTCTCACTAAGCATTCTATTGTACACTGAGTTTCAGTTTCCTGCACACACATTCCACCAGTTACACTTCAAACAGGAAAATCCTGTCAACCAAAGAATGGCTGGAGTCAAGGAAACCTCAATTTAATCAGCACTACTATCTCCCAGGTAATCAAGCCACCTGAATAAGCTCTGGAGCAGCTCTTTTGTACTTGCCAGTATCACCAGCCAAATAAAAAAATTTCAAAAAAAACAAACCAAGCAACTACCACAGACCAGATCAAACTGGATTAGAGATTAAACAGATTCTCCCTCCTACACCACTGAGGCCAAGCTGGATAAAATGCCATGGTACAGAAAATACATTTGGTTCCTCTTCTACCAGACAAGCAAAAGCCAGCTAACCCAGCTCCCCTAGAACAGAATAAAAGTCAATTTGACAACTTTAGTTTGCCTCTGCCAAAAGGAAAATGTTTTCAAAGCTGAACAAACAGCACACTTCTGTTAGTATAAAGGATTTTTTTATTTCCTCTGGAGTTTTATAGATATGTTAGTCAGAAAAAGTAAGAATAGGATACCTCAAGATGATTACACAACTACAGACAGTAACTTTATTTTGCCTTGTAACGTGGAGTTACTGCATCTTCTTAGATGGCAGGAACCACTCCAACAGCACTGTCACTGCTAGAGATAAAATGACCCAAAGCACAGCCAGCAGCAACCTCATCCTACCACCACTGTTTCTCAGCTCTCCTATGCATTAAGAGCATGAATTTTAAGATTTTGAATTCCTGAATTACATCCTGTCTTTGGCAGTTGTTCAGTTCCTATCATGTTAGGTCCATCCCTGTGACATCTGTTCAACACCTCCCTTCACCAGTGGGCAATAGTTCTAACTCCTTTTCCTCCTGCTCTGCTTCAACAGCCAAAAACTTAAGGACAACAACTTCAAAATGCTGAAACTCAGTGCTCATAGTCAAGGATGTAACAAAATATGACTGAGATGAGATACTTCAAGTAATTAAAAGCACAAAGAACAGTTAACTTTAGCTAACTAAGGTGCTCTTTTAGCTTCTCAAAAGGGCATAGCTGTGTCCAAGCCTTAGCTGAAGCTGTTCCCTAGAAACCTCTAACAGCAGAATGAATGGAAACTTCACTTTCAGTTTTACTTTTGAAGACAGCTACCCTTTGCCAATCTATAGTTGGAAGGGATGGGGGAAAGGTGAGAAGAGGAATAAGCACAAAACTGTAAAATCTCTATGCATTTGTTCACATGAACACTTCAAATTCCATTTTAATTAATATAGCACTTGCAGTAAAAATTTAAAGTATGTCTCAGCATGGTTAATAAAAGCTCACAGCAGAACACAGAAATTTGGAACTTTTAATTAGTTCCAAGACCAGCTTTTAGTAAAAAGCAAAGTGTAGAAGAGTGAAACCATTTGATGTCAAGAATTTGAAGTGGTTGCACTTAATGTTTTGAAGTCCAAGTTGCGATGGCCTGACAGCCAGCCATTTGAAAAGCACTAACCTTGTAACCACAGGGGTACCTCCATTCACTGCAGCCAATGTCTAAAAGTGAGCAACATTGCGAGCTACAGGGCTATAAGCCATAAACTAAACACAGAACTTAAAGACTCCCAGCTTCCTTGCACTGATAGGAGACTGGGGCTTACCCTACACTGCACCAATTACAGCAATCCTGTTCATACACTTCATGAATTAAGCCCAACTGCACAGTATCTCCCTGCCTAACAGAGACCAGCAAGAGGTAAGAAAGTGCATTTACTTAGTGTTTCCATTTTAAAATCATTGTAACCGCTTACAATTTCGAAATAATAACACAAACCTACATAAGGTAACAAGTGGGCACACATAGCTCTGAGGGGGTGAAGAAAACAAAACCTCCCCTGGCAAGTACATGAAATGAAAACCTCTACCTCAATGCCAAGGGCTCACGTCAGATGTTTCAAAACTAGCAGTCACACCTTTTCCACAAATTTACAGAATTTCAGCTGCTCACCAACCCACTGAGACCACTATCACAAAAGTAAAAGATGTAGTTTCATTATTCAAGGTTTCATAACGCGACAGAATGTTAGAGACTGATGGTCTAAATCTCAGTTAATACACAAAGTTATGAGGAAAAGACAAAACTCCCTCCCTACCTTCACACTGGTTCCTTGGAAGAATCTTCCATCTTGTTTTTATCACATTTTCCAAGATTTGCAGTCCATAATACTGAAATTGGAGAAGAACAGAATGTGAGTACATTACTGTAGGACTAACTAACTTGCAGGACTCTCATTCAATCAGACATTCACACTTAATATCTAAGACTTCAAGATTCTTCAACTAACAATTTTATTACATATATGTCTATTCACCCATTTACTGAGGTTTCATGCATTGTATTTTCTTGTTTTATTTTTGGCTATACTAAGTCCTGCTGTTTGATCATGCTCACACCAGGAGGGGGAAAAAACAATAATGAAAAGCCCTCTGGCAGACAATTTTGGCTATCTGGAAAGGTAGCAGCCAGATATGAATTTGTATCACAAATGACTGCTTCTAAGTTTGAGTATTAACACAACCAGGCTCCTAAAATATTTAGCAGCTTGGATGGTGTTTCAAGCTTCCTATTGTTCCTCTAAGAGCTGAAAAAAAAAATCTTGTCTTAGCATCACATGTCCTGACACTGGCACTTTCTACAGAAAGTATTTCCCAAACTTCACTGGTGTGTTACTTTAGGAACAGCAAGACAACCCACAGGTTTATTTAATTTCAATCCCCACCCCAATATGGCAGCTATTTCTAATATTTAAAGATGAACTTTTGTGCTCAGTCAAAGAACAATAAAAATGTGAATAAGCTCTTGGAAATCATTTTACCTTTCAGGAATTCCTTCCTATGCTCTTACCCAAAACCATTAATGCTGCAAATGGCCATTCCCTCTGCCCATTTGTCCCAACTGCCAACTCATGGTAACAGGGAAAAAAGTTTGTCATGGTATGACCAAAAACTTTGATATGTAAAACCCCATTAGCATGAATAGACAGGAGAGAAAAGGGCATGAGGAGTTTTGCGTTTACTTTATCTACAGTAGATTAGGAAGAAAAAAAAAAAATCAATGCCTGAAAGGTAAACTCAAGTTTCCATAGTTCCAAGTTTGGCTGAGAATAAGAGTTCCTCTTTAAAATGGTTAGTTGTTACACGAAGTAGGATCATTAACATTTCGACCAAAGGGATCATACAGACTTCAGTTTAATTAAAAATACACAATGTAGACTGTCCCAAGCTACATTGTATTAAAGGAGCAATTTTGCTGTTCTCATCTTAACATAACCTACATCCCTTTGCTTCTCTATCTGATCCCAGTTTCCAGGAGATTTTAGGTGCACATTCTGCATTTGCAAAATACTCTGTCCCCTTCCAAAACCTTGGGTACCAAGAGAAATAATGCATTTTGGCAGGGTATTTTTATTTCCTCCATGGTCAGCAGCAAAAGCTTATCAACTAGATTTTAACCTGTAAATTGATTTAATTACATTACATAAAAGCTAAATGAAATCAAGGGAATTTTCATGTAGTAAAACGTGCAAAAACATTGTTAAGAAAAATGCTTCACAGGAATTCATTCAGCCCCTGCTATAAATTTACAGATACCCTCTGCAACTGATCCAGGCTCATGATAGAGAACATACTTACAAAAGCTCCTAACAATGTTGACAGTATGAATACTTCTATCAGACAGTGCTAATTTTCCTGAAGCATATCTAAACTCTAGTGGAATTTCTATGTTCTACAGGCACACAATTATTTTTCAGGTATCAACTAATGAGAAATGTTCATTTGTGGAGCTTTTTTCCACAAGTGAACTTACTTAGCTTTTACATCAGAATAGCAAGTCTAGTTTCATTTTAAATACACACTAGATGTCCAAATGAAACTTAAATGAAAAACCTAACAACAGACTAAAGACAGACCTCATCTTCAGTGGGTTTTCCCCTCACTGACAATTTCCTGGAGTCAAAGAAAAGCACAGACACCTCCAGCAACCTGCCACAGCCATCCCTCATTACCTGCTCAAACATCTCATTTGGGTTCAAGGACCTTAAGCTTGTTCATGCTGCAAATGTTTCTACTCCTTTTGTGACTTCAGTTCTGCCCTCTGCAGTGTCTTGTTCACTTCTTCCTCAGTCCTAAAAATAGTCCTTTTCCCTAACACTCACATGTGACACTGAACAGCAGCAGTAAAATCACTGTGTACAACACTCATCTGCACATCCTTCTTGCCACACCACACTGGAACTGCTCCATCAGCCCCAACATCCTGCAGGGGGCCTTCAGGGGTCTTTGTTTCATTTGATTTGATGGTTCTAATTACTCTTATTTCCCTGATAATGAGGAACACCACTCCCAAAGAAGTCACTGATACCAATTACAAAGTTCTGCCTTTTAATCAACTACTGCAACAGCTCATGTGAACAAATTTTAACTCTGTGTAAGACAGAAGCCTTTCAAAAAATCATTTGCTCTTGGTGTGCTCACTGCTAAATGTCTACCACTAATTAGTTATGAAGATGAGGGACAGGCAACAGCAAAAGACTCAAAAAAAAATAGCATGAAATGATCCCTATGGTAGAAATTTCTATGGCACCCTTATTACTTATTTTATGCACCGAATCCCTTTCCCTCCCACCTCCCAAGAAACAAAAAACAATTGATGAACAGAATTCAGTTAAAGGGAATCAAAAGGGTAGACCTTGTGGAGGCCTGCCGTCAAAGCCTAGCTGTGTCAGTTGCACAGGAAGACACCCCTTTTCTTCCTATTACAAGCAATCAACATAATGGAACATTATGATTAATATCAGGTAGTGTTAACAGCTTTAATTAAAGAAAAAATATGATTGCATAAAAGCCAAATGTCATAGTGCATAAATTTAGCACCAAATCATTTGCAATTTATGTAAATTGAAGAATTCTTTACCTGTTGCTTTCTTTCTGTTCCTCTAATCATCTCATTTTTCACAAGACAAATTTGAGTTTTTAAAAATACTGTTGATAAATCAACTTAAACATTAGTAATGTCTGTCAGTATAAAAAGCAAAGTTTACCAGGCAAGCAAACAGGCAAACACTGTTACTTAAAGGTGCTTAAAGGTGTTACTTTGAGGAAGTTCTTTAAACAGTTTTCCCCTCAACTTCAGAGAGCAATGAAAAAAAAAAAGAACTGCTTCATGAATACCGTATGATTTCAGAAACCATCCAAATACAATTTTTTTTCTGTTTGAACACAGTGTGTATCCAGCAGAAAAACATGCATGTCAGTTATTCGAGATAATAATCCAACTTAAGAGAGTGAAATCACATTTTGCTCATCTTTTTGGCTCAAACTTCACAAGTCTTAGGTAAAGCATTTCAAATTGCAGAAAAAGCCCTGAGTGCTGCCCATTTTAGCCTCTACCATGATAGATGGCTTTCCAACAGCAGTACAAAGCATATGTGTTCTGCATAGTAGCAAAAAACTGATGTACTACAAACTTTGGGGTGCTTAACCTTTATTGATTGCTCAAAACCTTGGCCTAATAAGGTTTGTTTTGTCTTTAACACACCTAGGGACAAATTTTCTCCTCAGTTACGTGCACATGGCTTTCATTATGATCACACACAGCCAAGCACTTACCCAAGGAAAAAACGTGGCTCTAGGAGACTTTTCATTACTCAGATTTATAAAGACACAATACCAATCTTGGGAACTGGCAGAATGCTTGTATGTGCCTTGAAAAAAATTTTGTGTATCCAATTTAGCTCATCCTCAAGGGAAAAAAAAAAAAAGGGGAGGGAGAAATTCTTGGCAATGTAAAAGGAAGTCTGAATATTTTTTTTCATTTACAGTTCTTGCTTAAAGCCAACTTTGTGAACAAGACAATCAAAAAATATGGCTTGAATCAAGAAAGTCTATGGCTAAAAATGAGATACCTTCCTCAAAGTTTATGAATGGAAGAAAGAGGAAAACCAAATAAATAAAAGTTAATTGGCTTACTTTGGTATTCATGTTCTGAGAGAACTCCAAAATAGTATCAACTCTTGTCCATGCATCAGGATGTTCTTTTAAGTGAGTCAACACTTCTTGTGCCATTCTTTGCTGAAAGAAAATTTGATTTTAAAAAAGCGTTAGCATTAGATTATTTAACAAGTTATATACTGCCACTGAAGACATCAATATGTAACACTCCATTTAAATTACTTATCTAAGAGTTATGCAGAACTCAACCAGCAGCAACAAGTCCCTTAAGCCTCCTTCTGTGACAGCTGAAGTTTAGTAACAACCAAACTCCAAAAGCCCATTGATGCAGGACAGTAATTACTCATTTCCACTCTTCTATCCTGAATGATTCAGCCAGACCAGCAGCAAACATGCAAGAGCAGCACACATGATGGGGAAAACCTACTAGGGAATGAAGTTCTCTCCCCTTTCACAAAATCATCTAGATAAAACTTCATTCTAGGGCACTCAAACTTTCTAGTTCCAGTGGAAACACAAAGTGCCAGCTTTAAGGAACACCATTTTGTGCTGCAGAACTGTTGATTTTATTTTGAAGAACCACAGAGAAGAGCATTAGAGGTCTCCAATCCCTACTTCTGAGGGATCCTTCGATCCTTGGTGTACCTAACAACCTACAAAACCATAATAAAAATCTACTGGTGGGAAGAAGGGAGCTTGTCATGCTAATGGTTTGCTCTTCCTTGGGACTGACATAATCAGTTACTGTCCTAGATGCTGTGGTTTCTTGAAAAGCTCATCTGAAGCACTTACAAATTGAAACAGCTGAATTCATTTTAGCTACCCTTTGCAAAAGCCTGAATGTCCTCAAGAATTTTTAGGGAGCCAAAGTGATGTCAGCCATTTCCAAAAGTGCTGTGGATTGACAAATCTTGCTGCAAATTGTACCCCTTACAAGCAGCAGGCACTGCCTTAACCAACAAGGTGGACATTTTAGCACATAACTAACAGAACTTAGTTCATTCTTTCATTGCACTGTAGAGCAAATTCGACAGTTACAAAGCAGTTAAAGCTTTGCTTTAGGATTAACTTCAACAGTTAGAACTCGCTACAGCCATGCAGCTTTCTAGCCTCATCCAAGTACATACTTGAGCCAATCAGAAACTGGTGTAAGAAAACATGTCTTCAGCAACTTAGAAACCTCATCAAGACCCCAAATCAAGATGTATAAAGGAAACTCGTATTGACTTGACAAATTTGGCATATGATTTACAAAATCAAATTAGAGGTTCCAACAGAAAAGGGCAAGGATGTCTGAACTACCTGTATAACACTACTTTCACCCCTACTTGATATAATTAAGCACAGTCGAGCAACTGGACCAGCAAGTCCCTGCAGACTTGATATGGACAAGTACCACACAAGTATTCTGTTAAAGACCACAACCAGTACAGCCCTATTGTTCCAGTGTGACATCAGAGTTAAAAAAAAAAACAAACTGAAAAACCAGCACTATTAATACACTTTAGTTTTAAAAGGGAAGGAACAGCTGTATTACTTTCAATCTGAAAGTGTTTTTATATTGGCCATCCTTCTCCCAACACTGAGAGGTTTGCTCTCATACCCACTAACCTCTTTTCTGGACATCAAACCTGTAGTTTCATAAACAGTATAAACTTTGTAATAATGGTTAATCGAGAACAAAGCCTTATGGTGTTGCTGGTACCAAAAAGAAATTTGCAAATAATCTTTCTGGACATGTGAAGGTCTAACAGATCAATGGAATTAAGAGGCTGGGATGAGTCCAGGTAAACATTTAAGAGTTGCATGAAATCTCCTTTGTCGTGTGTTCCACTGGGGTGAGGACATTGTTTCTTTTCAGAGAAGTATACCCAAAAGAAACTGAGAGAAAGAAACTTAAATCTCCAGGACAGAAAATAGCTTCTTTCTTGCCTAATACAGATCATCAGATAACAGTTTTGCAAGTAGAGATAAGAACTAAGCAGAAGAAGGAGGCAGGTGAATCTGAAAGCAAGTTCAGCACAGGCCATTCAGGTTGCATTCTAAACCTGTTTTACCCTGACAATACCCTGACCTATTCCAGGAAAACCACTCGTAATCTCCCAATTTTAATGTTTAGTTTCCTCAACTCCTATTATTCTTGTCACCTTTTAGTAAAAAAACTCAGCTGTCAGACCACTAAGAACCATTTTTCCCTGCATTTTTTTAACTCCCTGGAAGAGGGAGAAGCCCAGACTCCCTGAAATGTCTCCAGTTTGGAAAGCTACTAAAATAGCTGAGCAAAGTTACATGTACTTATACATGTCATCTCAATGAATTTAAAGAAGTTTCTATCATAATTTATTTCTGCTGGTTAAACACCATCTCTTGAATTTTTGCATCTTATTGCATTGATTTTCTAAATACTGGAGACTTTTCCCAGCTGTTTTAAGTGAAGCAACTTCTCACAACGCCAGAACAATGGCAATTTGATCATTGTATTTAGTGTTAATCCTTTATTTTCCTTATAAACCTTCCCAACATTTTAAACTCTTTTCAAACCAAACAACATTATAAACATCACCTGTTTGCAGGGCAGTAAAAGATCACAAACCAAGTGCTACAGATGTCCACACTTCTAAGGCAAAAGCTACAAGGAGTTTTCTATCATTCAAGCACTTCAAAAAACTACAGCAAGTAACTATTTGAATTTAGGACACTCTAAATGCAAATATTTCAAAACCTATTGGAATTCACATTAGTAAGTTTACAAGAGTTTTTTCTTTCCCCTAAAGAGACACACAAAGCAAATATATGCAAGTATATCATTGTTTAGTCTAACAGCTGGAAAGAATAGAAAAGCATCAGCTACTTTGTCCCGTTTAATTCACTTATTGTTGTGCAAGACTATCTTAGTAAGAGATGCCTGACACTGAAACTCCCAATTTATTGAGCCCGAACAATTAAAATCTGCCAGAAGAGGAACTATGCCAACACCCTTTGTGGCAATACTTGCTCTCAACATTTAAGTCTTGTTTCCAAAAAAGTTCAAGAAGTAGATAAAAAAATGCAATACAAGATTCACTTTCAAGGCAATATATGCAAACACGCAAATGCACAGTCCTTCCATTTCAACTTAATATTTCACAATCTGCACTAAGTCCAAAGGGAAGAATGCAAGAAGAACCTGTGCAAACTGTAATGGGAAATAAAAAAGCCCAGACACAAGAAAGGAACAAACTCTTCTATTTAATATGCATGACATGCTTCCTTATAAATACAAACAGTAATAGCATCACTAAGATTTTTCTTTTAAATACAATTCTTCACTGAAGTGAACATTACATGTATGGCTTCAAAATCACATCCATAATAACAACAGATAGCTCAGACCTTCCTGAAGAACTAAGTCAGAAAAGATGAACTGCACCAAGTGTCCTTACCAAATCATATTTGCTAATAATTCTCAACGTCAGAAGGCAAGCTAGAAATGAACACACACCAATCAAACATTTCTCCAAGAGTCATTTCAATGTGAGTTCACATTTCATGTGACTGCCAGTAATATTCCAGTCACCAGCTCAGCAAATTCACTCATATTACTAATTGTTACTGAAGTGAATTGATTTTGCCCAGCTGATTTGCTGTAAGGTTAAGCATGGTCAATAAATATATGTTCCAAGTCCACCTTACCTGTGCACCTTCTCCATGGTACAAGCAGTTCACCACATTGTCCAACAGATTGATATCCAGTTTCTGGTTAAAATCCAGCAGCTGACGAGCTGCATGGTCTGCTAACATTGTCATAATTGCTGGCATAGAGTACTGCAAAACAAATTTTTAAAAATTGATCAATTAGTAAGAAATTATTAACAGATGCAGCTGCAAAGCAAGTGCTTCAATTTAGCTCATTTGTCTCATTGAAACAAGATGCTTAGGTTAGCAGTAGTAGATAACACTGGATACAACACTGCTTTGATTGTGGGGCACATGCCAGGACAAACTTCTTTTTCCCCCTTGAAAAATTCACCCATCATTACCCCGGCTCAACTCTCAGGGTCTTCAACACGTAAAACACCTAATGACAGTCTGACTGGAGAATGGGCTGTGTTACCAGCACCCTGGGGCTTATTCCAAAGCAGGTAACAACCCCTACATGTATGCTGGCCGAAAAGCCTTGTGTCACTACAACCAAAACCCATACTGGCAATCTCAGCCAAGTATCGAGTTCCCAAGGCCAACATGCACATTCAGAAGATTCAGTTCCAAAAGCTTTTAAACACTTGGGTATGGACGTGAAACGTGATCTACACAGAGAGCAAGAAGTCAGCCACAGGGCATTTTTCAAATAGTTGGGGGAAAAAAGAAAACCACCTTACAAGTTAACCACATCCAAGTAAAAACTACCACTGAAACTAAGTTGACTGAAGGCACTTTGAGACCATGAAGCAAGGGACTGTTAAATCAGCAAGTTACTCTGTGTGCCATGTGAGATCACTTCAAACTGAAATAGAATTCTACTGGAGGTTTCAGGTCCCCTAAACCCGGGGACACATGCATTAACTCTTTGTCCTAGATAGAGCAGCCTTGATATTATGCAAAGGGAGTCAGGTGAGGTGTGCAAGATTCTTTACTAGCCAGAGACTGGTGCAAGATAGACATCCGTGAAAAGCAAGAAAACAAGCCAGAAGCGACAGAATTTTTAATGGTAAGTTAAAGTAGAATACTTTACCTTTTCCACACCACCCTCCCTCCCCCACGTTGGAAACACCTAATCAAGTTTATTGCCCTGCTCTCACAGAAAAAGGCAACTATTAACACGTATTCCCACCCTGCCATCTACACCACCTCTGTGCCACTCACCCTCCTTTTCAAACCCTGTAAACCTACAAAGCTCACATAAAACTGCTCACTTAACAAACAGCCAGAAGTCTGGGCAAGTGCAAGATCAATCAAAAAGTTACACCAGAGCCATCTGCATACTCAGAAAGATACAACCTGAAACTCTTCCAGGAACACGCCCCATAAAGTCAGATTTGCTCTAAGTAACCCCATATGTAGGGAAGAATTTGTTTTATGCTTTATGTATTTAAGTCATGCTCAAAAGTAAGGAGCAAGATAAACCTGTGCCTCAACCCAAGTAATTACTAATTAGGTGAAAGCTTTACAGTAGCATCCAGACGAGGAAAATCTTTTGTTTAGAAATGTGTATTTGCAAGTAGTGTTAAGTAATTTCTTTTCTTCTATATATAAAAATAGCTCTGAACCTTTAGATTCTAACTGCATTTTCAAGTAGAAAACTCAGTATTGCTACACTAACACAACCATTTTAAGGGCTTCATCTCAACATCCAGTCAAGTCTTTTTACAACATGCTCCTACAGAACCAGGAGAAAATAAACATCAAGTAGAGAACAAAATAAATTAAAATTAACACTCCATGTCTATTCTTCCCTCCTTCGACTCCTTACGTTTTTAAAATTGCAAAGTTAAGTTTGGAAGTGAGAAACACAGCAGCAGAACAGGCTGACTTCATTCTTCATTTCATTCTTTTGGCTCAGGAGGACGCTGAAAATGTCACCTGGGAAGTGAGGGGCAGTGAGCAGCACCACTAGAAGGAAAGTGCACCCATGAAGAGGCTCAGAGCAGTTAATGCTTCCTCCAGCCACGCCCCTTTTTGTCCATCTCTGGCCTCCATGGCTGAGCCGTGGCCGGGAAAGCGGTTTGCGAACTACAATAAATGTCGTGAACCAGCCGCTCCTCAGGTATGGTCATTCATTTCAGACCTGAGCCTCCTTCGGTGGTTTTCAGGCCGCCCCGAGAGCGTCAAGGAGGAGATGAGTTAGAAACGACCGAGATAAGTTATTCAACACATGGAAGCAGAAAGGAAATGTTTTGAATAGGGCCCTTCGCCACTCCCAGCATTATCTTCAAAATGACCTACCTACTTCGCCAGCCGAAACACAGAAATGGCGGCTTTGTGGCCACCACCACCTGCAACCAACTCGATCTCCCACTCCTAACCCTGTACCCACATGAAGCTCATAATCTCTGACTTACTGTACTCCTACACTTTTCCCTCCCCCATCATGCCTGAACTCCGGAACAGGTTTAAGCCTCAGCTCCAAGAACCACCACTGATCAGTCCTTCAATAAATGGGCTAACAAAAATAAAAAAGTAAAAAAGACAATAAAAACCAAACCAGAAAAAAATCTGAACTACAACACAGCAAGAATGTGACATCTACCGAAGGTCAAAAGAACTGCATTTACAGCACTGTTTACACAGTTATCCCAACTCTCGATGACCCTGGACCTTTAACAAAACAGTTAGCTTGTTGTGGTAGACCCGATTCATTTTGGCATGTAGCACATAGGAATAACAGCAGGCACTTAATAGTAAGAAATGTTGAGCATTCACCATGAATCCTACAGCACCTTTAACCCAGTTATTTAAAGCTCATTGGGGGCAGCGACTAAAAAAAAAAAAAAAAACAAATCTACCCTGGGAGAGTCATTGTGCCCCATTTCCAAGCATGCAATGCAAATGAATTGCCTCCCTCTTCCAAGGAATCAGCTGCATCACTTGTAAATCCCACCCAGGAGGGGTGAGTGGCTCTGAAACGCAGCGCACGACAAACGCGTTCGCATCGCACACCACACACCAGCAATGGCAACGAAACCGCCCCTTCCCTTCGCTCCTTCACACACACACGTGAAGGAGAAGGACGAGACGGATTAAGTAACATCTTCCCGACACCTCGGAGCGTTCATTTTCGGCTGGAAATAACTCACACCCACCCAGCGCGGCGGCCTTTCCCCGGCTCCTGCCGCAGCGCCCCGGCGGGCGGGCAGCGCCCCGGCTCTCGGGCACTCTCCGGCTCCCGGCTCGGGCCGGTAGGGCCCCGGTTCCCGGCGGGGAAAGGGCCCGGGCGGTGGGTCGGGCGGGCCGGGGCCCTGCGGAGCGCGGTGGCCCCGCAGCCCCTCCCTCCACCTCCTCCTCCTCCCCTGGGCTCCAGCCCTGCGCTCTATACAGGGCTCCCCACGTGATCCAGGCGGACGTTTCAATACTGCTGCACAGACACACACACACACAAAAAAATATTTCTGGAAACTTCCACTCCTAATAATTTACAGATTATGTCGCCGGGTTTGCCCGTACCCGATCCCAGCCTGCCCGGCCCCCTCCTAACGAGGAGCATCCCCCGCAGCATCCGTGGCTGCGCTCGGCCAGGCTGGGGATGCTCGTACCCCAAACCCCATCCAAGCGCACCCCCGCCCCTCAGGGCTTCTCTACGGGGTCCATCACATCCCTCCTAGCACAGGCCAGGCTCTGTGGCCCCCTGCACGGGCACATCTCCCCGTTCTGCCCCTCAAAATCCCCCCCTCTGCCCGCTCCGCCTTGCCCATCGCGACCCCCCCACAACCCTCGCTTACCTAGGGGTTTCTCACAGCCTCTTCCTTCAGAAAGTAGGGGCGGGCGAGCCAAGTTTCTAACCACCACACGCCACAAGAAAAAAAAAAAAAAAAAAAAAAAAAAAAAAACCCCCAAAAAAAACCCCCCCCCAAAAAGAAGAGGGGAAAAAAAAAAAAAA
>VWZP01004023.1:2037883-2111027 GCA_013396995.1 Dicaeum eximium | reverse complement strand
CCCCCCCCCCCCGGCGCTCAGTCCGCCCCCATTCCCGCCGCCCCCCCCGCGGCTCGCACTAAACTTCGCCCCCTCAGCTACGGGTCCCCTACGAGCAGGTCACACACGCGGCGGCGGCGACGGGGACTGAGCGCGGCGCGTCTCCCCCTCCTAATGCCACAGGCTCGGAACCGGCTCAAACCGGTTCAGACTGGGAGATTCCATCTCGGTTTAGTTTTCAGCCCATGGCGCCGCGGAGCGTTTGGAAACCTCGGGGGCCCCGCCCAGCCGCGGCTCCCATTGGCCCCGGGATGTGCCGCCGCGAAGGCGGCCGCCACGCTGATTGGTCAGGCGGACTGTCAATCCGCTGCGCGCCTCGGAGGGGCGGGGGGAGCGAGCGGCGGCGGGGGGGGGGAGCAGAGGGGACCCGCCCCCTCTCCAGCAGCGCTTTGCGCGCTAAGGGGGGGGTCCCCGCTCTCCGATAGGCTGAGCCGGGCTGTCGCTCAGAAAGGCCCCGCCTCCGTGTTCACAAAGCGCGGGCGCAAGTCTGGCCGCGTTCTCATTGGCCGGCGGCGGTGGCGGCGTGACGCGCGCGCCTGAGCGCGGCTTTCGGGGCTGCGGCGGGAGGGGGCGGGAAAGGCGCGGCCGTTGGGCGCCCCCGGGCGCGTGCCTGAGGTGCAATGGCGGGAGCGGGGCGGGCGGTCCGTGAGGGGAAGGGGCTCGAGGGGCCTGATCCGTGTGAGGAGAAAGGGTTAGGGGGCTCTGCTCGGTGAGGTGAGGGGGTTTGGGGGCCTCTGCTCAGTGAGGTGAAGGGACTTGGGGATGCTGGCCCGTGAGGGGAGGAGGTTCGTGGAATTGGCCCTTGAGGGGAAGGGGTTCGAGCACCGTCCCGATCGTGCTGAGGCGCTGTTTGCGAGGGAGAGCAGCGAGGAGATGGGGGCACCCTCTGGGTGGGGGCTGTGTGGTAATGGCGGGCGCTACCCCACGGGTCTCTCTCTCTGAGAGGGAGTGGAGTAGAATATCTCAGCTGTGGAGTGGGCCCTGTGAGCAGCAGAAGCACCAGCCTTCGGTGGGTACTTGCCGTCCCTTACCCCAGCAGTCCTGTGCTCTCCACCAAAGCCCGTGCGGATTGCGAGTGAGGTGTGCGTCCCTCTACGATGCTTCTGTCCATGGGGTATCCAGCTTCCTGCAGCAGCCCCTTGCATCTGTCCTCCAAAGTGTGCTTCAGGCAAGGCTGGCTTTAGATTTATCCAAATCTCGAGCTTTGTGAGGCGTATTAGGTAATCAGACGGGAACAGGGGTGATCTTAGGGCTTTTCTGTGGCGGCACAAACTCAGGAGGCTGTGGTTGCTCATCTCATCGCTGCCTGAAGGAGCTGAGAACGTGCTTGCCAACTTACACGTGGAAAAGCTCCTACCAGTGAATGTACTCTGTACCTAGACATGCATTTTTTCAGTCTTACCTCCTTATTTGAAAAAGCCATAGCTATAGAAACTTAAGATTCACTTCTGTGAGGAGGCTACTATTAGGAGGCCTTTAAATTCCCTTCTAGGAACAAACTTTCTTTTTCATCACTTCAATTGAAACAGTTACTTTGGTTTTCGGATGGCATTAGGCTGGCCAATGCAACTTGTTATAGAAGTGATACTTCTGATTTGTGGAATACCCTCTTGGTCGTTTCCAAAGGAAACTTTCTCTATAGCTTTGTTGAAGTGGTGTTTACCTGCGCTATGGCTGGGAATATGGGAGGGATGCTTAAGCACTTTTGCACAGTTTTAAAAGCAGAAAAAAATAGTGTTTAGTGGTGTATAGGCTGCTTGGGAGTAGTGCCTAAATTACCACTGGTGTGACGTTTGTATCTAGCAGGCAGGTGCTGTGCTGTTGCTAATAAGCCATGAGGACACTTCACTGTTTTTGAAGGCTTCGTTGGCTTTCTAACTTTATGGATAGTGTGTGCTCAGCCATGTAGCTGCTGCATGGGGCTCAAAACCTGTATGTTTTCCATATGATTTTTTTTAATCCATACTTTCTGTGGAATGCAGCAGTTTAACGTTAGGCATCTGTAGATTGCCAAAAAAGATTCCCAATGCAATGAAAACCATAACATACTTGAGTAAATAAATACAATTACACCTACTTATACTGTTCTGATTGCCTGACCAATTGTATAAATGCTGTGGGGATTCCAGTTCGCAATCTTCATTTTGTGGGTGTGTGTTATGTGGTCTCTTTACTTTGTTTCTGGGACAGCTGGGGAAATCTTGTATCCAAATACACATTTGTGTTTTGGGCAGAATCTCAGAGGATGAAAGATGGTGTGGAGCCAAATCAGATTCTGTGTGATGTAATACTGGCTTAATGTGATGTATTACTCATTTGATTCCTCACTTAAGTTTCTTGGAAAAATTTTTGCAGCATTTAAGGCCTGAAGAGCTGGAATGTGAATGGTCTCTTATTTTTTTATCATGCCTAAAAGGAACTGCATCCTGTTAACATCTGTGTCAGGGTGGTAACAGTGCTTTGTTTAATTCAGCTTGTTTGTCTTGCTCTGATGGGTTGGCCTTTGTAAAGTGACTGTAATTGAAGAGAGCACTGGAGCTGCTGGAATTGAATTTGAGAGTGATTCCAGTAGAATGAATGGGCATAGCAAGCTATTGGTGGGTTAAAAGCAGGGCTGTAACTCCAGCACTTAGAATAAACAGTTCTTATGTGTGTTTGGACGTTCTAGCTAGCTCTGGTGTTTAAAACAAACTGATCTAAGAGACCAAAAAGTCAGATTCTTTTAAGTCCTTCTGCTTGTGCAGAAGGTTCACTTCTGTTTTCTTAGGGTGTATATGTATGTAAGAGACAAATGTTTAAATCCTTAAATCAGTTTGTTACATGAATGTTAACTATTTTGGGAGTGGATGCAGCTTCACAATTTCATCAGGTGTTGGTAATGCCCCAGATTGCAATGTGGTTTTAATAAATTGCAAGAGTTATAAACGCAGCAGGGGTTGGCTCTGCCAGTTTCTTTGCTAAATCCTGTGCCTGAGTAGGGGAGAGTTCCTGCCTCATCACTGTTATCTCAAATAACAAGGTTATTTTTTTTAGAAATAACCTTCCTATCTTCCTGCAAGCTGTGGTCTGGGAAAACTGAACTCTTCCCATCTCCCTTCTGTAAGGAGTCAGGTGAAGGCTGGTTCAGAAACTCAGGGCAGTCAGCAAAAAGCAGCTGTTTTAGCAGTGTGGATGTATCTGATGACAACTTTTCTCCCACACATGCTATCAGGAGTTGTTGTAAGCTTGTGCTTGCTGTTTTGTTGCCACTGTTCCCTGTTTGATGGCTTCTTTATTAGATGTTCAGTCTGGTATTTCAGCCTTGCTGGAATCAATAGAAAAATTTGCTTAGGTTTCAGGTCAGTAGTGTGGTCTGGTAGTGATAAAAGCTAACTGCACACTAGGCTGGATTGAAAGGAGCACAACCAGGACATCAGGTGAAGTGACTCTTTCTCTCTGCTGGTCACTCAGCAGCTGCATCTGGCACACCACGCCTGGGTATTGGTCCATCACTACAAGAAAGGTGTGGAAAACACACTGCAAGTCCAACGGAGGCCATTTTCAAGGTGGAGAAGGGACTGAGGGAGCTGGGCTTCAGTCTGAAAAAAAAAATGGGTGAGGAGAGACCCAGTAGCACAAACCAAAGCAGGGAGTGAGTACAATGTGGGCAGAATTAAGTAACTAAGCTGTTGTGGTCTATCTGTTCTTCACAAGGGCCCCACTATTTGTGGGAGTTAATATATTTTAAATGCTTGTCTAATCCTTGCACACACTGTTCAGGGGTGATGGGGTGGGCCACCAAGGTCTGAGAGTGTCACAGAATAAAGGTTATGTGGGTAGGCAAGCAGTGCTTATTAACTTTCACCCCAAAGTCAGAGAGCTCTTCCTTTTACCTTTTAGGCAGGGATTTTTTTTACTCTTTAAAGCTTTTTGTTTGTTTTTGGACTCTCTTCCTGTAAATTTTAGCATATAATCTCCTTTGGCTGTGGTCAATTTGGTTTTTCAGAACCAGAATGGTTTTCTTGGGTGGTGGGTCAGCATTTAGGGGTTGTGCATCTGGAAAAGCTGAGGTTCTGATAGAGGGAGGAGGCATACAAAAAAGGGAAAAATATCAAGTTGGTGTCATAATTTCTTGACTGGTGAAGTAGGACTTGTAAATGGAAAAACCAGGGAAGAGAATAAAATAGAGCTGGGGAAATAAGGCAAAGGCAGGTGTTGAGTGAGGCTGAAGTGAAAGGAATGGAATGAGGCATTCAGAGGAAATTGCCAGCTGTAAATTTTCAAGGATGTCTGGGCAACACACAACTGAAATAATCTGTTAATGTCGAGTGTCATTGTAAACAGCTCCAGCCTCCACCTCATCCTTCAGGAAAGGCCCTTTCCCCATCCATGCCTTTATGGGGGGGCGTGTCCTGACTGCAGAGTTTTCACTTTACCACACTATGTCCATTGCCAGAGCTTTCTTCTCAAAGCAGGGAAAGATGCCTTGTAGTTTCCACTTTCTCCTGCAGCTGTCCCACTTTGTTCTGGGATTATTGACATGATAGGACCAGGAAATATGTTTGGCTAATGAAAGGAATGCAGAGAATTTGTTCTGTCCTTCCACTCTTGCTTCGTGTCTTTCTAGAAATGGCAGAATTAATCCTGCCTGACCATCCCTCTTCTCGTTGAGCATCTGCTGCTATTCTTAATTGCTTTATTTTTATTTTGGGAGAGCCTCTAAAGTACTTTTTTTTATTCTTTAATTCTTTTGTTTGACTCCACCTTTACTGTGTCTTTGGCCAAACAAATTTTGCATTTAATTTCATCCTTATGTAGAAGAAAGCAACTGTCTGTTTTGATGAATGTCCCAGATCAATGATTTCAGAGAGGCTGGATGTAAGAAGAATATTAACAGCATTTGCAGATGATCATAAGTCAGGTGTTACAAACACACGTAGGAAGAAATAATACAACATAATCTAAAAATCTTGGAAACAGGAAATTGAATGTAACTGAGTGAAGAAGAGAAATAAAAACTGATGTGTGCTTTGGGGGAAAAAAAAAGTTCAGTCCAAGGGAAAACTTGGGAAATAGAGCTGAGGAAGAAAATGGAGAGCAAATTAAATATTCCTTTGCTTGGTGATGGGGCAAAGGAAAGGACAACATAATTAGGGAGTATCTGTGGGCATTGCTTGGAACAGCAGCAGGTTAGTGGCCTAAAGTAATTTCAGGAGCACTAATAAAATATTTTAACTGAACCGTGGTATCTCATTATCAATGTGTTTTAAACAGATGGGCACAATTTCAGAGACAATTGGTGATTAACACTTGAGAGAGTAAAGGTATGAAATGTGTAAAACATGACCAAGGAAAAGCCAGATAGGGATATATTAATCAATAAACTTTCTAAAGTCGTGAACTATTAATCAGTTGATAAATATTTTGAGATAATTAAAATAGCTCTCAGAAAGGTGTAGGCATTAAACTTCAAACTGTAAAATAACTTCACTGTATGTACAAATCCATGGAAAACATATTCTAAGAAGGAAATGGAAAAAAACACTCTGAAAAACCACTCAATATTACAGGGAACAAATTCTCCATCTGCAGTCTTTTAAAGATGCCATCTCTTTGGTGTCTCACTGATAACTGAATTCTTCTGTTAGACAAACCTTGCTTGCCATATTCATGTGAATTGTGTTGATGCTGAAATGAGGTCAGAAGGCAAAAGTAAGAGATTTCCCCCTTCTAGTAAAGTTCAAATAAGTGAGTTAACTTTTTTACTAAAAAAGTCTTTAATCTGGAACTCTATGTAAACAAGTGAGCACAGTGAGATATAAATACTCCTTTTGCATTATAACTTAAGAGAAATCAGCTGTTCTTCAAGAACTGTTTAACTGTATTAAACTTGGCACAGATTCTGTTAGGCTCAGCTCTAGGAACAATTCTAGACTGTGCAGCTGCGAACCATTTTCTGTTATGCCGTGACTGTCAGGAAGATGCTGTGAAGTCTGATGTGTGTCCCAGCAGAGCTCTTCTGCTGACACAGGGACTGCCATAAAGCCATGGTAATAAAATCTTGCAAGGAGGCCAACCCCAAGTTGGCACCCTTTTGTTAAACCCATATCTGGTCATCTCTGAAACATTCAATAGTTCTGGAAGTGTTGGAGTTTTTTTGCTTTTCTGTGGTTTTTTAATACCTGCTTTTGATACAATTTCTTAGCTTTATTTTTTGGTCTAACCCATTGCAACTTTTAAAGGACCTTCAGGGTTTGGTTTTTTTAAGGAAATGTAGTAAGATTTGTGTTCCAAAATAGCAATCAAGTTGTAAAATTCAGGAATCTGAGATAAAATATTCTGTAATGTCAGTGCTCCAAATGCCATTGGCAGAGACTATTGATTCTCCCCAATAAACTTTACACCATGTTAAATCTAACAATTGTCTCTTACTTAGGTCCACTTTGTATTTCAAATGGAACTGCTAACTTCATTGTGATAATGTCTTTATTTGGGGCATTACTTGATCTTTCAGCTTTTGAGGCAATAATCTTCTGTCTCTAAGTAAAATAACTCCAGATGGCAACTGAGGAATAGCTCCACTAAAGATGATTGTTTTGTCCTTAGTAAATTCTTGATATTTACAAGATTGGTGAAGCCCTGTCCTCTCTATGATTTAGTAGGCATGTGATAACTTTCAGTCATTAATCTGATTTAAACTGAACAAAACCCACTTTATATCCACAGGTAACAGTAATGCCCCTTCTGGAATGAGTCAGCCTATTGCATCCTTCTGTAGCTGGGATTGTGGATCACAGGGTATTAATATGGGTGTGGTAGGTGTCACTTCCATCATAATTGGTCGCTTTAGGGGCTGCCAAATTCATAAACACATCAGGATAAAATACAGGTTATAGCTCCAAGTGAGACTGTTTTATAACTTATTTATCTCAGTCCAGTCTCAGCTTTATAACTGAGCCTAAATTCTGAGCTGTCCCTCAGCAGTTCCAGGTGTTTTAATGTATTGTCTTTACCTTCCATGCTGTCATATGTACTTGGACTTGGCTATCCCTTCCCAGTTCTACAGTGAACAACCTTGAAATTAAAATGTATTGCCCAGGTGATGAGCTATATTCCAAAACTATAATTCCAAACCAAGCTCCTTTAACTTGCTTATTTTGCAAATCAGCAACATCTTTTTTTTATGTTGGGAAAAGAAAGAGGTAGAAGGATGGATAGAGTAGAAACCAAATCACTATTTGGGTTTTTCTTGGAGAGGTGATACTAAGAAACAATTTGGAGGAAAATGCAGCTTTCAGTTTTGGGCAAATAACACTGTGCTGAAAGAAAAGCTCTCACATTCTTCCCAAGCTTTTTGAAGATGAGCTTGTAGCTTTTTGAATGTACATAGTATCATCTTCCAATTCATTAGGATTCTTGGTTATTATTTTTTCATGTTTTCACAGTGAGCTCCTTGATTTTAGATATGGGGTTTTTTCTGTTTAAGCTTTACTTGTTTTTCACTCATTTCAGTCCATAAATTATTGTTCAGCCTCTGGCAAGCTGTATTTTTAAACTTCTGCTCTCTTCTGTCATACCTGTGACTAAACTTAGTCTTTGATCACGTTCCTTTGTGGCTGGCCTTTTCCACTGTGAAGGGAAAATTAGAACTAAAAAAGAAATGTATTTCTATCCTTAGAATAGTTTTTCCCCTGTGAGCATCCTTTGGAGAATTTGATTTTAAGGGAGCATCCCTGCAAGCTCTGTGTTCAGGTAGCAATAAGCAATTTTGTAGGTGGTGTAGAATGAGAAACTTGGCATCACAGACTGAAAACGACAGGGCTGCCACAGAAGCTGCCACACATTCCTTGTGTCACAGAGGTCACCATATTTCCGAGGGGCATGTTACCCACACCTTCCATGGCAAAAGCCAACTTCTCTTCCCCCTGCAAGGAAGGATTGGGTCCAAATACCTCCAAGTTTTTTCCCAAAATGTGAAAGATGCTGGTGTAGGTGATCAGTTTGTCTGTGTGGATGGACAGGCCTTTTGTCATTCCCTCTTTCCTTCTAGGACTGCAGCAAAGATGCCGCATGTGTTTTCTTCCTGGGGAATTAGACTGCAACAATTTGGGAAATGCTGGTCTTGAGAACTGCCTGCACAGAGAAAATGGGTAATTAGAAGCATGTGTTGTGCAATGAGTGTTCCAGGGAGCTGTCTGGGCCAGAGTGAAAGGCTTGATTAGCACAGTGTGACAGCGCTGCACAGATGCAAACCTGGGGTGCCTTTAACCATTCTAACCTCATTACAAGCTTAGTTGAAAACAGGGGATATTTATTCATAGGGTCTCCAGTTTGATGATTTTTCCCCTAGCAAGATCTTAGATGAAAATCTATATTTACATGAAATTTTTTGACCAGCCTGTTGCCCAAGTTATTTCTGAAAACTGACCTTATTAAAGTAAAACTAAAATATTGGCATTTGACTCCAGCTGTAGGAAAGAAACGTTATGGCGTAGTTAGGTGTCACCTAACAGCAAATTAGCCTTAAACCCAAATCTGTCTAATATGTCCTGGATTGTAGATGGAAAAGGACTTTGGGTTGGTTTCAAGATGCCTGTTAGATACAACCCACAAAGCTGAAAAAAGTTTCCAGGACAGTGTACATGAAATAAAATTGTACTTTTCATCTGCCAAGTCTTTAATTCCTGTTCAAAATGGGTGTTGTGGGGAGGTAGCAAATTACTTTGTGATGTGTTTCAGCCAAACAAGCTCATGGGTATGGCCAAGTAATGGAGAACTTTCATACTGATTTTTTTTTTTTTTGTGAAGGAATTCTCTGAGTTTGATGAAATAGCCTATAAAATCTGGTTAAAAATAGAAATGCCACCTCCTCTTACGGCAGAGATGTACTTTGTGCCTAATGCTTTCCCTCATGAAAATAATCAGTATGTGATGCTAATACTTTTATTATTAGATTCTTATACAGAGAGGAGGAAGGGATTCTGCTTGTGATATTCTGAAGATCACTCCAGTATGATCAATAATCCATTAGCAGGAATCTCTGTTCCATTTAACACCACTAGCAAGTTTTTCCATCCCTTCCAAGTGTAAAGCAGGACAGAGGAGTAATCTGGAAGGTTGAACTGTGGAGGAAGTCAAAATAGCACCAAAAATAGATTTAATAGAAAGGTGCTTAGCAGAAACCACATCTAAATCAGCCTTATTTGTAATACAAAATATCTTGTAAGGCTGCCTGTGTCTGCTGTGCAGCTGAGAGGCACAGTGAGGGCATTTCTTCAGTAAATAGTGGAGTATCGTGGCCGTGAATGCAACAAAACCTCTTTACAGAGATTTATTACACCTCACTCCTCAGAGAAGTATGGATTGTATCCAGCCTGGAGGAGCAAGTAACTTCAAAGGATGATACGAGTACTTCTGGGTTTTTAGCTGTGAGTGACTGGCAGGATGTCCAGCCCTGATGATTAGAGATTAACTTGGTGAATTGGTGACCGTGAGTTTTATCTAGTGTTGGTTTGGGATTATCACTTTACTATCATTTGGGACAGCAATTTGAGGTCAAATCCTATTTTTCCATGCATCAAGGATTCCACTATGTCCTTATCCACAGGAAGAAGTGGAGGAGAAGGAAATCTTCCTACGTTTATTACTGTTTGGCACAATCTAAAATATATTTAATGGCTTTTGCTTTTTTTCTAGACTGAGAAATCAAGTTTGAAAGCAAACCAACAAAAGAGGCATTCATGGTTTGTTTTTTAAAAGCCACACATTGTCCTATCTTAGTCAAAGCAGAATTTTTCTAATAACCAAATTCTCGGAGTCTGTTTTCTGAAGTTATGTAATAAAAACAATTGTCAGATCTATTATGATAGTCTAGACACAAAAGGGGAACTCTGGGGCAAGCATGGAGATTTTCTCATGGAAACAGATATCAGGAAGATTAAAATCTATTCTTCATCTCTTTTAAATAAGTAGTCCAATCTCTAACCTATCAGAATAGTTCAGTTGTTTTCTTGGCAGGGGGAAAATGTCTGCAGTAGATTGTTCTAAAAGAAAATGTGCCATTGTCAGCCCTCCTCTGCTGGGTGGGTGATAAGGGCCTGTAAAAGCCCTGCGTTGTCTCAGAAGTAGTCCAGAAGCAAGTCTTTTCCTCTCCTATATGGATCCTTGTGTATGTGAGATAGATTAATGGCTTGTCAAAGGAGCACAAACCAAGCTATGGAGTTGAGCTGGAATGAAATGGTTCTGTTTTCTGAAATCCTCAATGGAGCAGATTTTCCAAGTGGGAAACAAAGGCATCTCCTCAGCTGTGCTGCCTATAGTGGTGGTCAGGAACAACATTGCAAGAGGGCCCTGGGTTTGTTTGCATCTTCCCATCCTGATCCCTACACCTCCCTCTGCCTCCTGACCCCAGGTGGAATGAGGTGCACGTAAGGCCAGGGCTGCCAAACCAGGAGAAGTTTCTACTAAGAATTCACTCTGCAGAACAGCAGTAATTTGTGAGCTGGAGCCCATTGCAGATACAAACTGGGTCTCAAGGGGGGGTGGGAATTTGTTCATGTGTGGTGGTATTTGGGTCACAAGCCTGATGGAAGGGGACAACAGAACCCATCAAGTTTGGGAATGGGAGCTGTAAAACGTTACAGCAGTGGGATCATCCCTTGTGGCTTCTGGTAATTAGATAAAATTTGCTGATTAACGAGGCCATAATTCACATACGCTTTAAGCCAGCACTGAAATCTCACCTGACAAATGTGATTAGTTTTAACCTGGATATGGAGCATTGTGGCTGTAGAAAACATTCTTTCCAGTAGGGATGAGTATGGAGCTAGGATTAAGTGAGAA
The DNA here is from genome assembly GCA_013396995.1 of Dicaeum eximium. Lineage (NCBI taxonomy): Eukaryota > Metazoa > Chordata > Aves > Passeriformes > Dicaeidae > Dicaeum > Dicaeum eximium. Next base: position 2,100,167 of record VWZP01004023.1, on the reverse strand, counting down.
GGGGGATGCAGGACATGTATATTTCTGGAATTTGGGAATACAAAAACAAATTGAGGGGAAAATAAGACAATGAAATGTATCCTCTTGCTTTTGAAGCTTTTTATCTTTTCAATCTCTTTCTTAGATCTTCTGCTGTACCTTCCTTTTTAGGTTAGGTGAGGACATTCCCAAGCCAAAGGCCACCTGATCTCAGGTAGTGATGTAGTGTTTGCTCTCCCTCCTTCACACCGAGCTAATTGTATGAAATAGAAGGCAGTATGAACTCCCCTCAAAAGTATACAGCTAAAAAAACAAGTTACATTCAAATACATATAAAGTAATTTCACATGCACAGGGAGGTTTTAAATTAAAAATCTAAAATTATCAAGTCAAAACTTTTGCCTTCAAGAGATGTAATTTTTTTTTCTACAATGCATGGTCTAGCATATTCTACTTTGGGCAGCACTGTTTAAAAGTTCATTGGTATATGTAAGTAATTAGCAGCCTGGCTTGATGGCATAAAGATTAAACTAAAGGTACATATTGCTGGTCTATGGGATAGATATATAACCCATACAAATAGCATGCATGGAGTGCTATTTTTTGCATAATTACTATAACTGTAACACTGAGGAAGCCAATAGGAAATAGCTTTTGGCTATAGAATATAAAATGTATCTCAAGGGATGTGAGGGGGACAGGATGGGTTGAAAATGGTAATCTTAATACAGTAGAAACTGTGAAGGGGACAGTTCTGTACAGGATTTAGTAATTTTCCCCAATTTTTTATCTCTAGTGACCTTGGTCCTTTTCTGTCAGTTCCACCAATCTCGTAGGTGGAGTGGAAGTTGGCACTTTTGAATATTTCTTCCTCTAATAGGGTGAAGGAGCAGTGAGAACAAGGGACAAGATTTTAATTGCTGCATTGCTGCCTAAGGTAAGGGTTGCAGAAACTTCTCCAGTAGCTGGGCAGGGTTGGTGGTGCTCAAAAGTTCTGGGTGCAGCCCAGTGATCACCAAAAATGTGATGACTGTGTCAGAAATGACACAAATGTGTGGTGACAAGGCAGGCCGGGGGTCAGGAATCCAGGGAGTCCACTGGAGTCAGGCACAGCAGGGGCAGGACTGAGCACAGACCTCAGGGAAGAGCCAAGGAATTCAGCCTGAGCTGAAATGTGTCAGTGGCCAGAACATGGGATGGGGGTCTCCTAGGGGGAGGCTCTTCAGGGCAATGATGCACTCAGGATCCAAACAGACTCTGAACTTCAGGTAGCTTTTATTAGCAGGATTGCTTTTTCTAGGGGAAAAAAGCCTACTTTGCACTTGGATTAAACTTTAGCCACTTTAATTTTCACCCCAGCAGAGCTCCCTGTTACAGACAGATGAAGCAGTGCCAAGTGCTCTCACTAAGAACACCTGAACAGCATATTCTTTGTAGAAAGTTTACCCTTCCTATTAATTGAGGTTAATTGTAGCTTTGCAATTGCTACCCACAAGAGGAAAAGAAGAGTGTTTCTACCTCTGAGCTATAGTTTGTATTTATAATTTTTTTTCTGTAATTTAAGGCACCATAAGTTTTAGGCCCTGGTAGTTGAAGGTACAGTGCTCACTCAGAGCCAAAGACTGATTATATCCCCTCCGAAAATTTACCAAGTCAGAAAATAATGTAAGAAAAAGTCTCACAACATGCCCACAAAGTGAGAGCTGAGAAGTCTCTGGACTCTGGCTTGCTCATGCTTGCAGAAGAAATATTTTTGACCTGAAACTGTGAAGTCAGACATGTTTGCTACAAGACCACTGCAACAACAGGTGAGATGGTGGCCTTGGAAGGCATCCAAAATCAGTGTGTTTCAGAGAGAAGATGGCAAGGCTCTGAAGAAATAGGTTTTATTCTGCTTTTGGGGTGGTTGTTTTTCCTCTGCAGATTGTAGCCAGCATCTATCAATTGACTTATTTTGCATTTATTTTCATTGTTCTGAGACAATAAATTCTCAGTGGCAAGAGTTGCTAAAATACTGTAAGTATGGCATTTATTTCCCTTCCTTGACTGGAGAAAAGCTCTTTAGTTTGTAATCACTCTTTGAATAGTAGTCTGTGACCCAGGGAAGCTAATTTCAGCTGCAATAAAGGCTGTGTCTTTTGTGCCTTCAGAAAATAAAATTTTAAGGACCTTGGAAAATTTTTGGAACTTGACCAATTTGCAAATTCAATATGCCTATTTCTGTATCCCAACGTTGGGAGCAGGAACATCTAAAGTCTTATCAGAGACCTAGAATAGCTTTTATTTTTTAACTAACTTCTCTTTGCAGTGTAGTTCATATTTCTTTTGTTAGTAAAGAGAATTTTACTGAAGTTTTGGGAGGATAGCAGTTATGTGACTTGTACTGGAAGAAAACTTCCCACTAAATCTTAATGTATGACGTTTCTGTGTCCTGGAGGGGCCTGTTCCACCAGGTTTGCAATTAAACAGCCAACAAGAGTATTTTACTGCTGAGCTGAGCTAAATCATCAGCTCCATCATCTTGCATCTAAAACACTTGTGAATCTAATAATTATTTTTGTCAGCCATTCCTTTGTGCTTTCCATCTCAGTAACACTCATTGTCAAATAGCAATTTTAACTTGTTAATCCTCCTCCTGTCTCCTGCTGAGGTTGTCTTTTTGGCCTGTTTCAGATCCAGCATGTTCCTTCTTCTTTTGACAATGAGATTTGAGTTTTGTTCAAACCTTTTCCCAATTGCCTCCTTGTGGGGTTAGGAAAACAAAAAAAAAAATTCTGGTTTGTGGAGATTCACCTATTGTAAATCTGCCCTTAGATTATTACTGATGCAAAATTAAACTCGTGCTTTGAAGTAAGGGGTTAGGGATGTTGATGTTTTACAATTCACTTCTCTGTCAGCAGTGTTAGGATCTTGGTCCATGAAATTCCAAGTCTGTCCTGTAAATTTGGGTTATAATCACAGTGCAGGCCTAGCGAAGCTGTTCCTATACTCTAAGTGCTTTCAGGTTATCCATGCTCCAATCCATTTCTGTGTTTATATGGACATCTTAATGAGATAAAGATACTCTTGGTGCAGTCATCAGAGAAATGTCCACTGCTACCACTTCCCTTGACTCCTGAAGATGCCCAGTTTGTCTGGTTTAGTTTGTGCTCTGCTTTCTGTCCCCTTCAGGAAATTACCACTGACAGGATGCCTGGTTAGAAGCGAAACCTCAGCCCTGTGTGACCCTTGTGCTGCTTCGGAGAGGAGCAGTGACAGTTTGCTGAGTCTGGAAATACGTTTCTCTTATCTCCAGGGCAAGCACAGTGACTGTTGCCTGGTTCCACCATGAAGGACTATCAGTGCTGTTCCATCTTGGTTACAGACATGACTAATTCCTCTTCCTACTTTTTCTTTTTTTTTTTTTTTCCCCCAGAACTGTCAATAAAGCTTCTTCTGTGATCATTCTCTAATACGTTTAAATCTAATGGAGGTGGGTTACTATAAACAGCCCTACTAGCACATATACCCAGTGCAGTTCATTTCAGCAGAAATGTGTTATATAGAAATTGTGAGTCAGGTGGAGAGGCAGCATAGAGCTTCAGGCAGGAGGGAATTCACAGGTCCTGGAGACAGATATTTGCCTTGGATTCCTGTTCACTTTATCTCTGATTCCCTCTTCAGCCTTTTGTGGGGTGTTAAAAACTGTGAAGACTGCTATTGTTGCCTTCCTCAGCAAACCAGCTCTTCAGAGCAGGAGCAATTCCATTCCATGAGTCTGTACCTTCTCTGTGGTGAGTTTTAAGGTGATGTGCAGTGAGAAGGCGACGAGAAGCTAAAAAGCTTTGTGTACAAAGGATGTAACTGCTATTTGCCACCACCAGATTCTCTAGGGTCTCACTTCTCTAGCAGCAAACATGGTCAACAATCACCAGAGATGTTTTTCCACTTGTCACTCCCAGACAGAATCACAGAATGGGTTGGGTTGGAAGGGGCTCTGAAGCCCATCTCGTTCCCACCCCTTGCCCTGGGCAGGGATACCTTTCCCTAGATACCCTTGTGGATACCTGAGCTGCTCAGGAATTAAGGCAAACAGCCCAGCTGTCCATAGCAGCAATAAAACTGAGGTATTTATCCTGCAAAATAATGTTGTCACATCATTGCTTTGAGAACACAACACTGAATTTCATTAAGTGCTGTAGCTGTGCTAATATGGTTTCTTTACAGTGGTGGGCATGTCTGTTATTTCTGGGTTTATCTGTAAAATTGTTGCCATCCCAACTTTATCTTGTCAAATGTCCCAGACTAAATTGTCCCAAATTTGATCAGCTGGGCCTTACACCTTAATCTGGGATAAGCAGGGTTTGGTGTGGAACAGTTCTTCCACTCTTGGCTGCATATTCCCTGCTCTCCCCTTGCATCACATCTGGCCGTGTGGCACAGCCTGGGTGGGGCCAGCAGAGAACAAACGAAATTTGCCTTTCAGATCAACCTGTTGAGCTGATCTGCACAATCACTGAGTCTCATGAGGGGTGGGCGAGGGAGAGGCAAGCACTGCCTGGTGCTTTGCCCGCCTGGAGTTGTCCTGGATTGGAGGAAAAAATCATGTTCTTACTATGAAAATTTTGGTACAAGAGCTCCTGGCTTAATGCAGAAAAACGTTGCTTGTATATTCTAGCCCATTAGACCTGGCTGCTTCTTTATTTTTCATAATTATTTGATACATGACTTTCTATTAAAATAATTAAACCATGAATCTTCACATTATTTATGGTTTTTCTTATGTTATTAGCTTTAATTTGACCGAGAGATATGAGCATAATTTACCATATGATTGCGTAGCTTTTAATGTGTGCTTCTGCAGTGAATAGCAGCTATTAAGCTAAGTGATTTGCCCTGTAAAATGACATGATGTCATAATATTTCTCTGAAAATACAAAATTAAGTATCATTAAATCCTATAATTAGGTAGCTATAGGTTATATTTGCAACTTCAAAGATTGAGTCAGGCAGCTTGATTCTTCTTGCTGTAGTATTCCAGGAATTTTGTCAAAACTGTACAAGAGCAAGTGTTGTGCTTTACAGAACATGAGCTGCTTCCCCAGTCCTGTATTTCAGTGTCATTCCCTTTTTGTTCTCTTTCCAGGAACTGGGGATTTCCAATATGTTTGTAACAGCAAAGCAACTGTTCCAGGAGTGTGTATATTCTTTTCTTAAATAGTAGATCCAATTTTAGTGTCTGTTTTCTTGTTCTTTAGAAATCATGTGGATTTCACAAATGATAGTGTATGATTGATCATAAACTATTATTTTTTTTGCTTTAGACAAATGTTTAGTCCTCCTTTTTCTTGTCAAATTTTCTTAAAGTTTTTGACAGGTTTGATTGTTGTTTCTTTTAAATCTTTATCTAGTTCTAAAATAAATAGTTGCTTTTTTGGTGAATTTAACCTGATTTGTATTACTTCTATGCTTCTAATTAATTTTCTTATTTTCTGAGGCACAGGATATTTTAGCAACTGCTGTAGTTAACTGATGTCTGATGCTCCTCCTCATTATCTATATTCACTTTTACTTGTGAAGGTATGCAATGTATCTACACATATATAATTTTTGTTCAGCTATACATATTATAAGTTTTTTTAGAACAAACTATTAATTTAAAGGTTATAACTGTTACGTTAGAGAGGTGTATCACAGCACTGTTTTGAAGCTGACGGGTCATTCTCTGCCTCTGAGACATTGCAATGACTCTCGTGATGGATACAGTGAAATAAATGCTGTGTGCCATCTACTGGTGCCGGTGGGAGCTGCGCGTCAGCGCCGAGCCGGACCGGTGACCGACTCAAGTGTGCAGTGTGGGAAAAGAAGGAAACTCGCTCTAAACAGCTAGAACGCTGTTTATTATTTTGTCTTTAAGTGCTAACTAATGTTAAACACGTGCTAATTAACTCACGCATTAACCCTTTTCCCAAACGTGCTCTACAACTTTATCCCTATTTTTATAGACTCTGAAAACATTTTGTTTTACAGGTAGGTCAGTCATGTTTTAACAGAGTGGAACAGTCCAAGATGATGGTGTAGAGTGTGCTGTAAATGTGAACATGGTTTGTCGAGACCTGTTACTCTTTCTATAATAATTCCTAATTACAATGTATGTCATGATCACTTATAATTAAATATAACTCCCCAAACACATTCTCCCTTATGGGTTTTCTCTGATGTTTGTTCCCTTGTTAAGCCTGGAGTTATAAAGCTGCTGGGATGGGAGACTCCAGCCTAACTCAGTGCAGGATTAAATAAGGCCTTTTAGCTGAAACCTCTTTGTATCCTACAGTCTCATAATAGGCTATTGTATTTTCTGGGGTTTTTATAAGGCTCAGATGTCACACTCAATTCTTGGTTGTTTCAGTATCATCAGTGGTATCACTGGTGTGTTTAATACATTTGCTGTACATTCTGATCGTAAATATTATTTGTTCATTCTTTGCTTGTTTTTACTTATTTATCTCTCAAGAGCATAAAGAGTGGATCCACAAAAGCTCCGGTGTCCCTGGAGTTACAGTTGTTCTGTGCAAAGGGAGAAAATCCAAGAAATGATAGCAAAAAAATCCAAACAAACAAAAAACCAATTTTAAAAAACCCACCAAAACAAAAACCCCAAACCCTTTACAATTAGAATATTATATGCTTCAATATCATGTTCAAGGGTCCAGATACTTCACTTGCTTACACACTGCAGAACTCATTCCCAGAAGAAGTGTAACCTGCAGGAGAGACACCTGGCCTAGAAATGAGGATTCTCTGGTCTGCTTCAAGTAAAACCCAGTTTATCCTGTCCAGAAGGGAGGTATTTTCCTCATTTGCAAAGGGTTTCTAGAGTTTTTGGTTAAAAATACTGTATAAGCAGCTAGTAATGTATTTTTGTGCTGGTTTTGATCCATGTGCTTAGTCATCTAATTGTATATACTCTGAAAAATTGGATGGGTGGGATATTAAAATTCTTTAATTTGGAATTATCTAAATGCATATGTATGTACTGAAACATGTTACCTGCTACAAGTAGAGGTATAAAATCAATACAGTAAATTGATTTGATTTTAGACTGTAATTCAAAGTGCAAATATCAATTTAAGCAAAAACAGTATTGCTTTCAGAAAAGCAGAATTTTATCCAAGTATGAACAGGTCGATTAAATATGATGATATAGAAAGGTATTAAAATACTCAGCTTTTTAATATTTCAAAATTTATTCTCTTGCAGGTAAATGGCCCAAACAATCATCTTTGCTTTTTTTATGACTGATTGTTACGCCTGGGAAAGTGAACTGCAGTAAGTGCACAGTTAACATGAATTTTCATGGGGGGGAAAAATAGTTAATTATTGCAACAGTACAGCTACTATGATCAGAGCAGTGACTCATGCAAGTGAAGCATATAATTGTCCATGTAATTTGTTTGAAGTCAGCTGGGTTCCAACATTCTTGTGCCTGTGTATAGCTGTTAATTTTTCTTTAGTTATTTTCCCTTCAAAATCTGCTGGAATTTGCGGCAAGGTTTTTTGTTTTGTTTTGTTTTTTTTGTTTTGTTTTTTTTTTTTGTTGTTTGTTTGTTTGTTTGTTTTGTGTGGGTTTTTTTTGTTTGGTTGGTTGGTTGGGGTTTTTTTGTGTGTTTTTGTTTGTTTGTTTCTTTTTATATTGTTAGAAAGATATCAAGTTGTGTCTGACAGCCTGAGAGGGGCAAAACTGCTGCAGCTCCATGTCCCCAGATCCCATCAGAAGCAAGGCTGAAAATGCTTCCCATGAGACTCTGGCACATCTCACATATTCATTGTTTAAACCAGAAGAAGCTCCTGATTTCTATGTTCCTTCTTATTCCCTTTTTAATGACTGTTGTTACTACTCTTACACTCTGTCATCTGTAAAAGGCTGTGAATTTGGGTTAGATTCACTCCAGTGGGAAGTACTGTAGACTGGAATTTAAATCTAACCTACTTTGTATTGGTGGAAGAAAAGAACACACTTTTACTCTGGGCAAGCTGGAAATTGCTGCTTAGGTTTGAAGCAAACTTTTACCTTCTTTAATGTATTAAACACACTTTGTTTGCAACCTCTTGGAATCAGGCTGTGAATGATCTAATATTTGCAGGTTTATACAAACATTTTTAGTAGATCCTATTATATCCCAGTGACTTAAAAGCAATGTTTTTTAACAAATTTATACAAATGGGGAGTACTTCTCACTAATAATTTTGTTTCTCCTAAATTCCAAATATATTTTCTGTTCCTCTGCATTTTGATCTTGCTGTCATGGGTAGAACTGGCAGAAGTCCCACAGCTTCCATATGCTATGTGTACCTATATCTGTAGGGTTTTTATACAAATCCCATACTTTATGGGCTTGTGTGCATGCAGAGCACTGTTGTCTTGCCTTTGTTCCCAACACAGGTGAGTTGATTCATTTCAAGACAATGTGGTAGTAAATATTTTTGTGACAAGAAACTGGCAGGTTCTGTTTAATTCCAGCAGCAGGACCCCAAGGTCCACCATTGCCATAAAATCACCTGCAGAAGGATTTGTGGCTCTTTGCAGGCTTTTTTCCTGCTGAGACAAGAAAAGACTGTAACAGCCACCAATTGCTGACCTAGATTAGTCAGCACACAGGTTTTTTTGTCTTCAGAGGAATCTGATGGAGACAAGATGAGATACTGCAGGAGGGTATGAAGAGTCAATTGGGATGACTCTTAATACCTTCTATCGTTTAATCATGAGGTTAAAAGATAAGGAAAATCTCCTTTGGGAGAAGAGATGATTGGATAATACTGGTATAAAAGAGAAGTTACTGTCAGTGGTGAAAATATGCCCTTAGAACAGAATCAATACTTCTGGGCATTATGGGAATCATTGAATTGGGTGATACAGAGTTCATTAATTATTGTGGATCACTAACAGCTATGAAAGTTGTTCTGGATGTAAGGGTTCCACCACAGACAAAACTCTGGGCTTTGGCAGGTGTTCTTTATCCTAAAAGAACTCTGTTAGAGAGAAAGGATGGTAGACCCTTGGATTGCAGGGAGTCTCATGCTGTTCCCCTGAGTAAAACATTTGTGGCTGTAACTAAAATTTAATGAAATTAATCTCTCAGGGCTATATTTTGTGTATGAGAACACAGTGAAGGCGACACACTGGTCATGGTAAAGCACTAAAGTTTTATCTGTCAATTTTCTACTGTCAATAGAACTAAACAAAAGCTAAGTCTCTAGGGCCTTACAAGCTTGGGACAGCCTCCCAAAGCCTTGCATCAAACCCTCCTCTCTGTTTCAATGTCTTCCCTAATACTCTGCACATTAAGAGCAAACTCCTCCATCCCTTCATTGTGAAACTTGCACTTTATTTTTTGCTGCCTTCTGTACTGACAGTACAGCCAGTACAGGAGTGATCCAAGCTCCTCCTTTGACCTCATATGGCTTCTGTTTCTGCTTACCCAGCCAGGTCTTTCACATGCCTCCTATGGCACTGCCACCCCTTTCCATGTTCCAGGACAACAGGGAACAGACAGCTGGCCTTGAAAGCCCAGCAAACTCAAAGTCAGGGTTCTCTCTGCTCCTAGAGTTTATAACCTTAAAGGAGCTAAGCGCAGGGGTCCAGCCCTTTGTGCTTCTGAGGAAGGTTTGTTATGTTGGAAGGTGAGAGAAGGAAAGGTGAAGGATCACAAAGGAGTGAGCATTTTTTTAAGGCAGATATCTGATTCTCTTGTTTTGGACTTGAGAGCAAAACCCTCTGCATGGTACACACAGTGACAGGCAGAGGCTGGCTGCTGTCTCTGGGGTCTGGCAGGACAGGAAGCAGGAGCTGTATTTCTTACAGGTCAATAGAGAAAGTCTGGTGGTAGGAAGAACAGGAAAGGGAGAAGTATGTGTATTCTTCTTCCTCAAGCTGTATTTTAAAAAACATGAGAGATTATTTTTAAAAGCTGTGTGGAGGTAAGATATTGTTACTCTTTTCAGCAGGGGCTTTGTATTTAGGTCCTCAATTTGCAAAATCAGTTTCAAGTCCACATGTGTCAGGTCAGAGATTTGATGAAAGATGCCTGTTCTCAGTGTTCTGTGTCTGCTTATGGCAAAATAACAGCCTAAGAGCCTGATTCTCCTTGCTTTATGGTAAATGCAACACAAACTTCACTACAAACTGGATCAGGGTCTCATTTATTTGCAGCAGGAACTGTGTAGCAAACCACCTCACTCCCCAATTTCCTCTCCTGTTGGAATTTTCACTTAGTCTCACCGGCTTCACTCCCGGTTTTACCCTGGCTGTTGGAATGTGCACGAGCACGGCCCAAAGCGAGGGGCTGCGCTGGGAAAGGTCAGGCCAGCCTGGGGCACAGCAAGGAGCCGGCTGGGCAGTGGAAAGTTACAGCCCTGAGCTCCTGCAGGAACTGCCCCGCTCCTTGGGAAATGTGATACCTGCTCGGCAGGGTCTGAGTGGAAAAGGCTGAGGACTCTTCTTCGAAGTGCTACTCTCGTTTGAGGGGAAGAAAGAGTTTAGGGTGATCGATCATGTATCTTTATTAGAGGAAATTTGCTTTAATCCCCCTAATCTAATCTGGTATTTATAGTGCCAGTACAAATATTTGTTTTATCAGTATTTCTTCACTGAAAACTATCACAATTATGATAATTCTGCATGAAAATGACAGGAAGCATGACCCACAGGTTAAAAGAGAAAGTTTGGTGGTAGGAAGAACAGGAAAGGGAGAAGTATCCTTCTTCAAGTTGTCTTTTAAAAATATGAGAGGTTATTAAAAAAACCCGTATGGAGGTAAGATATTGCTACTCCTTTCAGCAGGGGCTGAAAAAAGGGCTCTAAAGTATGAGAAGAGTGATGGACAAAAATAGAATAGGATTTGATAAGAATTGGCCTGTCTTTAGTCCTTCCTTGTGTATTGTATCAGAGCACACGAACACAACTGGGCAATAATGTTTGCTAGTAGCTGTTCGTGTTTCACAGGGATATGCAGTGGAAATCAGTGGTAAATCCCAGTGTAAAACTGTCTTTCATCCACAAGAAAGAGCTGTTTTTCCAAATTTCATTTGCTGGATGTAAAATGAAATTTGTCTTTCTACTTTTGTTAGGAACACATTCAATGCTGTTTAATTTAATTTTTCATCACATTCTAGTAACTGCTATAAAAAAGATTTGAGTGAAGGTTCATGACAACAGTCCAGCTATTTGGCACAGGTTTTCTGTAAACAAATCAGTGAGTTGTTTAACCAGTATGAAGTAAGAATTCCCTAATGTGTTGTGAATGAATGTGCTGCAGTTACAAAGAGGTTTCATTAACTTATGTGAACCCCCAAAAGAAAAGGAAGAAAACCTCATGAAATGCATGTTGCAATTGTAGCTGGAGCTGTGGGTCATGCAGCATGTTTGGGGTCTGATTATTTGGAAAAGATAGGTTTTTCCTTACTGTAAACTGACTGTTCTGCTTATATTTCAATAATGCCTCAAGTCTGATAAGGCAAGGTACTGATCAGAACTTGTTGGTCTTGGGAGCCCTGTGATACCTAAAGCAGCAGTAATCTGAGCTGTCATGCACCTGAAAGTGGTTTGGCCATTCTATTTAGAGACACAAAAATATAGACATATTTTATAGTGTTTGAAATACCAGCACGTCTCTAGAAACTTATCAGAAAAGATAAGAGTTGGAGCAATTCAAAGTTTATTAGACAAGGCACGCTGTCAGCTCAAGGTGACTTTAAAATACAGGGTAACCTGTATGGTTTTAAGTCCTAGGAAGTGCATCACTCATTGGCGACTAAACTCTGACTCTGCACAGAGACAATTCAAAATATGAGTTTAGTGTATCGCTAGAGATGTGATTTACAATGCTGGTCAGAACAAGCTGATAGCAGCCACGAAAATGAAACTATATAGATAAGCTTTGACAATATATCCCACAAGTGTCTTGCAAACTGCTGAGCATTTAGCACCTGCTTGCTACTGTTTTGCACATCCCTTTACTGTGTTAACACCGGGAGTAGCAAAGGATTACTGGATTCAGTAATGACAACCGTATTCAATAACTGCAGCATTTCAAATGTTGCTTTGATGCTTCTAATGTGCTGTTCTCACAGGAAGTCAAGCAGACTGGTTTAAGTGGCTGCCCAGCTTTGTGGTAATGGGAGTAAGAGAATCTCTAGACAGGAATCCAGCTCCAAAACTCTGTTTTCCAGGATCTGCACTATCTATGAAATTCTCAGCCTTAGGTCTTCCTCACCATCTACTCCATAAAATGCCATGATGATAAGAGACCACAGGGAAAAAAGGGCTGAGACCTACCTTCTAGCCTTGTTCCTGACCACCTGACTGCACATTGTCAGTTTTTCATGAGCTCTATTCCCATATCAGTGAAAGAGAAAAAAGCCATGTTCTGAGCTGGATCCTGTCCCCGTTTAGTTAAATATCTAATCATGCTCTTTTCCATGAAGACTGAGGTAAAGATGACATTTGTCACTTCATTGTGACATCTCAGTATGTTCCAGAAAGTGTCTTTTCTGAGAAATTTGCAGGACAAAAAATATTCAAGCACAAATTCTGCACTTAGGAAGCTTCCTTCTGCGTGGAGATGCTGTTCTCTAACAGGTCATCCAGTTACCTTATGTGCAAAGAGAACTTTTGCTCAGCAACCAGATGGCTAAAATGCAAAGAGAGGAATCTCTTTGTTCTTGACATCCTTCTCCTTTGTGGGCTGTACAGCCAAATTATTCTTCCATTTTGAAAACCTAGTTCTCAGTTCTGGCTGCACCTGGCAGCACCACCACAACTTTTGTGTGATATTAACTGAATGAAGGAAGATATGTCAGACTTGGAGCATACAACACTTAGAGGTGACACTGAGACATGGATGGCAAAGTCTTTCTTTTTCTTAAAGCTTAAACAGTGTTAGATGCCTTTAAGACAAGCAGTAAGCAGCAGGTAAGTGAGTATTGCTTTTCCTGTTCTAAGAGACTCCCACCGAGCTGCCAGGGATGTTTTGTGACCTCTGGCATGACTCAGTCGGGCTGCAGAGCCAATATTAGCCCAGGCTGCTCTCAGAGTGCCTTGGATACTATCAGTGTCCATGGAGCTGTTCAGTGTGAGCCTGGCAGGGTGGCAGTGACTTGCAGGGCTTGTTTAGCATTCCTTGAGGCTGCAGGAGGTCAGTTCCAGCACTAACAGAACTCACTGCAGTTCAGTGCTATGTTTTGGCTATGGCTTGTACTTAAAACCCATCCCTGACCAGTAAGTGGCCAGAGATTAAAAGAATGGCACACTGGTACTGATTAGGAGTGCTCTGTGACCTGCTTGGGAGAGCAGAAGGGATCTACCATCAGGCTCAGCTGGAGACTGTAAAAAATTGATTGAATTTATCCCTGTAGTCAGCCAGTGGTCTGGGAACAGAAATCTTGCTTAAGGCAACAGATTGTTGCCTTACAAGCAACAGTCAAGCTATATGTGGATCTGGATGGAAGGCTTTGTATTTTAAACTGGACTGCCACATCAAGAAAACACAAATTCTTCTTTTTACTGTTTTATGAGCTGGTAACCTTTAAAATTTGACTCCAAAATTAGTATCTTAACTTCAGTGAGTCTAAAACAAACGATTGGAATATATGTACTTGGAGACAATTCTGTGGTTCTAGGAAATTCCAAGTTGGTTTGTACAGTTTGAGCTTCCTGTAGGAATAGAAGATATTGGTCACCTGGTAGCATAACAGTGTATGGCTGAATTGAAATTGGATTTATTTTCCCCTGAGCTTGGTGGGTCACAGTGCGTCCCATGGTGTTCTAAATACCCTCAAACTTAACGCTGGGGTGGCTGCAGGGCAGTGAAGGAAAAAGAGGAAGGTCAGGCATGTTCTGTATTGATAAACCTGATATAAAGCCTATATGGAAGAGACAGTGATTAAAAGGATCCTGGTTAACTCTGCATGGCCCTGTGGTGGGTCTGTGAAGGAGCAAACGCCTTCTAGCAAACTCTGAAATGACTGAATAAAAGTAGAGTCACATGGGACTAATGGGAATTCTCATTTTTGTTGTTGTTTGGCCTTTTTTTTATTAAAGAGCACCATAAAATCTTTTGCAAATTCTGAAGAAATCCAGAGTGCTGCATGTGAGGCTTCACTGCCAAGTCACTTTTCAGCACAGGGCTGGTGTTCTGCAGCTCTGGGCATTGAGTGACTCAACATCTTGGGAGAAAATGCTGTCCTGGCTGGGGGCTGCTTCCTGCACTTAAACTGAGAGCTGCCTGACCCACCCAGGGAATTTTTTATTGAGATTACTCTTGGTTCTGGCAGAGTGAGCTTCCCTTTCTCCTGAGCTAGCTGTAACACCAGTACCAATGACTACTGTAATCTATTAACTTCATTTTTGGGTGAAAAGCTAAAGAAAAGCCTTATCTGAGTTCATGTCTGTGTCCTGGCCTGAAATGTTATTGAGCCTGAGTTAGTGATGGGTGAATTTTAAAGTAGTGGATTGAAGGCCCAAATTATGAATTGCAGCATTTTTAGGCCCTTTTTGAAAATATATCCCAGCATTCAAGGGAAAACAGCTCCCACACCAAGGAGTGTAACTGTAGGAGACCCATTTGTGTGTATGTAGTTGGATCCAAGTAAAATTAAATCCAAGGTGGCAGTGGCCCAGGATGAAACTTGATGCTAATTGTACATAAATAGCAGAGGGACTGTCATATGACAGGCTATAATCAATAAAACATTCCTGGTGGGACTAATCTGCATGTCAGGTGTCCTTACTGGGACGGAGTGCTGGCACTGCTGTGTACCCTGATTTAAGAGTTGTTCAGGATTTATTCCTCACAGAAAATCAATTTCTACCTGTTTTCACTAAAATATCTGGACCAAGCAAATGAATGAAACATTCTATGGTGTAGCTGCTAGACGTTGTATTATAGTTCTGATAAATCGTGTATGTGTAGAAGTGCATTCTTTGAGTAAAATTGACTTTTTTTTTCCCTAGTAAGAAATTTAGGATGTTTTGTTTCACCTAATTAGAAAACAGAGCTCAGCCTTGGTAGATACCATTCATGGGGTTTTTTTCTTTGCCCAATGTCAAGTCTGGAATTCTTCTAAAACACAAGTGTGTTTACTAGACAATTTTTTTAAAGTTTTTTATTTTTTTACAAGGAGCAGTTTGGTGCTGTTTGTGATCACATCACAAATAGCGTGTTGAGAATTTGTTTGCTGATTTTATTGTAGATCCCAATTTCTAGTAATTTGCAGCTACAATTGCTTGTAGCTCTAATACTATAATTATTTCTGAAACTTGACATGTAGATAATTTTTTCTTTACTAAAATTATGTAGAGCTGTACTAAAATGATAATGAGGAAAAAGAAGTGATGGCTGCAAAGGAAACTGCAGAACCAGGGTTAAGAGGGAAGGTCTGTTAATGGCTAAAGAGTGCCAGATGTGTGATTTCATTTAAATGAAGAGGAGGAACTAACCTAAATAGAGGTGTCAAGAAGATGGGCACCTCACCTGGAGCCATAAAATATTCTCATAGAGAGCACTTGTGCTTGTGAGTGTTTGAGTGAGAGTTCCACTGACTAAAGTCAGTGTGATCAGATTTACTTTTAAATAAACACCATTTTCCTTTTCATAAGATCTCAAACAGAGTTTTGTTACAGGAGTTTCCTACAACAAAGTTAAAATCTTAATGTGTAAATGCTTGGAGGGCCAGAGAATTGTATGAAAATTGGTACATTATGGAAGGAAGCTGCAGGAGTTTTCCTCCAACTTGATAAGTTTTAAAACTACCAAAAGGAATTAATTTTATTTCTCTACACCAAAGAATCAAACATGCCTGCACAGAGAAGTGGCTCATGAGATGAGCCCTGTTAAGAGCTGCCCCTCCATGTGACAATTCCTGCCCTCCCCCGGCTTTGGAGGATGTTTTTGGTGTCCTGCAGGTTTGGGGCTTGCTGCACACAGCCAGCTCCCAGCTGACAGCTCCATTTGCAGCCACTTCTGGCAGGAGGCAAAAGTCTTCAGTAATTAGGACAGAGTGAGGCAGTGTAGGAGCTATTGTGGTGTTCTCTCAGAATATCCAATGTTTTCCTCTTTTCCCTGTGCTTGTTTTCCTGTATTCCACAAGGGCTGGGTGAGGCTCTTTTGGAACAGGGCACACATGAAGGTCCCTGGGACCTTGAGCACTTCTCAGAAGGGTACAAATAAGGCTTGAAGGGGGCTCTAATCTGGGCCAGGCAAGAATTTATCTGGGATTGGAGGAATCCTTGGAGATTATCCAGCCAAATATTTAGTTACCGAAGAAAGCCTTCTGTTCTCATTTATACCACCGTTTATCATTTTTACTGCTGAGTCCTTTATTTAAGAGTAAATTTTCAAGACCTTCTGTTACATCCAGTTTCCATTTGGAATCCTGAAGTATCAGAAACAAGACAACCTTTTAAAAATTATTTTATTTTATTCCAGGCAATGCTGCAATCTCTTCCCTGGCCCTCTGAGGAACATGTCAAAGCACAGTGCCCCACATCAGGCATCATTCACAACTTCTTCTCACCCAAGCAAAGAATCCCTGAGCTGTAATTCCTCATTTCCCTTCTCTTAATAGTCCATTTTCCTTCCCCACCTTCTCACATTGCTGTCCTGGCATACTCTTGCATGTGATATTTATATAGTTCTTAGCTGTAAATGGATTTCTTCTGGACCTAGAATGGTCTGGGAATTGCATTACACTCCAAAGTGACTTTCCCTGTAGTTACAGCTGTGTTCCCTGTGCTAGCAGGCACCAAAGTCCTGGCTCTACCCTTCTCTTGTCATATGATGCATTTTTGCTCTTAAACAAGGAATTTCCTAGAAACAATTGTTATTTTTAGCCTAAATTCACCTGACAGTTTCTGATGTCACGTTGTGATTCAGCTCTTTCATCCAAATAGGTGAAGAAACCATCACTACTTTACCACTAAACTGTTGATGTTTGCTATTTAGAAATCTTGAGCTTCTGGGATTGTAACAGATCTCCTGGGATGAAATTCTAATATAATTCTGAAAGAGGAATACAGATTAAATTAGTGTAATTTGCCTTTAAAAGTTTTCTCTTTCATGTGATAATCTGATTAGAACTGAGGCACTGCTTCGTATTTTATTACCCACAGAGGAGAGGTTTATGCCAGGTTCTTGCCTCGTGTTCGATTCAGATGTTTGTGAACTGTTGGTAACTGGGAAAACATCTCAGTAGGGTTATTTGCATGGAGCTTTCTGTGCCTCTGTTTCAACATTATTAATACTTCTCTAGAAATAAACCTTTTTCTAAAGGCTCAGAGGCTTTATTTCATTTGGATAAACATATAACATTTCACATCACTTCCAAACAGCAGCAAGAATGTTTCTGTGAGATTTTTTCTTTATTAATTGCCATGAATAATGATGGAGATATGACTCTGCAGCTCAGTGTCAATCCACTGCATAAACTCACCTGTGCTGTTGGAGAGGGGCAGGGTGGTGACTGAATCATGACTTGTGTTTTCTTTCTAGGAAACATCAGATTATTTTTCAAATTTCAAGTAATATTTCCAAGCTGGTTTAAAGAAAGCATTTGGGTTTGTACCTTAGATAAATGACAGGCATTTGACCTCAGTCGCAACCCAAACATAAACAGTATTTGAAGAAAGGGGGATCAAAACTACATGAGCTTCAACTTGAAATAATTTATGTGAGTACTGACTTCTTCACAGTGTTGCGTTTTTTTATTAACTTGTTTTGTCTCCTTAAATTTCTTTGCCTGGACAATAGAACACAGTGAAGAACATTTTAGTAGAGTAACTGGCGGTGATGGGCCTGATTCACCATGACTGAAACTTGTGAAGAGTAATCATCTTTGTAAAAGTTAGTCACAAGAGAACTGTCCAAATCTTATCTGGGCGTCTAGGAGAAATGAGAATCCCTCTGCTCAGGAGAATGGGATACAATAGTGGTAGCAGTCCATGCAGCAGGAAAAAATTCCACAAGATCCAGACAGAGGTATTGTGTGTGTTTCTGGTTGAGGCCAGTGGTATGGGTGTGCCTTATCCCATGGCCTTTATTGCAGGCACTGTGAACATCTCAAGGCAAGAACGGGGTGTTTGGAAAGTGCTTGGCATGTTATGGATCCTACTAGGAATAATAATAATAATTAGAAAAACAAGATTTCTTGGTTTTTAGTATGGGGCAAACTTCTTGTCAAATGTGCTGAGGAAACTGCTGACCAATTGAGTTGAAATATGCTTGCATTTGGTGTGGGATCTGAAAGTGTTAAACCTTCAAAAAGTTTTCATGCTACTGAATTCACCCTTCAGGGAAAGTCATTGGAAGGTTGAGACCTGTTGCTCAACACAGAAAGAAGCAGAGCACAATAAAATTTTGAGCATCTTCCCCTTAGGCTTTAAGGCTCCAAATCCTGTGAGAAGGTTGGATTTTGCTGAATGATGGGGGTGATAATGTCACATTCCCTGCTCAGAAGGCAGCTACTAGGGCTGGCATTGGGATAGGGCTGGGAAGTGGAGAGAAATCCAGAGTCCTGAGGATCCTCTTCTGCCTCACAAGACATTTGGAGAAGCACCTTTTCTGCAGCAGTAAGGATGACATGTGAGTGGAGCTGTGCTTCCAGGAATGCTTCTGGAGCATGTGGGGTGCTGGGCCTTCTTTTTCCCTCTTGTCTTGTGCTCCCTGTGCCCACATTCATTCTCTCAGGTAAACAGTTGTGATTTCTCTCTCCTTTCTCCTCCCTGCAGAACTGGAACATGTGTTCCACTGGGCACTTTCAAAGTAGGTGAAGGAGTTGTCTGGTGTTTAAACATCAAAATAATCTTGTGACATAGTCAGTAAAAGTGGGGTTTGAGGTAATGGTGCAGTTCCAGGTAGCTCTTGTGGAATGGATCTGCAATCAGCCCCTTGGATCTTCCTCCTGTGGTAAATTACCTGTTCTCAGGTGATGCCATCCAGCTGTAAATGTTGCTGCTTGTTCACATTACCCTGCAATTCCTTCATTTTAGTCTTCTCCTTTACTGGGACTGCAGCATAGTTCTGACACAATCTCAGCGTAAGAAAAAAGTATTTTCAGATGTCACCAACCATCACATTGGTTCATAGAGATCTTCATTCCCAGTCCTCAAGTGCTGTTATTTTTGACAAAATAAATGGAGTTTGTTATTTGCTGTTCATTTATACACAAGTTCGTGGTGAGAGAATGGGGAAATTTTTGTGCACATCAACTTTAAATCTTTTATTTTAGTTCTTGTCAGACAACAGACAAAAGTATGCAAGAGAATAAAGTTCAGTGGAGGAGAAAAAATACTGATGGCTTGAGGTGTTCATTATACACAGATATGTGTTACCTGCTTAATGCTTTACTTTCTCTGTGATTCTGAACCTGGAAACCTGATGAGAAATTTCTTTTCACATTGAACTGGAGCACATGTAGTTTATAAATTTTATATACACATTTTATAGCATGAGCAGTAGGTTCCCTCCAGCTTGCTTTACAGTACTGGTTTTTGCATGGCTGGAGTTTTCTTGTTGTAGCAGATAATCCCTTCTGAGATGAGTAATGGCACAGAATATTAAAGTGTTTTTCTCCCTGAGCAGTCAAGGACAAATCAAAATAAAAGAAATGTGAGCAGTCACACCCAGTGTTGCATATTTGTGATCATTATATACAGGGCACTGCTCTTGAGAATACTCTTGGAGTCAGTGTGTTATTTTCAACTTCAATACTCTTCATGTGGCTAGAACTGGATTTAAGATTTTTTTCTATTTCCCATTTGTAACAGCTCTTAAACACCAATTCAAGGGAGATATTCACACAAGAAGTTCCACTGGTGCTCCATGTGTTCACATCTTTGAAGGATCGCTTGAAGGTTGGGTTCTTATGCTTTAAGGTATCAAGATGCTGAGCATCCTTTTTTCTCCAAAACAAAAACCCCAACAAACCAACTTTTGTTATCACTTTGCAATAAATAACTTTTCACACCACTTTTATAAAAAAATCCTTTTTTCCTCCTGTTTGATTTTGTCAAAGGCCCAATTAAAGGTGGTGTTCAATGGTCACATTTTGAGATCTATTTAGGCACAGAAAGACACCTCAGGGAGTTTTCAGAAGTGTTTAATAGTTGGAATGTTTTCCCATGTCCAAGCCTCTTCTCTGCTGCACAGAAAACAACCCCTGTTGAGAGAAAAGAGCAGCTGAATTCCAGCGACTTTCTCCCTGTTTTACTGGAGAGTGTGAGGCTGTTAGAACTTTGCAGTTTCAGCTCAGTAATTCAGTGTTTGCTTCCCTGCTCTCTGGGATCCTGAGGAGGAAGTACATAATATGGGTGTAATTTGAGTACCACTCTCTAGCCCAACTCGTTCTGACAAGAAAACTGCTTTCGATCATGGAGGAGCTCTCAAATTCATTTAGGCTCCTGTGCAGGGATACTCCCTGTGTTTATTTAACAGCACTCCAAGTTTCTGAGCACCAAAATAAATTACTTGCAGAAAACCCCTGAAATTTGTCTGTGATAAATGTGAACCTGAAGACTTCCCCTGATCTATGTCTAGCATGAACTTTATTCACTGCAGGGATCATGTTTATATAATTGAAATTTTTGACAGATCTTTTAGGACATATTTTGTTTCCCATTACACAAGCAAATCGGTTTATTGATGATGAGAAAAACAGAAGGTTTTTCTGATTTACAGTTTGTTTGCTGCTTCGTTATTTCAGTATCCTGCATTTACAAGTGTTTAGCAAGAAGTTAAACACTTTAAATAAAAGATTTTTCATAGAGGTGAATAAAATACTGGCAGAACCTTCCTCTCACCCTGTCCATGGGTGTGTCTGACAATTTGCACATTTACCAGATTCATTTCCATCAAGATAATTAATTGCGGAGTTTTGATGAATTGTAGTGTGACCAGAGGTGGTGTTTGTAAATATTACCAAATTTGTGAGGGTTTTAATTATTATTAGGCTAAAACCACTAAGAGTTCATATTAAGTCTGCAGTTCCAGGAATTTGGCAATTTGATTTGTTTTTTCCCAAACCATGTATCTGGCATTTCTTATTTGTCCTTTTATTCTAACAACATTTATAACCAATAATGCTTCTGTACAAAAATGTGCACTAAAAATAAGTCATTAAGGGTTTTCAGCCTCCATCTCTTTTAAGTCAATGCTAGAATAAATTTGGCAGTAGATCACAGGTTTGTTTAGGAGATGAGGCTGAGAATTACCTACAAAATGGTCTGTTTAGCACTATCCTTAATTTGTGCATGTGATTTCTACGGTCAATAGACACCAATTCTCTGATTATGTCAGCACATGTGAAAGGTGCAGGCAGGAGGGGTTGGTTAAAGGTAATGAAGACTTCATGACATTTTGCTGGGGAGGCTTTTGGATAATTGCTCTGCTTATCCTAGAGTAACCACAGGAAAACATCAGAAGTTTTGAGAAATTCTAGAATTCAGGTTTGAATAAATAATTGCTCAACAATTAGACCACAAATATTTTGCTACATGTCAGACTACAAAACGGACTGGCAACCTGTCTATCTGAAATACTGGGAAGGGTCTGAGCATTAAGGCTTCATTGTATCAGGATGGTCAAGCAAAGCCTTAGTGCAGAGCTGTCACCTTCGGTGGGTGTAGGAGTTCACAGAAGTTTGAAACTTTAAGGTGGAAACAGCTGCTGTAAGGTTGGGTGATGTCACACTGAGTGTTTTGGTGTGAAAGCCGACTCTGAGCGTTCAGAAGCCTCTTAAATGTTTGTGCTGTTCAAGCTTTTCAGAAAAGCTGTGAGAGCCTCGTTAAGGAGCTGCTACTCTGTGCTACAGAAGAAGTTTTGCATCACAACCAGAACAAACAACAGCAGCTCTGAGGCAGCTGTGAAGAGTCCCTTTTAACTTCATTGCAGTGTCACTTGCTCAATGGGCATTGATAAAGTTAAACTTTGACAATTGGAACACCCCTTGTTTCTAAAACTGAAGAATTAAATCTTACCCTAATCTGATGCCCCTGGCTTCTTTATGTCACACCACCCTCTAGCCCATGCTGGGGAAGAGTCCTTCTGGAAAAGCAGCTATCAATTTAGGTCACAGAACTTTTATGTAAGAAGAAATTACCTCAAATATATTCTTCTTTATATTTTGGTCTCTAAATAGAGAAATCTACTGAGGCGTTGTAACTTTGATTGGTCAGCAAAAGAATCTATTTTTCTGTTGGCCGAAGTTCTGTACCTTTGCAGAGTTGCCTCAGTGGCTCAGTACATCTTGCAGACATTTCACTTTCACCTTCTTTGTTTGCAGCAGCAGCGTCAGTCACTGCAGCCTGTGAAAACTGCATGGAAAATTCCCTCCAGTGCAGCCATTTGGAAAAGTTCCCTTTCCCCTGGAAGCAGAACAGATCCCATTCATGTCCTGGAAGGAAGGACTGCTCCAGAACAACTTGTCTCTGTTTCAATGACAGCTTTGAGTTCAGAGACAGGCAGAGATTCCATTCTTTGCTAAACATATAATTTACATGTTTTTTTCCCATAGGAGTCCTTTCCAGTGGTAGCACTGGTGGGTTTCTCTGAGTTCTTTAGGGAGAGTTTTTAGTCATGTACAAACCCATCAACTTTCATTTTGCTGTGACATTGACTGTATCTGCAGCCACGTGGAATCCAAGAGCTTTGTTTGCAGTCTTGGATTCCAGATAATTTTGTCGTTTTCAGCATCTTCAGAAGCCAAGTGAATCTTAGGATCATTTGGATAAGAGGTTTAAAAAAAAAATCTCACAAATCAGCCATAAACTGAAAATGGCACCTAGTGGTCATTTAGAAGTGATTCTTTATATTTACTTTGTGGTAATGGACACTGAATTGTCTCAGTACCATTTTTTTTCCTCTTATGCCAGTTTACTTATTCAGTTTTAAAGCAGTAATAATCTAAACCCATGAGAAGTTACTATAACAACACAATAACTACAGTGACATCGTGTTCAAATAATCATTTTTGCAGTGGGCTTAGTGATGAACACAAACACAATGACTCCTTATATTATTGGAAGAATATTTTTGCAAAGAATCCTGCATTATTTGGAGCATATTAACTCTGTTCCAGATGTTTTACATCCGACCTGGTAATCGTAAGTCGTGACATGAAAGAAATACAGAAATAACTGCAACTGATTATTTTGTTGATCACATGAAAGGTGTGTGCTCAAGTCAGCTACACGTGATCATATTGCCTCTGAAAGCAAGGGAGCAGAAATAAATGCCTCAATTAATCATTGTAGAAAAAATTCCAGACCTGTAAGCATTTTGCCCAAGTGAGGCACTGAGGATTAAACCTCAGGAGCAGCCAATGCTTTAAACATTTCAATGAAAAGGTCATATCCAAGTGGCTTGTAGCCAATATCACTTATCCTGGCTTTTGTATTCCCTGTCAGTCACGAAGGGGGAGCACACACACGCTGGAAGAAGGTAATTGTTGCAGATTAAAGCCTCATGTGAAATGAAAGAGCCATCAAAATTCTTTATAGTCGCTTGGCATGAGTTCTGATAATGCAGAGTTCTCTTTTATTATTATTTTAAAATGCAGCCATCTACCACAGACTAAACAAAAGTCCCCCAAGACAATAGGAGCAGCCTGTGAGTAGTGTGTGTGGAAGTGCTGTGCACAGCTGGAGCTGGCAGGTGAAACACAGGCACACAAGTGCTTGTTCAAATAGGAAGATTTAGATTTCTTTTACTTCCCCCCGCCCCCTTGTTTAACTCCATCTCATATTTTAGCTGCAGATACGATTTTTTTTTTGTTCTGTCATATTTTAGATCTATCTATCAGCTTTTATTTTGCAGAGAAACATCTTTTTCTCTTGTTGGAAGAATAAAGAAGGCCCAGTTCCCTGGTGCTGCATGGCTGCTCATCATGGAAACGTAAAAAATAATAGTTATTAGACTTATTTCTTGTGAAACTCACATGCAACAACTATTTTTGACACATTATATGTAATAACAGTGTTGATACATATGTTATAGGTGTGAAGACATTTATAAAAGACGTGTTGATAATTTTCTTCAGGGTTGTGCTTGAGTAAGTTACACACCAAGGAGGAATACAGGACCTTTTCTTGCAGTCATTAAACATTGTGCAGCTTTATTGCTTGTTCTATTTGAGTTTTCCACTGGCATTGACTCTGTGCTCCCTGTTTCTGGTTCTGTTGTTCCTGGTTGAACTCAATGAGTGCTCTTAGTGCACACAAAAAATGCAGCCCAGTGAGGCTTCTACCTGCCCAGTCCTCAAGGAAATGTCAGCAGCCACTGATGAGAATAGACCTCCTAATTCAGAGGTGATTATTTTTGTTTTGATGTTTTTTAATGCCTTTATTGGCATATTCTGATCAGCATAATCCCAAACTAAAACTAATTCAGGCCGACAGAGGCTGTCACACATTCAGTGTGGATGGAGTTCACTGAGATTTTGCAGTTTTAAGTTACCTAATACTGAAAAACAACTGCTAAAACATTATCAGCAACTGCTTTAAGTGATAAAAAGCCAAAATGTTATGCTCAAGTATGTAAATGCAACAGATTCTCTCAACAAAGCATTGAAATAAAATACCCATAAAAAATCTTAAAGAGGATTTTTAAAGAAATCACAAAAATGTCAACTGGACTCAAGTCTTCTGTTTGAATTTCTGCCAAAATAATTCGAATTTTTATCATTTCCCCTTTTTTCTGAGCACTTTTTGATTCAGACAACTGTGGAATTTCCTGTTTTGTTTTTGTTTTGCTACTGCAACTAAAGCAGCCAACAGCCAAGGTCATTGTAGAAAACTAAATTTTCAGTAAAATTTTAAGAAATGCATGCCCTCCTCAGGTTTGCAATTTTTGTTCTCTGACCAATTTCCTTTGTGGTGATTTAGTCTTTCCAGAGTCTGCAGGTTCACTCATCTTCATGTTTCTTCTTGTCCACAGTGAGCCCTGTTTCCCTTTGCAGGGCCTGTTCTGGGGGGATGTGTATTTTTAATTTTCTGCTGTCCTTATTTGAAGAGATTTGTCCCTGCACTGTATAAATGTACTTCTGCTTGTTCCTTGGTGAGTACCCATGCACAGCAATTTTATTTAAGTTGCAGTTTGCTTTCTCCAAACATTTGCAGCTATCACTGCTACATCTGTAACAGAAATTCCTTGGTAAGGGCACTTGAAACTAGTCCAGAGTTGCTTTAATTTTTGAATTGTGCCTGTGCACAGATAAGTCTCAGATTTTAAAGAAGAACTTTTTCTGTAGATTTTTTTCTTGACATTTTTTCCATACCTATTACCCTCATCAGTGGGATATAAGAACATAGTATGATGATGATAACAATAGTAGTAACAACAATTTATTTATTCATCCTTAAAATATAGTTCTTCCTGTTTGTTTTCAAAAGGTTATTCAAAAGATAAGAAGAGCATCCAGAGAAAATATATTTGTTGGTAATATAGTTTAAATATGGATTTTTGTTTACCAGTTTTAGAGCAACAGTTGGGAGGAGGAAGACTTGAGGTGTTTTTGGTTCATAACTGACTTTAGGCTCCTCCATAATTCAGAGCCTCACAGAACTGATCCAAAGCCCTGAAATCCTTGGGATCCATTCCCATGGTCTTGGTATATTTTGGAGAAATTGCCACCCACAGTGTTCTGCCTCCCTGAGCAAGGACAGATCTGACAGCATGTTTGGGATCACTCTGGAGATACCCATTGCGCAAACTTCTTTTATCTGGGGCTGCTTGGCCAGAAGTATCCTTTATCCTAGTTTTAGGGGAGTTATTCAGCTTTTTCTGGGAATCAGACCTCTCCCTCTTATATAAAACCAACATTTTGTAAGAAGAATTGTGAAAAGCTGGTTAAAGAAAACACCACAAAATGTTCTTCTCCAATGTTCTGGTTGTAACTCCTTGGTAGGTGGTGTACTGGATTCTTGGGCTTTATCAATTGCTTGTAAACAACCTTAAGCACTTGCTGCTGGGTAATCAAAGTATTTTTCTTTTAGTGCTATTTTTAAACACATAAAAGGCCTCTCTGCTAGGTAGCAAAAAGATTTTAAGCTTCTACTGAATGTATTAGAAGAACAGAATATCCCTTAAGCCATTGGTTGCTGCCTGTGTATTAATGCTTAGCAGGTTATTTCAGTAGCATGCAAGTTAAATTCATATTCTATATTTGTTATTGATGAATTTGCAGTGATAATTGTGAGTTTTTGTGAAACTGGACTTTTAAGTTCTTGTGGTCATTTCTGTCCATAGCTGAGTAGAATTGCAGATTTTACAAGCTTTTCTTGTTACCAACAAAATGATGAATCAAGTTTACAGCACAAGTAGCCCATGAAGCAGAGCAGGAACTGCAGGAGAATGGTCTTGATACCTGCAGGTTACAGAGAATCTGTTTCTTAATAAAAAGGAGCAAAACCTCTTTGAACTCCTGGGCCTGTAAATAACGCCCCCACCCCAGCAGGGATGTCTGGAGAGTGAGGACTGGGCAGGACTGGCGTGCCTGAGGACAAGATGTGATTCCCCATATCTCAATTGGGGTCAGCAAAGTCAAATAAGGGAATCGGAGACGGGGAGAAATGTCTGATACTCCAGGCATGCTGCCTGCCAACATTAAGCAGAGCTGCCCTGAAAGAGGATTTTGTAATTTGTCCTGCTGGATTTGAGATCCAGTGTTTTGCAGCACTGGAAATTGGAGTGGTTCATGCCTTAATCAGAATGTTTTGGGTGGAAAGTGTTCCCCCTGTACCCACTGAAGAAATGCAATGGGAGTTTTGCTGTAATGGCTCTAATGGGGCTAAGATTTGATTGCACATCTTCTAATCCCACATTTCTGGGCTGATTCATGGCTCCATTTATTCCTCTTTGACCTTCTGGAGACTGGAGGAGGCAGATCTGGCTTTTTGCCATATTTGTCAGCATTAGTAAAAACAGCATCTCTAAAACTTCTTGAGTTCTGGCTAGTTCAACAGAATATTTTAAGCACAAGGAATCTGAAGAATACTGATGTGTCTAAATCATTCTGTCTATTAAAAAATGTGTTGTTTGAGAGCATTTTGGTATAGGGTGTTTAGCTTAAAAGATGCCTCTAAGAACTTCTTAGTGTTTGGTACAGTCTGAGGAAAAAAGACTGGGAAGATAGATTCCAGTCCTGAAAATTGTGGAAACAGTCGCATTATTAGGCTGTAGTTAATAATTGCTTGTAAATAGGCATTGTCTTAGTTCCAAAACCTGCCTTTAATTTTTGGCTTGCAGCATTATTGTACCTGATGGTAAAATAAATGGGGCTGAGTTTGACTTGGGTTCTGTGCCTTATTGGGCTAGAATAGATGAGATGCCCGTTCCTAAAATGTTGAAGCAAGAAGGTGTCTGAGGTCTTTGAAAATAAAACTGTAGGGAGAAATTAGAAGGAAAAGCTGTGTGAACAACTTACAATCACTGTCAATGCTTGGGAAAACTATTTTTTTTCTTTCTACTAGTCTTTAATAGCATTTATATTGCATTCTGAGGTAGTTCTGTAATTTGAAAATGCCAACTTTGTTGTTTTATGGTAAAAATCTTTCGCACTTCAGTGAGAAATTATTTCCCCTTTCCTAGCTTTCTTTTTTCAACCAGGAGCCTCATGCAGGTTGTTGTTGTCTGTGAGCCTTTTGTAACCAATTCCAAGGTACCTTCAAAGCACACTCAAATCTTGTCAGCACTAGAGCTCTTTGTAGGGCACCCCAGGACAGGACAAAAGATGCACATGCGGGAGTGCATAAGGTCATTTGATCAGTGTGTTGTCTTCTGAAGGGGTGGGTGATCCTCTCAGGGGTGGGCTGAGGTGTGAGTGCTTCACAGTGAGATTAAATTTCACTTTATAACCCCTTATGGATACATGGATGTTTAACTGCCTCTCCCCTGCCTTGGGTATCCTGTCCAAACCATGTCTGCTTCTGTTCCACTCTGCTCCTGCCATTGAACAGAAAAATCCAAGAGATATGTGGAAGTATCTGCAAAGCAGGCAGATCTTTAGGCTGGCTTGGGCTGGGTTTGAAATACATTCAACAGCATCAACCACTGCCACCTTAATATGTTGAATTTGAGAGGAATGACAGATTTGTCTTTACAAACAAGCTGTGGGTCTGCTGGTAGATAAAACTAGCACTGAGAGATAAAATAAACAATGGGAAGGATTCCACTGACTGATGAATGGAAGAAAAAATACTTGCCTTTACATACAAGCTGTAGGTTTGCTGATAAATGAAATTGGATATTGAAAGATGAAAGAACCAAAGGGAAAAAACCCTAAATTCTATAAGAATTAAAAATTTCAAAGGAGGGTTTTACATTAGAGGGGAATCTTCAGGCATTCTGGGAAGTTGTACCTCAGCCAACGGGGAAAGAGAGAAGGGAAATGCAGCTGGAAATCAGGATAAAAATGAGGCTGCGTCCTCCAAAAATTTAAGAGACCCTAGGGGAATGCCCCATGGCCTGTCCCTTTATTCAAATAAAGTAAAAGGACTCCTCTGTTTCCTTTCTTGGACATAAACCTCTGATGTTTGTGGATTAATTTTTCCTGACAAATTCAATAACACAGAAAAATTGCAGTGCCTAGAAAATTAAAAGCTGATCTCTAATTAACTCCTATGTGTTCAGCATCAGGCAGGAGAGAAAAAAAATCCGAATTAAACAGTAGCATGTTTCTCATCCAGAAAATTTTTGACTAGAAACACCACGAGCTGACTTTTTGAATCATCACATGAAATACAGGGCTATGTCTGTGTGTAAGGCTCTGTCTGGGCCAAACTCCAAATTTCAGTAAACTGTGTTAAATTGAGGGGTGTTTCTTCTGAGTTTTTTTCCATATATTGAACTTGTGCTGCCTTTAAATTCTGTATCTTTAACTGCGAATTCTGTGACAGTAGTAAGTGGAGGGAAGTGGGTGCTTTGAGGACAACATGCAATCAAAGAGGCACAGATACCTTCCAGCCCTCTTCAGGAAGCTCAGTCTTGTCTGGTACAATCTGGCTTTTTGAAACATTTTTCTAGTACTTGTCCTCTGATGTTTATTCTGGTTACCATTTCTGGAAAATACTGGGATGAAAATTATCCTGGAAAGTCCTTCTAAAACCTTTGCAACTAAAGTTTTCCTTTGTCGTATCATCAGAAAATGCTGTGTAAGAGAATGTTTGCACCTGCTGTGTCTCCCATAACTATCCTGAGCTCAGCACTGGATTTTGTGTTCCTATTTTTAAAAGCCATCTTGCTAAATAGGTACAGAGAATGTTCCCTCTGGAAGGGGAAGGGAACAGCAGTGCAGCGTTAGGGGAGCATGGTGAACTTGGCATGCCTTGTATCAGCTGAGAGAGTGAAAGGAGGCAGATAAGAGAGCTGAATAAATTAGCATGGGTTTTGTGTGCACCATACTGATTTGCAACTCTGGCAGTGTCAGGGAGGAAAAACTCTTTTAAGTCTTTCATGTAGTGTGAATCACCTGAGGGAGGGCTGGGATCCTCTCTGAAGGAATTTCTCTTACCTACTGCTTAAGATGGAACAGATAAACCTAAGGAAAATGCCTTGCTTGGCTTGCAAGCTTTGGAATAAGTGTCTGCAGAAAGAGATGGCAAAGCAGGGATATTGCAACCAGACTTGTGCCTGCTGCCTGCCAGATCTGGAGTCCCTTTATAGAAGCTAGCAGCCTTGCCTGGAAAAAGAGCCAAGGAGTTGTTACAGCTTTTGAGAAAGCAGGGAAAACAAAGAGAAGGGAAAGCCACATAGAGCTCCTGTTTGGACAAACTGTGTATGATTAGGCTGAGTGTGTTTGGGGAAAGAAGTGGGGAAAAGAAAAGTTAAAAAGTTACAGCTTAGTGGTTCCTCCCCCCTCCCCAGTCTTTTTAATACATGCTCAGCAACGATTCACTGCAGGGCTTGCCTGTGCTTAAACTTGCCTGCTTTAATTAAACTGATCATTTAAATTGATGTTAATACCTGAGTGTGTGTGAGAATTCAGTACTTTGTGTGAGTTTTGTGTGCCTCTGTAAACTACAAAGCGGATTTAACCAGTTTGATGAATATTCCCAAATGTATTTGGAGAGTCTAAATTACCAGCAACCAGTTTTTCCCATTCTTTCAATTTGTGTGTGTGTAAATGTTCTGTTTTGGGAAGTGTGTTGTGCTGACAGTTCATTTGGGATTATTCATGACTGCAGAGATTCAATCTGAAACTCTGTAAGTACTAGGAAGTCTTTTTGTGTCTTCATCTTTGAGTCTTTTCTTGATTTATGTTGACTTCTGGGAACTGGGCAAAGATACTGGACTGGAATTCCAGGGAGAAGGAATTGCTTGCTCACATTTGTTTGACATTTTGTAGTCTGTGTGCATATAAAGGATCTATAATCTGTCATTGATTTCTCCTCCAGCATAAGACTGGCAAAACTGCAGCTTGCTGCTTGGCAAAATGCTGATCATGATGTCAGAGCACACACACACCCACCCCATTTATATATGTATTGAAAAATGGGAGTGGTAGCTACATTAAATGAAGTGGCTTTTAAGGGAGCAAAGCAATAATGAGTCTAAATAAATGATAGAGAACTCCTCTAAAAGGATAATAAAAATATAAGAGCGTAGAAGTGTAGGCTGTTCCAGTGGTGTGATTTAGGAGTGCGAACCCCTACAAGATGAAATATTTAGAGAGACCTGGAAACTTGGAGTTGCAATCAATATTATCAGGTGAGAGCAAATGTGGAGAATGTGAAAAAGCTCTCACCACTTGTATTTGTAATAACGTGGGGAAATTTTATGCTTGTTTGTACTGACACACCTTCATGTATCCGGTGTTAAATAATGGAAGTACATAAAAGTACTTTATAGTTCAGCTGCAGGGTGGCAGATGCACAACAACAGAGTAGGAGAAAAGGACCAGTGGCAGAAAGTTCTGGGTGGTATAAGTGGAATCATTCCAATATGCAGGTGAGAAACATCTTCATCTCCTCTATTAATTTGACTGGAGGCTGTTATTTGCTTTTGTTTGTTGTACATTTAATGAGCATTTCAGGAGGTAAATTGAGAGGGAAGCAGCTGTGAAAACTATTTTGGTTTTTAATATGAACTAACCTAAGTTGTAGTCTGTGTTAGTCTGCCACCACCATCAAATATTATCATTTTTCTTATGAGTAAAGAAAATCCCCAGGAGAGCTTTGTTCCACAGGAGGTATCTCATCCAGTGAAAAAGGCTTTGGAAGGGATCTCCATGTTTTACATCCACACGAGGTAACTGGGAACGTGCAGGACCGGGGGCAGACCTCAGCCTAGATCGTGGAATGCACAAAACTGTTTGCCTATAAATAAACCAAGGGCCTCTTCTCGAGTGAGGCTTTTTTCACAGACATGCCATGGAAATGAGCTGCCACTTTAACTGTTGGTGTTTAGAGTTAAAGTATGTGGTAGTAGCAGGATTCACATTCTGATGTGTCAAAGTCACACTGGCATCAGGTTGCAGCCTTATCGTGTTGGTATCACGCTGTGGTGAAACCACTTGTGCTGCAAGAGTTAAATCTGTCGGCTTTTCTCTTCCTAATGCCCCCGAGCGCCACAGGTTTCTATCTTAGGTAGAAAGCAAAACTCCACTGCACTTAGTCAAAAAACATCTCCATGCACCACTGATTATTTTGTTTCCATCTCTTTGTAAATGCCTACATATTTTTAATAATTTAACAGAGAATTTTAATGGGGGTGAGGGGCGTGGAATATCTATTTGACCTCCTGGGCTGTTTGGCTTTCTTTTTTTTCCCCTTCGGTTTGTGGTTTTGTTTTGGTTTGTTCTGTGTGGCTTTTTTCTTCTCGTTTTTCATGTGAATCCAGGGAGAAGTAGCAGTAGGAATTGCACTGATCTTGTGGGCTGGCTCAGTGCCTGGGGACAGCATCTCAGTGACCAGGTGGTTCTGGTGGCTCTGCTCAGCCCTTGGCACTGGCTGTCACCAGGTAACTCACGTTCTTGCACCTATTTAATGCCTGTAAATCAGTCGTTTGGTTACTCCCAAAACAGAAGCCTTCCACTTTGTGTTACATTCACTCTGATCACCTGTTCCCAGGCAGGTAGCAGCCCACACCTGCTGTATTCGTGCAGGTGGAAAACCAGCAGTTTTCCTCATCTCGGAATAAAGCAGGAGCTCTGGATGGAAACAGCCTCGCTGGAGCTGAGCAAGCCGGGGCAAGAAGAGAGGCAGGCAAAGCACTGATGGCGTTAGATCCCGCTGGGGGAGAGCAGCAGCCCGGCGCTCCCGGCTCCTGCAAGCGCCAGCAGCTCCAGCGCCGGGATCGCAGTGACTGCTGTCGGACAGGGACGGGCAGCTCTGGCAGCAGCTCTCGGCCGTGCTCCCGCTGCCTTTCCAGGGGCTGGCTCGGGGCCACGGCTGCAGCTTCAGTCAGCGCATCTCCCGATTGCTTGGCTGGGAGGGAGGGGAGAAGTTTGCACCCGGAGCGTTTCTGTCCCTTCTCCTGAGTGGCAGCTGGACACCAAGGACAGCACAGCGCCTTTTAAAGGAGCCTCTTACCCGGTTTTGGACACAAGGCGCAGCTCTTCTTCAGAGGAGCTCTGTACCCCTTCACGCTCTCTCCCTCTCTTCACTCCGAGGTGTGAACGCCCCCTCTTCTCAACAGCATTGACAATTGCAAAAGTAAAAGGGGAAAAAAAAAGTTTTAGTTCTATTTAATAGGTCTTGGCATTCTTGTATTTCCTTTGTGGCTTCTGAGATTTTGCACTCACTTGGAGGAAAATTTGAGGAGTTGGAAGTGGGTTGGAAGGGGTTGGATGATCTTTAAGGTCCCTTCCAACCCCAAGCATTTTATGATTATATTTCTGTGATTTCTTTATCCAAATCGGTAATTCAATTCTTCTTTCTCTGCCTTAAGAAAACCAACCAAACAAAAAAATCCACAGTTGATGTTTTTCTCCATTAAAAATCCCCGAACAACAACCGAACAAAAATAAAACCAAACCCACAAACTACACTAAAATAAATACTTTAACCATAGTGGCTGTTCACACAGGCAGCTCTAGCCAGGTCTTAGTTCTAAATTTTTATTATATTAATTCAAAGAAGGTTCTTTAAGCTTTTCTTCTCGGTTTAGCCACTCAGATCTCAGAATGCAGCTTTCATGCTGGCAGCCCTGTCTTCAGAGGAGTGATTTGTTAATAGAATATTCAGTCTGTTATTGACACAAGCCTCTGACACAACCTCTTGTGTCAGAGGTGTTAATGTTAATGACAGTACCTTTCTGATTACAGTTCTGCATTGATTAAAAGGATCTTTCAAATAAATCTGATCTCCTTCCAATAAGGAGAGGATGAAATGGGCCAAAATTCTGCCAGCACATTCTGCTGTGGGAAAGGGGATCTCTTAGTTCTCAGCAGCTGTGTCCAGCCAGGCCCCTCTCTAGGACAGGTTTGCTGGGGCTGGCAGCTGTGGCCTTTCTTGGATATTGAAATTTCTCCCTCCTGGTCCTGCACAGAGTGAGCCCAGGGACATAGGCAGTGCCCCGGCTGGGGGCTCAGGGGAGAAAGGATGTTCTGTGATAAGGTAATAGGCATCTGCAGCCTTGAGGGAAGCTTGCCAAAACCTTTCTTTAGTAACTGCGGGGATTATCTAAAAATCAATAATAAAGGCAGTCACCAGGGGAAGGGAAAATTCATCTTCAAGGGAAGCCAAATTCTGTGAATGCTCCATGAGAGCAATCATGGCAGGATTTAGGGTAATTGTGAGGTGAATCAGATTGAGGAAAATTGTTTTAAAAGAGACCCTTAGCTGGCAATAAGGACCATATGTTCTTTCTTATTTCTGCAGAAATGGCCATCTTTTTTTAGCATATTGACCCATATGGGTCTTGATTTTTAGCATCTACAAACATACTTGTAGTGAAAATAATAAATTGCCCTAAATGAATATGTTACATCAGTTTTTGTGGCTTTAGCCTTGCGTCACCTCTACTAGACTGTGAAGTGTGTCATTTTAATCTGCAACACACAGGAACATTGGGATAAATTTCCTGGAGTCAGTGGAACTCTCTCCTTTTATGCCAGGAGTGATTTTGGCTCATCTGTTGCTCCGTGTTCTTCCTCCCAGATGGGCTGGAGTGATGATGTAATCTCCTCTCATGGCACTTTTAAACACCAATTTGGTTTGTCTGTGTTTTAACACTATATCCTTCCAGAAAGGCAGTAATTGCTCTGAACACTCAAATCTTACTCTGTCTGCTGTGCTGTTGCAATCAGAAATATCAGCTATTGAAGGGAGCTCTTTAATGATGTCATTTAACACTGCTTTAATAACTGAATCTGGGTAGGACTTCAACTTTTGTTTCATTTCTAGGGGCAGGATTGTACTCAAGTTATTTCATTGTAGCATCCAGAAGCATCATCCTTCAGGCTCCCATGTGTTTATATTCACTGTGAAAAATATAAGGAATACATCTATCTCCTCATAACTGGTCACCTGCAAGGCATTTTTGTGGCATTTTAAAATGTCTGCTTCCACAGAATAAGTGGGAGTTTATAGAAAGTTAGGCTTGGTGTTTTGTGAGATATCTACATGCTGTTAAAAAAAATCTATCCATTCATCTCAGAAGGGGCAAGGAATTGTGGTTTATTTTATTTTGTCATGTCTTTGTTCTGGCAACTGTATCATATCAAAAAAAATGAGCAGCCAGCAGTGTGAAGACCAGCTGCTACCATCTAGCTCTGAGTCTTCCCAGACCTGTGCCATTAACACTCCTTCTTTCCTTTGCCTTTCCTCCCTCTCTCCAGTGTTCATTTCAAAGGGTATTAAATGAAATCAATTTCAGCCTTCCCTTAGCCTAATGCTTTCCAATTTTTCTCTTTCCTGGCTTGCTGTGTCTCGTCCTACAGGGATATTCTTGTCTCCATTTTAACCAGCTCCTCATTTGAAATGCTTTCCTGAAGTCCAGACTGATGAGAAACATGATTCTTCTAAATATAGGTAATAAAATAAATCTAATCAAGGGCACATGCCTGGTTAGCTGAGAACTGGTCTTTTACAAATTAGTGTTCTATTATATTGGATTAAGATTCAATACTCATTTGGCTGGGACACTTACCTACTTTTTTGTTCTGTTTTTGTTGAGGATACAAACTTGAGAGAGTTAGCAATTTTTATTCAAGGAAATTCCAAGCTTTCTACTTCTGACTGTAGGAGTTCTTTGTGTTATATTATAAATATTAGGTGCATTAATTTCCTTCTTAATTGCAGAACTGTACCTCATGTATCCTTAATTTTATTTATTCAGATTCCTTAATTTCGCGCAGGCCTAAATTGCACCTGGATTTTGGCAGCCAGACAGCTGGACAGAAAATTACTAATACAATTTTAATACCTCAGTGTTTGATGACAGAGGATATTGCTGGCCCAAAGGATGTATTTTTTAATTATACTAAAAGAAAACTTTAAAATGCTTGTTTGTTTACTGAAAGCCATATTGCAATAAGGAGACCTGCAGGCAAGGTGTGAATCTGGGCTTTGCCATTTCACTAATAGCAGGAGTTTTAATAAAAAATTAAAGCATTGATTAGAAGGTACTGCTTCTATTGAAAGGTACTGTTCTTAGCTCCTTTTCTTTTTCCCTGGGGGGAATCAGTCACACTGTAGTATTTTTCTGAAGTAGAAAGTAAAAACACTGATAAAATCAGTTTGGAATCAAGGCTAGGTCATTATTTAAATATATGATACTGTGCCTATAAGGCTTATTCTAATGAGAATGTAACCTTTTCTGCCTTAAACACTTAGATTATAAACTCTTGGGAACTATTTTTGCACTGTAATTCTGAGCACAGCCTCAGGCTCAGTGGTCGTGAAGCGCTTCTGCGCTATGGATGTGATTAATCCTGGTGAGTTTATCATATACAGACCTCTTCCATGCAGCAAAGAGAATTTGGATTAAGCTTCCAGAAACATTTCACCTGGCATCTTTTCTGGACAGAAGTGAGAAGGGGCCCAGTCCTGCTCAGGGTACAGTCAGGAGCAGTCCCATGGAAATACAAGTGCATTTGGGATCTCTTAATTAAAAAGTAGAACTTGGTTCTTGGCTGATGATCCTGACAAAACACTCTTCTTTATTTAAGTGCTCCATTCCTTGGGCTACCTAAAGCTTCTCTAGGAAATGCTGTAGGACTAATAGGATCACTTCTACGTCTCCACTTCAGCATTCTCAGCTCCAGGTGGTTTTCCTAGTGTACTAATCTTAACATTTCTGCTGTGACCATTACTGCTGATGTTGGGATATTTTGCATGTGAGACAAAGCCTTTGAAGGGATGTGAAAAAAGTGCTCACAGAGCAAGTGTTTTGCTCTGTATTCCCTGAAATTATGTTGAACAGTCTTTGTCAGTATCAAAACTTACATCCCTCAATTTTTTCAGCTCCCCTGGAACCTTCTTTTTATCACTTCTTCTGAGTGTAAAGGTGTGTCAGTAAAGTGAGATGGATCAAAAATCAAACTATGGAGACGTTCCTATTTCAAGGTAGTTCTTGTCAGGCATAATGTTTTGGGTTTTTTTCCATGTTGCTGGCAATGTTTTTATGGCAAATTGTGAAAACTTATAGGTTTATGATGGATAGGTGGCTTTCCCAGGTGAATTTACCCAATTCCTAACTGAAACTTAATGCAGAAAGTCTTACTGACTTTACCAATAGAAAATCACCTCTGTGTAGAGTATAAATGATGGTTCCATGAGACATATTGGATTTTGTTGTCATTGTTCTGATGAAAACCTGTATTGATCTTCTGCTATTTCTGTTTTAACTGAAGAAAAACTGTGCACTTTATGCTAGATCCAAGAGGAAAAAAAAAGGATTACTTGGAAATTCAAATGAAAGAAAGCTAATAAAGTCAAAGTTTTTGCCATTACATTAATTGTAATTGAATAGTGGTTGGTAAATCTGCCTTTTGTTCTTCCTAGAAATAGCAAGCAGGGGCATGTGCTGACATGCAGCTTGTCGTGCATTTGAAGAGTGAAATTCTGTTCATTTTGAACTGCAGTTCCTGACTTTTACTGGTGAAAAATGAGATTTATAAGAGCTCTGTAACACCAAAGTAAATTTAAGGCTGTTTGTTACTCATGAGGAACAAGACTGTATAAAAATTCACCTTGATTCTGCTGGTGCTTATTAATTTTTTTGTTTTGTTTTGCTTCTGGGGCCCATGTTCATCTATTACAAAAATCCTAGTGTTTCCTTCATCTTCTCCTCAAAAATTAAGAATTATATTTCCTTTTCTGCTTTTGTTTATGTATAAAAGAGAAAAAAAATGTTGTTTCTTCTGTTACTCTGTGAATGCTTCTTAGAGAAACAGGTTCACTGCATAAGTGAAGAGCTGTAAAATTGGGTGTTTAGAAGTTTAACTTTTGATAGTGTTAGAGAGAGTAAGCTGGAAAAAAAAAACCCAAATTAGTTATCCACTTCAAAAATCCAGCTTTTAAATTATTTTGAGATGAGGTGAAGGGATAAGAGAATATAATATTGATAGTATGGATTATATCTGCTTGATATCTTTTGCTGTTAATAGACACTCTCAGAGGATTAAACATGGCAGCTTGCCAACATTTTCACTTCTTGATGGCATCAGTGGTAACAAAAGACTCATAGTTCATTATTTATTTGGTCTGCTGAGAAAACTGATTACTTGCAACAATACCACTGAGTTTGTCTCATGTTGTGAATCCCATTTTAATAAAATATCTGTTCAAGGAATAGGTGAAGTGAAAATTAGCTGTTCCTTCTTGGAATGTTTGCGAGCTTTTACATCCTTAAGGAGTAGTACACCAAGTCAGTCTTTCTGCACAGTTGGTGCCAGCTTTGGACTTCTCAAAAGAGAATAATAAATAAACAGCATAAAGCGTAAGCATTTTTATCCCCACTCTGTCTTCCTCTTTAACACTGGGCTGTGTCTTTTCCAGGGCTTCCCGTGCATCTCCTTTAGGTGTGGCAGTCTGGAGAGGGGAACTCTCAGTGCCAGAGGCTCAGGATTGGTCTGTCCATGTTTCAAGGGATTTACTTTGGAATAGCCCTTTAGTCCTTGGGACCAGCTTCCCCCTAGTGGTTGGGATGCATCTCTTGGTGGGCTCGATCCAACAGAAATCCAGTTTGCATTTTTCCAGAGTATTCTGCATGTATGAGGCCTGTCTGCCCAGCGACCTCCGTGAGTATCAGGAATGTGGATGGATATTATTTCTACTTTAGGGATGAAGAAGCAGAAAGTCAAAGTCACTCTCCTGCCACCCCACAGTGGGTCAGAAAGAGAAACCTGAATCCCATTTTCCTGCTCAATGGATTCTGAGTAGTCGCTGTATCCACCACCTTAAATTTTGCATATCAGCCCCCTGCTCATTATAGAGGAAATTCCTAACCCTTTTCCATGTCTCCTCTTTCCTCCATAGCTGTTATACCCATTCTTGAGAAGGAAACAGCAAAAGAAAGGAACATTTAAAATCCTAAAACACTCTAGATGTCTGGCAGTGAGACAATATTAATTATACATGTAGCTGTGTGTTTAGAAACTCAAAAAAACTCTGCCATTTCTCAATGATCCAGAAGAACAGCTTGTTCTGTAAAAGGCATTTTCTAACTATAGACAGGTATCAATTCCTTTATTGACTGGATTGATGCCTTCCCCTGCTAATGCATATGCTGTCCTGATAAGGTGACTCTGACCTGTAACTTAACTTTGGTGGAAGGTGTGAAGAAAATTGCTGTTTTTTCATGGTGCTGTCAATGTACAGCCCTGCTCATCGGTGCTTTGGAATATCAGTTGTGAAAACAACTGAACATCTCCAAAGTTCCCTCATTTCTAGTCACTTAAGCAGCCCACCACTCTATTCTAATTTCTTCCATCACCTAAATACATTAAGAGAATTAAAGCAGTCAGTCTTGGATACTCCCTGGTGTTATTTTTGTTTCTGACTACAAATTTCATTTGCTCAAGAGCTGATGAGCTTTATGTCTTTGTGAGGATCCCCACTGGAATGAACTCCAGGCTCCCTTTGCCTGGGAAGCATTTGTCAGAACTGCTGATGTGATTAGGCAGCTGAAAGGAGATGTACTGGTTCCAGTGCAGGTGAATTCCAACCTTTAGAATTCCTTAAGGGAGTGGTTGGAGTGAGTGTGAAGTCAGTCTTAGGTTTTTAAAATTTTTTTTAAATTTTTTTTTTAAATTTTATTTTAAAGGATTCCAGAGGTTTGAAGATGCTGGTAAATCATCCCAGCAGGAAGACCAAGCATCATAGTCTTAAGGGCATTCTCTTGGCCGGAATATTCCCCTACAGCTCTGGGGAAGAGGGAAGTTGGGAAGGAATCCTATTGGAGAGACAAGAAGTGAAGAGCTACAATCTCCAGTGGCCTCAGCTGAGAGATACAGAGAGCCCTGGCCATGAAAGTTTGCTGCAGATCTGGAGGAAGATGGATCTGTTCTATATCCCACACAGCTGGAGAAGGGTGAGTGCTGTGGCTGCCAGCAGCTTGCTGCTTCAGAATGGAATCAGCACTGCACTGGGGCGGAGCCAGGGGTGGGAAACACAGATGGGATGTCATTAACATTCATGGACTGGCTAAGGACGTGTTCTGAATGTTGACAAGATAATGTACAGCTTTAATATAGCAAATTTCTACAGCTGGTGGGGACTCTGGTGTCTTCCTTGTGGAACATGCCCAGCTATAACATTTATCTTCACTGTTTAAAATGAGTCCTGAGGAAGATGCGGGTGAGATCCTGTTCTCTGTTTCCATCAAAGCACTCACTTCTCTGACAAGGACCCAACTTCCCACTTCACTTCTTCAAATGATTGCTCAGTCTCCTGATGCTGAGCAGAAAACATTTAAGCTGTTTTTCAAAGTGAACGTTTATCAGGTGGTGTTTGTTCCCGTTCCCAGGGCAAAGTATTAATTGAATCGAAGGACTCAAGAGCCTGTCTGGAAGGGATTCCGGATGGAGAGGAGGTGCAAACCCAGAGGACCAACATGAAATGCAGCCAGATGTTCTTCTGAAATGGAAGAGTTAAAAATCCAAGCTCAAAAGGACGAAGAAAGGGAAAAAAGGAGAACTCTTGATTTTGGAAAATGAGAAGCTGCTTATCAGAGGAAATGTGGATGTGTGATGCCAGGCTGGGGCAGTTTTCTCTTCAGTTCCTGTGCTTCCTCTGAGGTGGTTTGACTTTTGAAATATATAAAAGAAAGGTGACTTGTTTGTTTCCTGTACTGGGAAAGATGGCAGATGTACTGGGAAGAGAGGGCAGATTTTGCAGCACTAATGTTGCAGGAGTAGAGGCGTTCCCTTACAGTCTGTTGATATTGAAAACAGTCTAAAATGGCTTTTTAGCTTTTTACTGGGAAAAATAACAGTAATATCAAAGGATCATATTAGTTAGGAAAGAAACAAGCAGCTTCAATATGAATTTTGTGCTTGCTGTGGTATGAAGAGAAACACTGTATTGGTGGTGACAGTGAAGATGAATGCTGGGAATCTAGGTAAGATATCCTAATGCTTCCATGTTCTCTAGGGATGTCAGTTTGCAGGTCACAATTCTGGTCTGGGGCTAAGGGGAATGGATAGATTTAAAAAACACCAATCTCTAACAGGTCAGATCCTGAGAACTGAGTTGTAATTGCTGTAAAGTCAATGGTAGGGATCTTCCTGGGAATAAATGCTTGGAAATGTGATGTTAAGTGCTTTTCCACCACACATCCCTCTTTTATAAATCTGGGATCCAGGCCTGATCAGCAGCTGGTCACCTGAACACCTGCCCCAGTGCAAAATGGGCAAGTTTATCCAGAGAGCTGAGATGCTCCAACAAGTCACCCTCACTTTCCTGACCTGCAGAGCTTTCCAGTGCTCTGGAGTACTGGAATATGGTTGGAATTGTGCTCTAGGAAAATGTTACCCCTGGAACAGCTCTGTTAACCTCTAGCAAGTCACTTGAAACCTGCAGTGCTGGCCCAGGCATTCAGTGCAAACAAAGCACAAGCTGCTGTAGCACATTTGTGCCAGGGTTTCCTGATTCCAAGTGCAGTCAGATATGGCCTAAAATGAACCATTGTTGTAACAATGACAAGAGAGGCTGGGGTGAAAATCATGTTATTTCCTTTGGAAAGAAAAGAATTCTATTTTTAACTATTTTCCCCTTAATCTTACTATTTTGTTCTACCAGTGTTTATAGTAGACAGTACAATACTTCTTGTTGTGATTGTTCTTTGTGTTACTGGGATATAAGTAGATGTTCTGCAGCAAATTGTCTGGGATACAGAGTCCAAAGAGATTATGCTGCAGGAAGTTCTAAAAAAAAACCCCAAACCCTTACACAATCCCCCACTCACTCCCTCCAAAAAGCCATAACCCAAACAAATAAAAACCCTGAAAGGCTGTCACAGTTCCAAAATAACCATAAAAAATATGTGCTAGGCTTAAAACAGAAGTCTGGGGGAAATGATTGTCAGATCCCTCGGTGCATTTGACAACTGATTTATGTATGTTAAACAGAAAATAAGAAACACACATTGGGCTGTTCTCACTGAGACAAATGAACAGCTCCTCTCATTCTTTGCTTCCCCATCTTTAGTTACAGTCATTTGATCTTCCCTCCCCTTCTGCATCCACTAATCCTCATCAAAATGGCTGGAAAGAACTGTTGTGGTCTGGGGTGTTTTCCTGAGATTATTTCTATTTCAGCAAGCTCAGTAAAGTTACTGGATGCTTAGAAGGACTTTTTGATCTGGGCTTTACAAGCCTTGGACTCTGTTCAACAGTAAGTAGCCAGGAGAGAGGAGAGGGACTGCTCCCTGTCACCTGAAACAAACTTTTAATTAATTTCAAACAGTTCTTTGAAACCAGACATTGGTAAAGGATAAAAAAATTCACAGGTACTTTATCAAATACGTCCTTCTGCCTCAGCCCTTTGTTCTCATTTATGTATCCACAGCCATCTATGCACAAATTATAAATAACTTATCAGGCTATGATCTTTTCCATTATTTTACAGGATGCTGCCTGAAGGAAACAGCAGAGCTGGAGGCTTGTGTTGAGTGGGTGATGTATGAAAGGGCCTTGTGGCAGTGAGTTAGGATGGAGCACAACCCACAAATTAAAGGGAAGCAGATTTTCAGCGTCTCCAAGCCATTGTTTAGATAATGTGTTTTACTGAGGTTTTGATAAAACTGGTATTTCAAGAAAAATCCCCAAATCTAACCCCATCATGGAAGCTACCTGGTTATTGCAATATGATTTGTGTAAGTAGACAAATTGGGACGTGCAGCTTCTTTGGATAATTTTGTGCTCTGATCTGAGAAACCTTCAGGCATCTCATCTACACACTTGGCTCTTTTATCCTAATATTTAGCCCTTCCAGAATTCCTTTTGCCTGAGGAATTCAAAGCTTTTTGCAGACTTTGTAGAGTTTTCTTTGTCAAGACACAAGACTTGTGAGAATGAGGTGGAAAGCAGGGAGAGTGCTGGAAGTTCCTAGTGTACCTGGATATTCCCCACTTGGTTTCCCTGCCCCTTTGGCTGGCAGCAGTAGAAGGGAATGGAAATTCTTTTGGGATGTGGCAATTCTGACTTGAAAAGAAGAGTTCTGTTCCACATCTTCCAGGGTGAATTTGATTTTCATTTAGTGTTAAATCAAGTGCAGTCACAGGTAACCAGTGCAGAGTTCAGCTGTATGCCCTCAAATGGGATTTTGCAATTTTTCACATTTTGGAATTGCCAGTTCTGTGTTAGGGTGGGAGGGCAGAGAGCTGAGTTGGGTGTGGTGCTGCCTGTGAGATGTCTGAAAGAGAATTGACTGTTGCATAAAACTGAACAGCTTTTTCCTAGTTACCCTTTACACAAAGTTGAATATTACCCAGGTGTTGTGTGGCTGGTTGGAAACTGAGGGCTTTTTCGGGACAACACTGAGCTGCCTTTCAGTGGGAAAGGGAGGAGAGGGAGCTGTGGGAACAGGAGGGGCTGTGTGCCAGTTCTCAGGGTCAGGAACAAGCTGGAGCAGGCAAACAGGTACCCAGCCAGCTCCATGAGCAGAGTTAAACTCAGCCTCAGCTTGCTAGGCCTGAATTAAATCAGCATTAACAGGCCTGAATTAAATCAGCACTAACAGAGTACCAGGAGAAGGAAGGTTTCACCCAGGAATAAACTGTGAGTCTGGTTAATAAGCAAGGGTTATAGGAACTCTCACTGCCCTGGGAAGTCTCACAGTTCTGCAGTACCACAGATTTTATGAACCCATTGATAGGTGTGTGTTAGGAGTGGATATTTTGCAGTGGCACTGTGAGCAGTCCCTGTGTGTCAGTCAGATGAGCCGCAGCGCTTCGGGCTGGAATTCTGCTGTGCAGTATTTGCAGTCGCATTTTTGGTTAGGAAACTCATAATTCAAAACCCCAAACTGGTCCTTTTCAGGTGCTGTTGCCTCACACTCAGCTGTTTGTGTGGCCCTCCAGTGTCAGATCTGAGAGCTTCATTGCTTGAGTAGCTGGGGTGGTGCCCTTGGCAAGTCCAGTACCTTGGGGATAAAGGTGTTACAGGATGGAGCTCCCCAGAGCAGAGCTTAATCACAATGACACACACCAAAAGCTGGTTTTTGATTGTTTGCTTTTACTACTTATTATAAGCACACTTTGTGTGTCTTTCACCCATCTTAGAAAATGTGGGATGGCATGGAACACACATGGAAAAGTACAGTAAGTTAACCTGAGAACCAGGTACACCTACAAGTGTGGAAAGCTGTGTCTGAAATCATCTGAATAATGTGGTTTGTAACAGTTCATTATCCTGGCAACCAGAATTTCCTGGCTGTGTTAGTAGCATGGTTGCCACAGTTAATCAGCAACCTGCCTAATCTTACTAACCTTCTTATTGTAACCTGCCTAACTA
Organism: Dicaeum eximium; assembly: GCA_013396995.1. NCBI lineage: Eukaryota > Metazoa > Chordata > Aves > Passeriformes > Dicaeidae > Dicaeum > Dicaeum eximium. The sequence goes on along the minus strand of VWZP01004023.1, from coordinate 2,056,265 downwards.
TTGTGTAATCTGCTTATGGCAGTAAGCCCTGACTATCAGTAAAAAGTTTTGAGCTGTGCAGGTACAAATATTCTTGTTTTCAGTCCTGTTGACAACTCGCTTTCACGGTGTTTGTGCTCGTGAAATTAAACATGCTCTCACGGTGTTAATTATCAGAAAATAGGAGTATTTCTTGCCTGGTAACATCTGCTTCCTCTGTGCTACAGCCACGTGAGCACGTGGGGAGTTGTCCCACTGGCTAATCCTGGGATGCAGTTCTGTGGGACACGGATCACACCTGGCCACAGCTGATGGGAGAAGTCCTGCTGTCCCTGTCACCCCCTGACCTTCACCCCTGTGACGGTTTTCATGTCTGGGTGGTTTGCCTTGTCCCTGGGATCCCCGATTTCTCTTCTCCACCTGACTGCTGCGATTTTAGTAGACAGGAGAGACAGGAATTTTTTCTGATACTATTTGTAAGTCTTAGTTCATTCCTCAAATACCTGGAATTCCTATTGAAGAAAGAAGCAATTTTGAGTTTTGCTGGAGTATGCAAAGATTTTTGTTGGTTTTTTTTTCCCTAAAGCCAAGTAATTATCAAAAGAGATATAAAACTATAATTCCACTGAGGGTGAGGAGGACAGACACCAAACTATTTTTAGCTCATTTTATCTAATTCGATCTCATGTTTAAAAATATTTGTAAGCCAGCAGCTGCCATATCTTGTAATAATAGACTAGACAGTATGCCTGGACAAATGTATTCTGTATACAAAACTCAGGTTTGACTTCAGTTTGTGGGCAATGGGACAGACACACTGTTAGAAATAATTTTAATAATATATCTTGATATTTAGAGTGCCTATTATCTGCCAAGCTCAGGCAAATGTTTTGCTTGCTGCCAGTAGAGAAGTCTTGAGGATTCTGCATGAGACCATAATTAATTCCAAAATAGGGATGGCTTTAAACATTTTCTTCAAGAATTTGAATTCTTTTGTTATTCTCTTCATCTGGAGCAGCTGTAAAAGGTAATGATGTAATAATTTTGTCCTCAAAGGAAAAGAGAACATAACCTGCTTGGTGTTGTGATAAGTATGTATAGGAGGGGATGGTTTCTAGAAGCAATATTGTAAATACAAAAAATGTTGCAAAAAGCACAATATCCCAAACTTCTGGCTTATTTCAGAATATAAATATAACTATTATATAGAAACAGTATTCTTGCACTTCAAAATTATTTCATACTACAGTTCACATGCAAAGTTACCCCCTTCTTCCCATGTGGTATTTTAATCCTTTTTTCAGATACACATTTCTCATTTTCTTTGCAAATTTTTGAATGTGTTCCTACTTCTGTGCTGTGGCCATTAATTAAAATATTAAAGACAGAATATTCAATAATCTGTGAGAAACTTTCCTATTCCTTTCCCTCCTGCTAGATGGCTTCCCTGAAAGCATAACTCATCAGCATTTCTCCTCTAATGAGCTTTGTGCCTTAAAATGCTTCTATTACATCACCTTTGGATTTTGATTTTCATGTTGAAGTTATTGGGGTTTTTTCTTTAAATATAGTTTTGGGGTTTTTTCCAGTGCTCTCATCCTGTTAGTTAAATCAAATCATGACTTGGTTTTTAGGCCAGACTATTTTTCATCTTCTGACAGGTGTATGTGGCTCTTCTTTGTTTAAAATATTTTTTACTGCTGTACTTTGTTTCACAAAGTTTAATTCACCCTGACCTGTCTGTCTCCGTTTCTATTCTGTCATCTCTGATTTTTCTTTGCTTTTTAATTCCTTATTGGAATGTTTATCCCTTTACGTTTGTAACGCAATTTCTGAACAGTTTTTTTGACTTAAATCTCATTATCCTCCCTGCCTGAGAACTCTGTTGCTCCAAGTGATTTCCATAAGTGGTTCCTTTAATACCTCAAGGTCTGATCTTAAAATATTTAAAAATGCACTGACAAACTCAATCTAAATTATACCAGGGTTCCCAACTCCTTCTAAAAACCTTAAAAAAGCATTGGATTTGCTACTTTCTTTATGTTGAGAGGAATTTTAGTGGTATTTTTAATCCCTTAGTAGTAGTAGTAGTACAACAATTAGTAGTTCAACGATTATATATTTGTTCTTTTAGAACACTTAGTTGAGTGCTGTCAAATCTTAGAAACAGATTTGACTTTTTTCTTCTTTGAAATCACTTCAAGTAATCTCAGAAAGAACCATAATTTAGAGCTCCTCTGCCTTCTTTCAGAAAAGGATTTGATTTCCTAAAGGGACAAGTACCAGTCACATATGATTGGTAATTGTACAACTCTTCTACTGACAACCACAAGCAAACTTTCTTGTGAAGCAATGATTAATATTTTCATAGATATTTTATTCAAGTTTAAAAAAAAGTTTCAAATTCACATTAGTTATGTTCACACTTCAGAAATAAATAGAAGTAAGAATGCTTAAAAAACTTCCAAACACAGAGAAACTGTGTAACAAAATAAGGAGGAAAAAATAGTAACAGATTTTTTAGCAAGAAAGTCAGTAACAGTAGGAGAAAGTACTACTGATATAAGAAAAAAAACGAATCCCAAACATTTTTGGGAGTTTTTTGTGGAGCAGCTGAAGTCCTGAGTAGCTAGTGCGTAAAAAGCAGTATTAAAGCACTTCCTTGTGTAGTTTCATACAACTAGAGTTACCTGAGGTAAAAAGATTCCCCTTTTCCAGGGATAAAATGGCAATTCCTCTTCCAAAATCTTCCCTGGCTTTGTCAGCCCATGGGAAGAGCTGGATATGAGCCCTCAGGAGTTACACAGCACACTGTGTAATTTATTATTAAACAATGAGGTTGCAGCTCATTTTAAGAACAGAGGTGCACTGATGTCACAGAAGAGTGCAACAAAGAAGATTAATACAAAAGTAAATTATTTTCATGGTCAGAACTAGGAACTTGAGCTTTCTTACTGGAAAACAAACAGAATTCCTGCACTGGCAGCTCTCCTAAACTATGAGGTGAAAATTCACAGAATTTTGGATGGGTAGCAAAGCACCAAGTTTTTCTCTGATGTCTGTTCAACAGCCAGCAGGAAGAGGTTCCTGAGTCCCAGCCCTTCCTGTCAGTCCCCTTCCTCATCACTGGGCTTCTCCTCAGAATCATCGCTCTCATACTCCTCATCCGCGTACTGGGAGGCACCCTCAGCTTCGGGGTCTGACTGAGCTTCCTCAGACCGGGAGCTGGGTCTGGACTCATCCTCCTCTTCCTCCTGGGAATGGCCATGGGATGGGCCTGCCTTTGCTTCCTCTTCCTCCTCCTGGGAATGGTCAAGAGATGGGCCTGCTTTTGCTTCTTCCTCCTCCTCCTCCTTCTCCTCCTCCTCCTGGGAATGGCCAAGTGATGGGCCTGCCTTGGCTTCCTCTTCCTCCTCCTCTTCCTCCTGGGAATGGCCAAGTGACAGGTCTGCCTTGGCTTCCTCTTCCTCCTCCTCTTCCTCCTGGGAATGGCCCAGTGACAGGTCTGCCTTGGCTTCCTCCTCCTCCTCCTCCCCCTCCTCACTGTGCCGGCTGGATTCAGGCTCAAGGACATCAGGGCTGGCTCTGGCCTCATCCCCATCCTCCAGATCACTGCACTGCTCATCTGGGGTGGAGGTTTTGACACCTTTTCCCTTCTCTTCCTCCTCCCAGGACTGCTCAGACTGGAGACTGTCACCAGCTGCTTCCTCAAAGGATTCCCTTTTTTTCACTTTAACCTTGCGGATTCTGAAAAGACAAATTGCACGTGAGGTTTTATTCTCTGGGAAGATGCTTTCCAGGAGGTGTTAAACCACCTTCATGTAATCCAGGACAAAGCCTGGTAGCCTTGGCTGGGCTGGAACTGGGGAAGGAAAAGGGAAGGGGGGGACACAAGAGTCTTTTTTATGCTAGAAAGTAACTCAACAGTATTACTTATATATTCAGATTATTTTTAAATTTCTGCTTCCTTTTAAATCATAACATCCGATAGATACTAAAAACTACATTTAATAAGGCTCATTTAAAAAATTTAAAATTTAAAGGTAGTGACTTACAGCAACCTGCCAGAATTTTTGATGAAAGGAACAAACAAGGAATGTTTTTCTTCATTTTTCTTTGAAGTGCATTACATAACATAACCAGTTTGGTTAAGCAGCTCTCCTCTGTTTCACGAAATAACATTTAATTCAGGAAAAACCATCAAAAATACATACTAATGCTAACATACCACATAGTCAAATAGTTCCCTGGGAAATGCTGAAAATAATGAAAAAACCCTTAAATCTACACATGAAAAAATTTCTAGTTATTAGAGATATGTAGGGGGTAAAAATAAAAAGCCTTCAGTCATCTGTACCTTTCTCTGCCAGTGATGGAGGTAAAATCTCCAGCAGTGGAGAACTGCAGTGATTTGGCTGCTCCTCCTTTCTTTGAAACAAACTCTGGACAGATCCCCAGTGCTCTCAGTCTGTTTGAATAATACTTTTCTGCAGCTATTCTGGCATTTTTCTGTAGAAAAACCACAATGGTTAAATGTCATCTAATGCATTAAATGCCTGGCTTTTGATACTTTTATTTATATTAATCCTCTGATTCATTAATTGCTGCTGACAAGTGCCAATGATTATTCACTGCAGGTAAGAATGGCAAAACAATACTTGAAAAATTTATACCACATTTTACTTTTCTGTACCAGCAACGTTTGGTTGTGGTCAGAGCTACTCATGTTGTAACTGAACCAGACACATTTACAACAGTTCTCTGTTCCCTTGTGCAAGCATATCTCAAAAATTACTGATATTTACATGGAGATGGGGCAACAGAGATTGAAATGGAGAAATATTACCCTGAAAAGTGTTTTTGAAGTATTTTCTAAAAGTGTCAGACTACAAATGTCTTATTCAGTATCAGTCAAGATTAATTAGTAGTTCAGAAACAAGGCAACCTGAGTGACTCTTTCAAAAAGCAATGGTATTTGTTTTACTCTTTCTTCCATTTCTTGCAATTCTTGCAAATATTCCTGTCTTCTCTGCTTCTCGTTGTTCCTAAGGGGAGCAGAGTACAAGAGAAATCATTATTTATTTATAGTACAAGGAGTAATTTTCTACAGCAGTTAAATGCTCACAACAAATGAGTTGTCATACTCCAAGATACATAAAAGGTACTGAACAATGCATCTCTGAAGGAGTCACTTTGGCTAAGCAGAGGCAGGTCCTGGCTACTGGACTTAAAAATAGCGGCTGACTTTGGATTCTTGGGGTTTTTTGGTTAAAAAAAAAAGGGTATTTAGGGTTTTTTACATGCTGATTTCATGTTTTACAGATCTTCCAGTTGTTCTAGGCAAAATTAAACGGAATACACCATAGGAAATTAAGAGCATTAAATAAAAATCAGTATTTTTAAATCTGATTATGAGAATCTTGCTACTTTAGCAGTTGATCACCGGAGAGGTGGCCATGTTCTGGATCATGGAACACTTTTTTCCTGAGTTGGTTTGTCAAGGGCCCAGTCAACAGAGCAGGAAAATGAAACTGTTGATTCATAACTGAAATGATCTCTGGGATCATAGGAAGCATTGGATAATCCAGGTGGAATGGATTATCCAGTATCTTCCTCAGTGTGGGACAGGCAGCTCTGTGGTGTGCCTGTGAACTGGGCAGGTCTGGCATTGCAGGTCAGACACTTCAGGGCAAGGATGAGATCAAGGGGGGGCATTTGAAACCTCTGCTTCCTCCAGCCTCTCTCCCTGACCACCTCTGAACGCCTCACCATGTTGGGAAGTGAATTTCCATGTTGCTCCTTGCTTTGAAGGAGCACTGCCTCTGACAGACCTTAGTGCCCAGCTGTGCTGAAATGAGCATTATCAGGTTCAAGGCTTGCACCAGCCTCCTGCATCAGCACCAGGGAAATTATCTTGCTTTGAAACAGCAGCATTTTACACCCAGACAAGAGCTCCTGAAATCTGATTAAGCTTTCATTACAGAACATTGTAATGTGAAATTTGCTGTTGAATGAACTCAAATCACATCTACAATCACCTACTGTGTCTCTTAATTCTCCACCTACTCTGACTCTAGCTGTTTGCTGCTTCTGTCCCAGAGTCAGCAGATCATGTACTCGAGGACACACAGATTGTAAAGCTCCTGTTATTAACAGTATGCCAGGTTACTGGAAATTAGGATTTGTGTATGCTGCCCAAGAATCCTGCCCAGGCATGAAGCAACAGGGGCAGAGCAGTCAGTCCCTCTCACCATCCCCACATAACAGCACCTTAAATTGACAAAACTGCAGCAGTACCACTGTGCCAGGCCAGATCACAAACCTCACTAAAGACTTGTTCAGACAGGATTTATTTTTCTTAGGATTAGAAAAGCAGAAAGGGTTAAATTAGCCCCAAACACGAGGCCAAGCAGCAGTCATGGGGTTAGAGCTGTGTCAGAGCTGGAGTCATCTGGAGTGGCAGCTTACAGCACTCCAAGAAGGCCCTCGTGTTCTTCTCTGTGTGCTCAATCATATACAAACAGTCTTTGCATTGCATCTCTACTCCAGGGAACCTTGGATCCCATTCCTCCTGAGCACCAGCAGCTTCCTCAGTCGCTGCTGTTACACAGTGAAGTTAAAAATATTCCTGCTTTAATTTCACTCTTCAGTGGGGACCTGCTGGGACAAAGAAGTGAATTGTGAAATGTTCACTGCTGCACCAGAGTTGTACCAACACCAGTGCAGTATCCAGCTCTGCAAGGATATTCTGTATCCACACTGTTCCCTTTCCTTTTGATTTTTATAACCTTTTCCTCTTTAGTTGATACATCAATGAAGAAAACACAGGACTCTCCTGTTACTGAACCTATAATAATCTAATGTGGAATATATGTTTTTCTATATGCTTAATATAGGTTGGCAACAATTTCCCAGTTGAGATTTCCCAGTTGAAATGCTAAATTTGGCCACTTTTTAATCAACTGCTTGCACCATGTTTAATTTACCACATGTAAGTATCTAAACTTAGACTATGCTATTTTTTTACACGTTGTATGTTTACCATACAGTGCAATCCCAAACCTCTCCTTCTCATTGTTGAACGAGGTGTTCAGGATTCAGGGGAATGCAACAAAATACCTGAATGTTTTTAATCTGGATTTAGACATCTGAGCTAGGCTCTGATGTGGGTCATTGGCCTCAGCCCGAGCCATCACAATTTTCTGGAATTTTTTCTTTCTTTGTTTCTGCTTGTTTCTGTTCCTTTTTTGTTGTTCTTCCAGCTTTCTCTTTTCCTCAAGGGAATTCCTGGTGGGGAAAATAAACTAAGGCTGAATTCATTTTAAATCTAGAGCAAGACTTCAAAGGAAGCTTTGGCAAAGATGATTCCAAAGAGAAAAACAGGGTGAAAACAGGGTTGCTATGAGAGGACACAACATATGTGCCATTTTAAGGGATTCAGGATATCCTGGGAAACCACAGTCATCTTCTTAGGGACATACTGACAAAAATGCACTAGTGTTCCTTTAACAATAATAAACACTAAATAAGTCCTATATTTAAATATTTTAAGATTTATATTATAAGCCCGTATATTAACAAATTAAATCCTATATTCACTGCATGGAAGAATTAACTACATATGTAGAAATACCAAAAATAACACCAAACAAAATACCAAATACATACTAATTTTAAAAAATCTACTTTTCAAGTATATACAAAGTAGATCTCCAAATAGTCACCTAAGGGCTTGTAGCCGTCGTCTCGTGGATTCTGTATTTTTGGGAGGTTTGGATTTTCCTCCTTCCAAGAGATGTGGGTTTGCCCCTGACTGCCCCATCTGAGGTTTCTGTCTTGGAGAGGCAAATGGCCACCGAGTTTCCTTTAATTTTTCTTCATCCTCTTGAATGTCCTTCAAGATCTTGTCCTTTTTTGAGGGAATGTATGAAGTGCAAAGGTTGAAAGGTTCACAGACTGTGAGCGGTTTCACTTTTTTTTGTCGCAGGAGACGTTTCTGGAATTTCTCATATAGGAGTTCAAAATCAGGAATGCTTGATTTGGTCTTGAGTTTGTGTTCCGTTCGCTTTGGTTCAGTGCTCTTGTGTTTCTTCTTGTTGGTCTCTTTTAAGGCCAGTCTGCTGTTGGGTACAGCTGAATTTCGTAGCAGCTCCTCAGCTCTCATCCTGATCCTGATTTCCCTGCAGAGCTCCTCCTCCTTTACCTTGTCTAGGAAATGTGGACTATAAACATATTTTGGGACTGGTTTTGCTCTGAACACTTTAGTTTTATTTTCAGGTGGGGAAACGGCTTTTAACTGCATTTTCCTGGTTTCATGCCTTTGCCTCTCTCGCTCAATGAATTTAAAGGGCTTTTGGGAAGCCAGGAGCCTGAGTTTGCTCCTCTCCCTCACAGACCTCCTGCGCTCCTCGTTCCGCTGCACGATGTCGTGGTAGAGCGGCAGGAAGACAGCGGCGGGCACGGGATTGGCTCGGAACTTTTTCTGACACTCCGCTTCCTCCTCCAGCTGCTTCTTCAGTAAGTGATTTTCCAGCTCAATCTGTGACTTGGATTTGATGTTCTGCTCTTTCTTCTGAGCTTCTCTGATGGTCATCTGGAAGGGCTTGGGCACGGTGACTCTGGGGGACCACACTTTCTCTTTCTTGTGCACTTTCCTGCAGGCTGGTGAGCTGGGCAAGCTGTGCTTGACACGGGCCATGTAGTCTTCCAGACAGAACCCATCCCACATTTTTTCAATCTGCTGCTTAGCAAACGAGGATGATCCAGTTTCACTGTCGTTTTCTTCAAACACTAATTCTTCATCAGAGGCATCGGATACACTTGAGCACAAGGGATCACTTAAGTCTGAGTCTGAAAACGATTTGTGCAGGTTAAGAGGCTGATATGAACTCTTGTCCCAAGTTGGCCTTGAAAATAAAGGGGAAAAAAAACAAACTTGGTTTGGACCAGTCCAACATTGATGCAAAGCTGGTGACTTCCACTCTAAGGAATCATCACTAGAAACAAAAATTAGTGGCTGAGGGGGAAGAGGAGGGAAAAGAGCAGCACAAAGGGCACTCCTGGTTTTAGTGCTGATCACCAAGTCACCACTTCCTGACTTGGGAAAGGCCCTGTGCTTTCCTACATGTGCTGCCCAATCCCTGCAGCACACCCACCTCTAAACCTCACAGACCATTAGCAAGGTAATAAGCGTTTCTGGTATCAAAATTGACTTTTCTCTGATTATCTGGTTATGAGAGATGGAGACTGTAACACTTCCCAGCCCAGAAACACACCCTGCTGTTTTACAGCTGCCTGCAAAGCATTTGGGATCTTCAGCTAAAAAGTGCCCCCAAACTTACCTACAGCACTTTGGCGAGGTGTCATTTCTCTTATCCAAGGCTTGTCCTCCTTTTAAATACAGTTTGTTTTGATGCATGCTTTCCAGTTTTGCCATGGTCTCCATGTGGGCATTCTTCAACTCTTCCAGCTTCAAGTAATACTCTTGATTTGAATTGTACACTTTGGAAAAGTCTATCCACTTGTCACAGTCTCTCTTTGGAGGGGAGGCCTGCTCTGTGTTGGTATTTGAATTCAAATCAAAGCCATCCTGGAAGAGATGATTGTAAATTCTTTCTCGCAGAAGGAAGGGGAACAAGGTTCTTAATATTGCTTTATCCTAATTAAGTCTAATGAATGGTAAAGTAAGACAAATAGTGATACCTGTATACAAATGTTTATGCAGAAGTACATTGAATAATCTTATTGCATATTAATTTATATCCTAAGGGTCCTATTTAAAACCTGTAAAAATTTCCAAATCTGCCCTGTAAGCAATAAGGCTATAACAGGAAATACAATCAAGAGGACTTACCAAAAGAAAAAAAACCCTATTTTGTAAAGTGTATTTTTTCCTTGATTACTATGCAGCTCTAAAAATGCCTTTATTTACAAGCAAACAGAACTTCATCTGCCTCCTAGTTCCATAACCACGCTAAAAATAAGTCATTAGAGATGAGGTCCATAAACGTTTATTCCATTTCCATAACTTACTGCAAAATGACAGGGATTCTGCACAGCTTATATTTCCAATACTGTTTGGCAGTTTGCAGCTACGTGCAGTTAATATTCTCTAAGTATTTTTAAAACTTACACAAGCCAGAGAAGTTATTAAAGCCAGGTTAGTCAGCATCACAAAAGCTCCATTGTGTTGTTCTAAGCAGCCTGTTTTTAAAAATCATGGGCCAGTTTCTTTATAAAAAATTAGAGTACTACTTTTCCACACAGGGGTATTTTAATAAGCTTTGACATGCCAACAAAAAACCCCCCTTATTTATGTTTTGTCAGGTTTTTACTGCAAAAATCTTCGAGTGTTTTTTTTCCCCAGCAGTGACCTAATGCAATGGGAATTACGGGATCGAAGCAGCGAATTTAAAGCGCCCACAGAGAACCCCCAGCGCCAGCACCCTCCACCTTCCTGAATGTGCTGCTGCCACTGTATAAACCCAGCTTCTTTTCTCGATCCGCGGAACTGCCCCAGCCTCTTCCCCGGGCTGGGCAGGCCAGCTCTTATATCTGCTGTCCAGACGCCGCGGTGCCACAAGCTCATTAAAGGATCGGCGCTGCAGCAGGGCCATCTGTCAGGTGTCCCCCGCGTGCGTGTGTGTGTCCCTTGTGCCCCAGGGAGGCCCCGCGCGGTGCCGGGGGAGCGCGGAGACCGCTCTGCAGAGCAGGTTCAGGGGGAAGCCCCCGGGCCCGCGTCCCCGGGTGCCCAGCAGCCCTAGGGCCGTGCCCGCGGTACCTGCGCGGCGGCGGGCGGCGGCCCCCGCTCGTAGAGCGCGGCGGGCGCCCGTGTGCGCGGGTCGAGCGGCGTGCGGAGGCAGGAGGCGGCCAGGCGGGCGGCCCGGTGCGCGTCCTCCATGCCGGGCCGCGGGCAGGGAGCGCAGGGAAGCGGCTCCGCTCCGCCCCCGCGGAGGCGGCTCCGGGGCGGAGCGGGGCGCGTTAACGCCCGGCCCGAGCCGCCCCGGAGCTGCCGCCGGCGGCCGCGGGCGGTGCCGGGCTGAGCTTCGCCGCCCCCGCAGCCGCTGCCCGTGCGGATTTTGAGGTAACTTTTCGCAGGATTTTAGTCGGAACCTCCAATTCTCACTGTCGAACCCACGTTTTTTGCACCCTCAAGTTAATAGAGAAGGTTTTTCCATCTTGAAGTTTGTACTTGAGGTAAGCAATTGCAGGGTAAGGCTAAACCAGGATAAGCAGGAACATTTTGTCCTAGGAATATTCTATCCTGAACCAGGATAAGCAGGAATGTTCTGCCTCTACAAAGAGGCATTAATGCTGGATGGACCTATTTACTGTAGTGAAATTACAAATACTTCTTGTGATGAAATCACACACAATTGTTGTAATTATTGTCAAGAATTGTAACTCTGTGATAAAGGTGGATGAAAGCTTTAATCATAGTACCTAAATTAAAGATCGTTGTCGGATGTGACCCTGTGGGTTAAGGCACAGTTTGCAATTTTAAACAGGCAATGGATAATTAATGCAGAGCATTAATGCCTAAATTGATTGTCTAGTTTATTAATTAGTAGTTGAGTTATTCTGTTTGTTCTACTTGGCAAGTCACAACAGATCAACACCACGGTGGAAATTTACTCAAAAGCTCCAATTCCAACCAACCGTTAATGGAAATGTGAGAAACACTCTCCTTTAAACATTAAGAGGAATCTGGTTGTTTCAATATAGCAATAATGGAGATGAAAGGGTTAATTCAAAATGCCAGGCTAAGAATTAGAAGTTGGAAAGCTAATTTGCATTATTATAGAACAGTGTACTTTTGACTTCCCAGTCAGCTTTGGGAGAACAATTATTCTGGGGGCAGGGGGAGGAAATCGTGTGAATAACACCCTTTGTAGGGTTCTGGATCATGTGACATCATCAGGAATAACTGCAGACCTCAGGAGAGCAAGGAATGTGATGTGCTCCCACTGCAAAGATCCTCCTCGCCTCTAGCCTGGCATCGTTGAGGGCCGTAACACCACACCTTTAGGGAAAGCTTTGAGAGAAGCAGCTCTAAGCTAGCTAAGTGTTACTAGAGTGCACTTCAAGGGTGTTTTTAGAATATATCACAAGAGATGACTGGTTGCCTTAAACTTTTCAGCCATAAAGAGGAGCAGAGAAAACCAAATGTAACAAAATGTAACAAACTCCAGCAAAATTATACTGCAAAGAGTCAGGTAGACTACTGCGTATTTATTGATAAAACAGCATTTTCTTTTTGAAAACAAACTGTTTTTTAAGTTAAACCTGATCGAAGTACATCAGTCTTGGTGGAGTTTAAGACAATTCACACAGGCGCTTTTGGAGGAGGAGGAATCCATATTCCAGCTCCAGGGCAGGAGCTCAAGGCCATGGTCCCCACCTCAGCTTATCCTCGAGTGTTCACCTGCAGGGAGGACACACAGTCAGGCAGAAGGAATCACAGGATACATCACAATTCCTTCTTTGTTTAAAGATCCTGGGCTTTTAGTGACTTTAATTCCTTGCTTTATGGTGCAGTATTTATAATTCATTTAATTTTAGCTGCAGTTATTAAAAGGCTGCATGGTCTTAAGTAGCACACAAACTGAGAATACTCTACACAGTAACTGCATTTTGAAGCACAGCAAATGAATGACAATATGCTGGTGCTTGTGAAGGAAGGATAACCCAAGCCACAATGCCAACACCACTCACCACATCATCAATCTTGAGAATGCTGCGCACGGTTTCTGTCGCCAGGGTCAGGGCACTCAAAGATACCAGCAGAGGCTGCACAACCAGCTCCTCCAGGATGTTGGAAATGCCACCCTAGGGGAACAAGGAGCCTTCACTTTGTACAAGACACACTACAGTCACACTTAGCATGTTTTCTTTCAGCAGAATTTTGAGGACAGTCAACTCCTGGACTATCATAGGGCTTTCATCTGCAGCAGGGGCATTACAGCACCTGCTTATCTTCTCTCCCCAAGCATTTGACATATCCAGTCAAAATCAGCCAACAGAAAAGGTCAACAGTGCCAACTGAGAAAAAGCTGTGGGGCTACTCCCAACTTATGGCCACCTTCCACTGAAATGCTTTTGTAGAGACAGGAGATGTTTCCTGTCCTGTGCATACAGCATTTAATGTCTGCTGTTATCAATGCTCAGGGTGAGCTCTTGAGAGAACAAACTGTCATTTCCCTCTGCTAATTTTAGGGAGGCTACCACTATGAGACACCACCTTGCCCCCTCCCTAGTCCAGCCCTCAGGTTAAGCATTTCCCCTGTAATACCCAGGTATTCTAACCCCTCATTACCTTTCTGACATTAATGCCAGCTGTTTTCTCTCCTTGGGCATGTCTGTTTCTGAGCTCTGTTACCGTGGAGATGGGATTGAGCCCCGCGTTCTCAGCCAGGGTGGAGGGAATGACCTCAAGCGCATCCCCGTAGGCACGGACACAGTAGGACTCCATCCCCTTCAGCGTCCGGGCGTACTCGTTCAGCCGCAGCGCCAGCTCAATCTCCGGGGCTCCACCGCCAGCAATCAAAGCCCTGAGGGCACAGAAATGACCATCAAACCTCACTTCACACAAGTGCACACACAATCAGGCTTCATGTGTTACTAATTAACCCAACTGAGACATTACCTTTTCTTCACTAAGCACCTTATGACACACAGGGCATCGTGAATGGAGCGCTCGGCTTCCTCCAGGACGAGTTTGTTGGACCCACGGACCACGATGCTCACAGTTTTCCCAGGGTTTGTGCAGCCTGTAATCTAAAACATAAAACCAGATACTGACACTGGGGTACAAATAAAAATTTGGGATAAAAAGACACTGCCGTTGGCACTTTCAAATTCTGTAACAGCACTGATGTCCGGCCAAGCAAAACCACTGCACTGCTGAAGTCAGTGGCTACTCAGAGCTCAGAAATAGGTACTTATATGTACTAAATTCCACAGTAAAAAACATTAGTAACTACCAGCTATTAAAGTAACAGACAGATGTTAAGTAGGTGTTAACATTTTGTCCCTCACTCACCTTTATTAGTTTCCCAGAACCGTTCAAGTTGACCTCCTCTGCCAGCTCAGCAGAGCCCAGCATGTCAGGGGTGAACTGGTCAATGTGAGCCACAGGCTTAGTTCCAATTGTCTGAAAACATAATGGGAAAAAAAATTAATCCAGAGGCTGACTGCAGAGTCAGCAAGTACACTGCATGTTGTTCTTCTGCACATGACAGTAAAATGCAGAAGGGATTTGTAGCTTTTACATCTGTCCTGAATCCTTCTATAGAAGTGTGAGTGCTCAGCAGAGCAGGAATGTTTTTTAGAGAAATGTCTGCTCTTGCATTATAGTCAAAACATGAAACTACTGAAATTGTCATACTAAGCTGGCCCTGGCTGGGCAGTTAGTTTTGGGCTAGATTTTAAACACTGCTGCTCATTTATATGACCCACCTTACCTTGCATATAAACTCAATGTCCTCTCTTTCAATGTCTTTAACCACCATGATCTTAACTTTGTTCAGAAAATGGAGGGCCAGGTCACTGAGAGCATCCCTGAAAATGAGAGGGAAGGAGTCAGGTCCCAGTGCTCAACTACTTCAGAGTACAAAGGAAGGATGTGATCAAACACAAAATACAGACAGTGCTAATGCTTTCTAAGGGTACAGCCACCGTTACTCTGCCAAGTCTGACTATGTTTAGCTTCAGTTTTCCAAACAATTCCAACTGTGCTCCCCAGCACCCGCAGAGAGCTGGTGCCTGGGCATTAACGTACCGCAGGATGGACTTCTGAATGAGCAGCACATTGCACCCAGCCTTCTTGATCTGCTTCACCAGGTTCAGGATGTAGGCTCTCTCCTCACGCAGCACTCTGTCCATTTGAGCATAATCAGAAACAACAATCTGGTTGTCCATCTATTTTGAATAAAAAAGAGAAGAGCAAGTATTGTGAGCTGACTTTAAAAGCAAGTGTCAAAATGTGCCATGTTCTTCAACATAAGCTGCTGTAATGCTAAACAAATAAGCACAACAGCAAAATACTGTAAGAGACAATTCAGGTAACACTGAATTTGAATTTAAGCAATTTTAAATATAATTTAAACATCATTTACAATTAAATTTTTTTATACCAACTGTAAATTTTTTTAGAACCCAGCAGCCCTTTACTCCAGCTGTGGCATAGAGCTGACACCACAGCATCTTAAAAAAACAAGCATTATCCCATTTACTTGTCCCAAGTCCCAGAGCACGAGGCTTTGCTCTAGCCACAGTCTGACTTACATCTGTCTTAGGAGCGGACAAGCAGAACTGAATGAGGCCAATTTTGGCTTTTTCCACTCTGGTTACGCCAGTATTTGCCACCTTCTGAGTCAGGACGAGTCCCTCAACAAGTTCACAATCATCGATTGTGCCTCTGGAAAAAAAACACAACCCATGACTGGAGCACTCTGGGAAACTGAGTTCACAGACACAAAACTTGTCTAATTACAAACTGTTTCTTACCCCAACTTCTTAACAATTTTAATATCTCTGAGGTCCACACTATTGGCTGTAGTTGGGTCAATCACCTTCATCACTGCATCCACGCTCATTGGAGAAAGTAAACTGGAATACTGACACACAACCTAAGGGATTCAACAGTAAAGAAAACATGGTGAAAGATTTCACACTGATGAACAGCAGTTTCACAACAATACTGTCATTGTATTTCAATATTTGATGTCAGAATTTTGAAGCAAAGATGTCTTAACAAGGCATCTTCTTCCTGGCTGCTCCATGGCATGGACAGAGCAGCAATTCTGGGGGGGAAACCCACACTCAGGGATGTACAGAAAATGGAACTGCTCTTTCTGAGACTTGCAAAGCTGAAAGGCCTGGCTGGGCTGGAGCTGCCAGTGCAAGTGCAGCTGTACCTTGGAGTTGAGGGAAGTGGTTGCACTGTTCAGCAGGGTCTCCCTGTCACTGAGCTCCACGGGCTGGGCCATGTTGGTCAGCACCTCGATACCTTTATCCAGAGCCTTCTGGAATGACTCTGAAATGATGGTGGGGTGAATTCCTGTGCAGAGCATAAGAATTGCCTGTTAGACACTTCACACTTTCAAACACCTATTTTTTTTTGTTTTTTTTTTCTTCACCATCTCTTTCCATTTTAAAACTCAAGATGCTCAGGTCAGAATAAACTGAAGGCATTTTAGCAGAATGTTCTTCACTGGTGTATGAGTACTTTAAGCTTCATCCCACACATGCAAGAGGACAAAAAGACTTCAGTACCTACACTCCCTGCATGTTAAATAAATATATTTACCTTTCTGAAGGAGTCTGGAACAGGCATCCAAAAGAGCTCCAGCAATGACAACAACAGAGGTCGTGCCATCACCAGCTTCAATATCTTGTGCTTTTGACAGCTCTACTAACTAAAAGAGAAATTATAACAAAAGAATAAAATATAGAATGTTGTTTATCCATACCCAGACACTTCTTTGGCCAAAACACAGCTAGGGTACAATAAATCACTTCCAGAAGCAAAGTTTTTTTTTCCAAACTTAAAACTTAACACATCTATCTAACAGGTTTACCTTTTCCTTCCCTGGGGGAAGGTCACAGGAAGCTCATTTCCATCTCCAACCACAACCAAATCCATGAACACTGAACATCTCAAAGGACCAGCTACTGTATCCTCAGACCACCTGACCATACCTTCACTCATTCCCTTCTGTCCTAATGGTTTGGGACATGAGTTTTTTCTTCTCAAAAGACAGATGAAGCTTTGGACTACATTTTCTTATGTCTTGAACATGTGCAGAGAGATTGTGCATAAGGCACACTGAGTAATAAATAATGGTTTGTAACCCTTAAGCACATGCCACAATCAAAATAAGTGTTCCTGGAGCACAATGAACAAAATTTCCAGCTCTGTCACTACCCTGGGTAATGCTCCTCAAATCCACACAAATGGAAAAGAAACCACTCACCATTTTGGCTGCAGGGTGCAGAACCTGCATTTGTTTCAGGATAGTGGCACCATCGTTAGTGATTGTCACATCCCCCTTAGCATCCTGAATCTGGGAATAAAGGGCAGGAACACAGTTCTGATCAGCAAGTCTTTCATTTAAAGCTCAAAATAGTTTTTAACATAATTTTCAAAATCAAGATGACTGTTCAGTTCCCACCTTCCCTTAAATACCTGAAACATGGCAAAGAATTAAGCCAAAATGTGGCATCCTCTATAAGACACGTTGAATTTACAGTATCTCCAATAAGATTAGTATTTTGAGAATTTAGAACATGAAGTTTACCATTTTATCCATTCCCTTTGGTCCAAGGCTCGTTCTAATTGCATCGGCAACAGCTGGGAAGACAAGAAAACGTTTGCAAGCTGACCTAAAGAACTACAAACACTCCATCATTTAAACGTGTTTCCTAAAAAGAAAATTCCTTTCACTTTTAAGTTCCCCGACAGACTAAAGGATCCCAGATAGCGGAATGATGGAAAACGCTGCAGTGTCAGGCCCGATTTCCGCAGTTCTTTTTTTTTAACAATCAGTTAAATACCTGACCACTCGACTGCAGCCATTTTAGATCTGGGAATCACAAAGGAACAGAACGCAGCGCGCAGCGCGCCCGGGGCTCGTGTCAGCGCCCGATGCCGCATCCCCGGCCCCGCCGGCCCATCCCGGGCAGCTCCCGCCCACCACACCCCTGGAGCTCCTGCTCGCATCCCTGGGCACGGCCCGGCCGGTGCCAGCACCGGGGATCCGCCACCCCCCGCCCCGACCGCGGCCCACGCGGGGCCCGGCCCGACTCCCCTCGGCCGGGGCGGCTCCCCCCGCGGCCGCCGCACCTTTGCCGGCGGCGATGTTGCTGAAGCGGATCTGGGCGGGCTTGTCGCGGTCCTGGTAGGCGCCCTTGGCCTTGTTGCCGGCCCCGCCGGGGGCTCTGCCGGGCGCGCTCTCGGGCATGGCCGGGCCGAGCGGGACACACCGGGATGGGCCCGGGATGCTTCCAGAACGGGGCCTTCCGCCTCGCGTCACGCGGGGTGCCCAGCGCGCGCCTGCGCGCTGCTCAACCGGCGAGCGAAACGCCCCCTTCCACCTGCCTTCCGGCGAACGGCGCGGACGCCTATAAAGGAGCCGCGCGGTCGCTTGGGGGCTTAGGGGAGGTTTTCCCGCCTGGCAGGGCCGGGCTTGTCTCGCGCTGCGCTCGTGGCCGCTGGGGGCCGCCAGGGCGCGGCGGGGGGTTCCGCCCTCAGCCCTGAGGGAGCCGCGAGCTGAGAGAGGGATGGGGCTCACAGCCCGCCGGATCCCGCCCTCAGCCCTGAGGGAGCCGCGAGCTGAGAGAGGGATGGGGCTCGCAGCCCGCCGGATCCCGCCCTCAGCCCTGAGGGAGCCGGGAGCTGAGA